>JARYHS010009186.1:205132160-205228214 GCA_031002005.1 Vandiemenella viatica
TTTCCAACTCCTCAGCACATTCGTGATGTGAGAAGCTTTCTTGGGCTGTGCTCATACTTCCGGCGTTTCATAAAAGGATTCTGTAACATGGCACGTCCACTGCAAGAACTTTTGCAGGGAGACGCCAAGTTTTACTGGGATGAAACTAAAGAAAGATCTTTCCAGGCACTTAAGGAGGCTCTAACTTCCGCACCAGTTCTAGCCTTATTCGACGAGAATGCAGAAACTGAACTTCACACTGACGCCAGCGGTTATGGGATCGGTGCAGTGCTTGTGCAAATTCAGGAAGGTGCTGAGAAGGTGATAGCCTATGCATCAAGAGTATTCTCTAAGCCCGAGATAACTACTCTACAACCGAGAAAGAATGCTCGCAGTTGTCTGGGCTATCAACAAGTTTCGTCCATATTTATTCGGCAAACCTTTCACCGTCGTAACAGACCACCATTCTTTATGTTGGCTAACCAGCTTGAAGAATCCATCAGGTCGACTAGCAAGATGGGCACTTAGACTTCAAGAGTACGACGTCACGGTGGTATTCAAAAACGGACGCAAACACAAGGATGCCGACAGCCTTTCAAGGAATCCTTTAATAGAACACAACAGCATGAATGGAATTTCAGCCCTCGCTGAATTAGGTGACGTTGCAGCCGAACAGAGGGAAGATTCAGAGTTATTAAGAACCATAGACGCCTCGGAGAAAGGAGAACCGGCCAAAGGGGGGTTTCAATTGATAGATGGGACATTGTATAAGAACAACTACGATCCACTAGGCCCCAAGTGGCTTCTGGTCGTTCCAGCTCATCTCCAGCCAGCTATTCTCAAGTATTTCCACGACGCTCCAATATCCGGTCATCTGGGATTTGTGAAGACCCTGGACCGAATCAGACGCAGGTATTACTGGAAGGGTCTCTACCGATCTGTCAAGCATTATGTGAGTCACTGTAAAGAGTGCCAGCGACGGAAACATGTGCCGCAATTACCTCCAGGTCATCTAGTACCAATTCCACCTGCAGCAGTTCCATTCCACCGAATTGGGATCGACCTTTTGGGGAGGTTCCCGAAGTCGACAACCGGCAACCGATGGATAATAGTCTGCACCGACTACCTCACGCGCTACGCTGTCACCAAACCTGTGCCGACTGCAGAAGCTCCAGAGGTTGCAAAATTTCTAGTAGAAGACATTATTTTGAAGCATGGAGCACCACGTGTGATGATATCCGATCGTGGAAAGGTATTCCAGTCAAGACTAGTATCAGAGGTCATGTCAAGATGCGACGTTGTCCACAGGATGACAACTGCATACCACCCTCAGACAAACGGTCTCACAGAACGCTTCAACAAGACATTAGCCGATATGCTGTCGATGTATGTGGATGTTGAGCAGAAGGATTGGGATACAATACTGCCAGTGGTCACATTTGCTTATAATACAGCAAGGCAAGATACGACAGGCTTCACTCCGTTTTTTCTGCTCCATGGCCGTGAAGCTGAGACCACAATGGATACGCTGTTCCCATTCCAGCCGGACGACACTCAGGATGACTATATAAAACAGCTCATTACCAGGGTCGAAGAAGCAAGACAGCTGGCTCGCATACGAACACTGGCCACCCAGGAGAGGGACCGTCAGCGGTATGACGGCAAGCACCGACCTGTTGCGTACAACCCAGGAGATCTCGTATGGATTTTTACCCCTGTCCGGAAGGTTGGGCTATCAGAAAAGTTACTGAAGCGGTACTTTGGTCCGTATCGTGTCATACGCCGCCGGTCAGACGTCACATACGAAGTCGAGGATTATGAGCCGTCTTCGAAACGACGAAAGCGAAGGGACATTGTTCACGTCCTCCGCATGAAGCCTTACTACAATCCTGACGAGCAGCTAGGCACAACCAGCTTCTTGTTCAAGGACTCTGAGGACGGTTTGGATACTGAGGAAGTCGGACAGAAAGATAATAGTACAAACAGGAGGGGCCCTCCAGAACTGCCATACAGAGGACCCACGACAAGATCAAGATCCAGGACACTTCAGCGTGCCCCAAAAGAAATCTAACAGCGGGACGCTGTTTTCCTCAGGAGAGGGAGCAATGCCGCATGAACGCCAGTGTACCGTCTGCCAGCATGGCGCAGCGGGTAGCGTCACGAATTGCGGTACCGAAGGTCGCCGGTTCAATCCCGTCCACTGACAAAAATTATTTAATTCTGTTTATTATTTCCAGAAGATTCTACATGTTTCCTAAGGTCACTTGTTAACTACTCTTGTAATCTCTAGTACGTTCTATCTGTGTATAAATAGAAGAGCATTCTGCCCAAGAGGCAGTCAGTGCTGCGTGTATGTTTGAGTTCTCAATAAACCTGTTCTCAGTTTAAGTGCTGTGTTCATTGACAAGTAACCTTCGAATTCACACCTGTCCCGGTTCCAACGCGACAATATTATGCTTTCCAAACTACCCTCGTAGCAAAGACATTATAGCGGTGAAACTAAGCGATCAGCTGTTTCCACTTTGCCCGCTCTGTTGTTGTCAGTAAGCGCTGTCCCGTTAAGCTTGCGGCTCAGGCTACCTGTTTTCGTTTAACCTGATTGCAATCCTTCCAGGAAAACTGGCGGTCGGCACAGCTGCTATCCCAAACAGCTGAGCGTCCTTTACCTGTTCTCGCTGCGTTAGCGCTACGCTTGTTAGGCAATTACGTGTCTCAAGACTGACACTCTTACTTTCTAAAGATATGCTCTACGTTATTACCTAACTAAATGTACATTGATCCTTAAGCTATATTTACAAACATCCGTCTAGGAACTTGTAGCCTATGCTGTGTGAAACGGGCGCAAATTCCGGGCATTATGCGGGCCGATCTTCGTTCTGCCGTCGGTCAGCATGTAGCAGTTTGGGGAGATAATCCGCGCTACTGAGAACGGTCCCGAATACAGCAGAAAGAATTTGGAAATTAATTTTCGCTGTGCGTCAGACGGGGTCATAGTCCTAAGTAGCACCTGCTGCCCGACGCTAAACGTTTGCGTCCGCAATCCGTCGTGCTTGCGTTGCCGCTTCGTAGCTTTCTGTACCAAGAATTCATGTGCTTTCTTGATGTCATCCTCGGGATTCTTCTCGGGTTGATCCTTAAATTTTACATTAATACGAATCAGACGCAGTCTCATCCCGCACGAAATGATCGCGAGTTTCTCATTCCCATCGGCATAGCTTTGGCTTTGACTGTGGTGCTGTCGTCAAGTTTCTCGTCAGTATCGGCATAGCTTTGGCTTCCGTGCTGGCGTCAAGTTTTCCTTTTTCCCGCATTTTGTCGGTTGGGTTCTGTGGTATGAGATTTTACTCGTCAGCTGATGCGCATATAGCTCTTCCTCCGTTATTCAAATTGCCTTCGCGTCCCGCGGTGTCTTGCATTGGTTTGGAACTATTTATTCCAAGGCTCTGCTCACAGGCCTCATGTTTCCAATGCAACACCTCCGGAACCAAATTTGTCACCGTCTTATTTCCCCAATCCAGAATGACTTGACGTTTTGCTAATAGGTCGCATCCAACGATCACATCTTGCGTCAAACCGGGTACTATAAGTAGTGGCAACATTAACTCGCTATTCGCGACTTTCGCGGGGATTAGCGCTTGCGTGCTAACGATCTTTTCTCTCTTTCCTATTGCAGGAACCACCGTTACTTGCGTTGTGGGAATTTCCTTTAGGCGCGGATTCTTATCTTTCAAGCGTAGCAGAAATTTCTTAGATATTACGGAGACAGACGATCCCGAGTCAATTAAAATATTCGCCCGTATGCCATATGCAATAATATCTACACGGGGACACTTCGCGCGTGCCATGAGGCTGTCGCCGGATACCATATCTTCTTCTTCGTCGATATTTTCTGGTCCTTCGCCGCGCCAATATTCCAAACTGCCGAGGCAAATGCTGTCGGCGTTTGCAGCGTCCCCCGAAAAATCTCATTGTGACGGCGGGGAATTAGACGCGTTGTTAACGCCGCCCACATTTTCCTCCGTCGCCTTTGCACACATTTCCGGTTCCGCCTTTTCAATCGAGATCGCGTTCACTGGAAATTCTTGTGGATACGCGGATCGGTTGTTTCCCGACCGTTGATGATTTTTATCATCCTTCCACTGTGCATTTCCGTTCTTCCATTTCTTCCCTCCATTACGATTGCCGGAATTTTGATGGGAAGATTTCCCATTCTGTCCATCAGCATAGGAAGCTTTATTGCCGCCATGCGGTCGCTTAGACTCGCTTTGCGCTTCGCCATGGTTTCGTTCCGCGTCTTGTCTCGCCAGATTATCGGCCATTTTCCCGATTCTGTCTAGGTTACCGACGGTTTCTAGCAGTTCTGGTATCGTACGAATGACCACGGGGTTAATGAGTGACTGCACTTGTGGACCAAAGTGCGCGATCACCATCTCTATGAACTCTCCGTCCGTCATTTTGTCGTCGAATTGCCTACACTGCACCAGCAAAGTTTTCACGTAGCTTTCCATCGAATAATGCCACTTGGGAATGTACCTTCCTTGGTACAGCTTTATCCTCGCCTGGTTCTGGATCTTTTTCGACCAGAAGGTCTCAAGAAACATGACTCTGAACTCGGCGTAAGATAAGTTAGTTTCGGACGCAATTTTCAGCCAGAGTCTGTCTGTTTCTGAAAATGATTCCTCGACTAACATAAGCTTCATGGAATCAGGCACTCCTTTGATTTCAAAATACCGCTCCATTTCGGTAAGATAAATCCTAGGTTTTATATCTTTGCGAGACCCAAAACGTGGCAACTTAAGCTCGATATTAGCTGCTGCGTACTGTGCGCAATTCGTGTGAACAATACTCCCGCTAGCGTTGGAATTACTCACTTCCTTCACCCGTGATTCCAACTGTGCCAGCTTTGAGTTGGTGTTCTGCACGAGTGTTTGCTGTGACGCTTGCAAATCCTGTTGTGCCGTTTGTACTTGTTCAACCGAACTTGTGACCTCCGACATCTTTGCATTTACAGCCTGCAAGCTTCGTTCAGTATTATCCTTAATCTCGTGGACAAATTCCGAGATCTGACCGAGACTCTGGTGGCTTTCTTGCCGCACGTGCTCGACAGATTTTTCGGTCGCGTCCAAACGCTTCGAGATTTCCGCGCTTGATTCCTGCAATGCAGTGCATGTTGCCTGAATCGTATCTGTGCGTCTCTCCAACACTGAAACATTCGCTCGCATCTCCGATTTGAATGCACTCATTTCACGGGTCATTTCCTCGCGAAAAACGGACAATTTTCCGTCCATGCCCTTCAACAAAGCATTTTGCGACTCAAATTTTTGATTTTGTGCATCTAATTTCTGATTTTGCGAAGCCATTTGCTTAGTTATCTCCTCCTGTTGTGAAGCTATTTGTTTAGTTAATTCCTCCCTCAATGAGACAGAACTTTGACTTTGTGCATCTAATTTATTATTTATTTGTCTACTGAATTCTGCCAGCATGTTAAGTATTAGGTTTTGTTCTTGAGGTTGTGCGGTCGCCGGCGGCAATTCTACCGTTATTTGCGACGCACGTGTTTCAACTTCTGCCCGCATGGGTGGATTTTGAACGGTTTCATTGTCTGGGGTTGGAAAAATCCCTAACTGTTCCCCATCTAATGATGCATTTGAATGGATGCTACGCGTACTAGGAGTATCATTGCACTCTTCGTCCGCCAACGGCATTTCGCGTACTTCCGGTGCTTGATCCATCGCGTTAGTTTGCTCGGAAATGTTATGAACAATAGATTGATCTGCCCTATTAATGGTGCGTGACCTTAACTTCATAGATTTGATCGTAAGATACAAAATTTCAACTCCGAACAATTTGAACAATCGACAACAAACAAAATACAACCGGCACGATTTAACTCGAAAAGTACAGCATTAAACAAATTTCGCGCATAAATCCCTTCAACATGAAATAAAACCCATCCAAAATTAAACAACAAGGAAAAACAACGATGTTTCATGCGACACAAATACCTCAACACATGAGCAAAATCAGCATAAAGAAAAATCTTAACTTTTACCATGCATTAAAATTTCAAAAGCACTGACTCTATCTTTAATTTTAAACTAACCATGCTTGATGCAAGTGAACGAAAATATCCTTGAACAACTGATTGAAATAAATCACACATTTAGATTTAAATCAAGCATGGCAAACAAAGCAAACAAATTTCAACATAAAATTTATTCTAAAATAATAAAATGAATCAACACAGGTCACATCCATGGATTTTTTTAGACTTGTGAAATTCTCAAAATAATTTCGACTTGCAAAAGCCCGAAACGTTGGGTGCCAATTGTAAAGCATACAATAATGGGGGCTGCTATGTGTGAGCAGCAGAAGGCGTGAGTTGCCAAAAAAAGGGAGGGGGGGATTATTAAAATTTAAATTAATTCCTGAAAATGAAAATTACATATAATAATGATGTTAAAAGGGCATCTAATAGGTTACTAACTAGAACCATGAATTTCAGACACAAAATAAAACCTCATTTATTGAGTCTTATGGCCTTACAAGGTCGGGTAGTAATTAACGTTACGTTAAACACAATTAGATCAGCAAAAACAAGCAATACCCGACGTTTACAATTCGCCGGAGTAAGCAAACAAAACTGAATGAAATATCTCAAACAAGTAATAAAAACAGCAAAGTTAACATTGAAATAACATGGCAACACATGCCATCAAATTGAAGCTAACATTTTACTGTACAAAGGAAAATCCCAGGGGGCGCCGTATAAAGTGAATGAAAAGCATCAAAATTGAATTAACAAACAGCAAGATGCTTGAGGAAAAATTGAATCGAAATATAAATTCAGCTAGCTCAGAATTTAAGTGACGGGAGCAGAGTCTTAACCCAGGCGTCGCTTAAGGGCACATAAGTCTGTTAAAATCCACTGGATAGTGACCGTCGTTTCTGGTACATTACCATAGAATCATCGCCGTGATGGTGAGCGACAAACACAATGCCACTGCAGCAATGGAAGCTAAATAAGCGGCTACGCCCGCGTTATTAGCATAACTTCCAAATAATGGCAAGTACGCCACTCAACATCTCGCTTTTCCAAAGCAAGAAATGATCAACCACAATGATCATCAGAGAGCGTGCCAGGCTGACACGTCTATTCACCAGCTCGTCCTGGACCCAAGTCACGTCCGTTCATCAGCTCGTCTTGGACAGAAGTCTAAAATAGCTCCTTCTTCTTCCTCGGCTAGTTGCTCGCCACATGTAAAAGAACTCCACGGAATTAGTATTGTAGACCCCAATAAGTGTTCAGGATTGGCTATCTACACATTTCCGTCGTCACGTGTTTAATATCATGCGTCGCATTCGCCGCCTCCTTCGCGCGTTTCCTACGTGGCCTTCGGGGTAGTAGCGGGGTAGGGGTAGGTCACCGCCCGATTTCGAACGGGACTCAAGCCGGGCTGTCCCGGCGCCATCGAGTCGCCTCGCCTGCTCCATTGTTCCTCTCTCAACCGCCGAAATGGCAGTTTCTAGCCTTCGATATTCAACCCTTCTGAGCCATGCGTTTACAGAAAAATTGATTTACAATAAAATATACCTTTGGCCGCCCTGGTTTTAAACATACATTTAACCTATCCAGACAACCCTCATTATTTACAATTAATTACACGTTGCAAGACTAAATAATTAATAAATTTGAATATAATAAAAAAAAGGAATTATGAATATAATTAATAATTTAATTATATTCATTGTGGGTGACGCTGTCACACCACAAAGTGAAGGAAGAACTTTAATTCCTAAAAGCAAGCAACTTAACAGTTCCACAGAAGAGCCGAAACGTTATGTTTCTTGCAAGCTGAAAATCGGCTTTCCCACCCATATTTGTGGGAAACAGTATTGCCGCAGAGGGCACTTAATATCGCTGATTTGATAAACAAGGTGGTGCCTGCTCTTACAAAAATAACGAAATGAAGTTTCGTTAGGGTAAAGGCTTGTAATAATGTAAGACACTCCCACGCCATAGGATCCTAGGTTCTGGAATTTGTTTTTCTGACCATGAAACCTCAACTTTGTCGCTTCTTTAGTCTCTAATTCTGTTTATGGTAATTTGTTTGAGATTATCGTCAGCGACGAAATCAAATTACGCAGTTGAAATTTTATTTTACCTCAAATAAAAACTCACGTTTCTTTAATGACGTAATGTTACTCTAACATCTCCAGTTTATTTGCGAAATGAAAATGTGAGCAAAAATATGTTCTAGCCTAAACTCTTGATTATTCAATTACAATAATCTATCTTCTACCGAAAGATCCGCTTAAGTTGTCTAATGTCTTGATACCGTCAGTGAATTTTTATAGGGTTTTCAAACAATCCAATTATTCATATTTAGTTTTTCCTTGTCTTACCATACAATCTCTATAAGAAATGGACTTGCTTCGAAAATTATAAACTTAAAATTCATTCCTTATCAAATTTAGTTCCCACTTTTCTTGACGCCGTTGTATCTATTTATAACATATCTTGCTGACTTATCTTATATAGAAATGGTTAGCTTCATTCAGTTTCCGCTGGTGAATACTCGCGATTCCTTATTCATTGTTAAACAGTTAAATCTTACGTGGTGACCGCTGTTTCGGTTATATATTTAGTCACGGTTTATATTATTATTTTTCCTGTTGGATTCTGTTTTCTATTTCACTGCCACTGATCATACTGCACAATTCATTTTTTCCCCTCAGTGGTGGAAAGTCTTGCCCCATCTTCAGTCAAATATTCTTTCTTTGATATGCATTATAGGGAAATGATTTGTGATTCCCGTAACAGTAGTACCATTTTGATGCCTGCTCTTTACATCGGCTGGAGTGCTAAGGTGTTGACAACTCTCTGGCTTCAGTGAAGAATGAAAGTTGTGTATTGCTATATACTTGCACGAACGGTTAAAGAACATAGTGGGAAAATTAATTGACATAAACTTTTCTTGTTCATGGTAAATATTAGAGCACCGAGCTGTATAGAAATTAATTTTCAGGCTCCTTCCAAAAACTGGGATCGATACCGATTTCCCCAAATGTATCTCAATCGCTGGAAAATCTCTCTTATTGTTAGTGACAGGCAGTTTTTATGTCTCTTAAATTTAAAAACACCTAATGTGCGACTACCTAATTAATTGAAAGAGAATCTGTGCAGAGTACTTGCAGCAGTTACAGAAACAATGTTTTGGGAATTCAAATTTCGACGTTTGAGTGTCACCATACATGTTGATTCACAGTTCCGTTTTTTGTTTGTAATTATTTATTTAAAAAGAAACCTTTACAAAACGCGTCAAACAATATTTAAGCTGTGGTGGAAAGTATTTATTGTTAGCAGTTGTGATGCAGGGCAAGCAATTTTGCATTTGTGGAAATAGGTACGAAACTCTCACAAAAAAGAGACATCTAGACTGGTATAGCATCCACAATCTGAGAGATATAATATCCTAAACTTTGTAAGTAGTAGAGATGATTTTTAAAATAGTTTTAAGGAAATTGTTGCAGCAAAATCTTTCTCTGTGCTGAAAAACAATGATAACAGAGAAACCATTAATGTCAGTCGTGGAACAATTGTCAACGTCAATCATTTGTCACACGTCAAAATTATCATGTCATTATCCGCTCATGTGTCAAACGTATTTAGCGATAGCAGTAGAAAGTACATGTTCCAAGTGTGTATGTGCTATGACTGAAGCAGACTAATTTAAGTAAGCACATATCGTCTGGTTCATATTGACCAACAATAAAAATTATTATCATCAAAGTAGCGAAATCAGTTGCTAGAATTATGGCCAAGAATTTCGCTTTATACAGTTTTTCAAATCTACATATGTTACTCTAAGAACGTAGCATATTTATATATCTTAAGGTTATTAACTAACACCCATGTATATATATATAAAGATGAATGTTTGTTTGTTAGTTTGTTTGTTCTTAATACAAATCCACAGTTTTCATCCTATCTCGATGAAACTTTGCACACTTATTCTTTGAAATAAGGAGAAAAATACTGTCTACATTTGGTTGAAAAATTATCTATATAAATAATACATGTTGTCTCATAATTTCGAAATACTACTGAATGGTGATAGACAGACGCGTTGGATATGGACGTCTGTATACTGAATTTTTTACGTGTATCGGTCAGACAGCTCAGTGGTTAAAGCGCTTGCTTACAAATGTTTGTTTCGTGGTCTGCGGTTCAAATCTCCTTGGAGGCAAATATTTTAAAAATTGTTTTTGATCGTAAGAGTCACGCCTGGGCCGTCCGTTATTCGGATTGAATGTTAAACTGTAGATATGACATATTTAGGGGTGCAAGGCGTGGCAAATCGTAGGTAGTCTTGCAATGCTGTAGGTGTACACTTTTTTACGTTATATTGATCCCTCAGGGGTGATTTGCAGTCAGTGTGTGTGTGAGATATGCAGTAATAATACTATAAATGCGGTAGTAAGTCTCTGTCTTTTGTTATTTTTTAACGACTAAATGCCTCTACCAAAATTGACGGAATTTGACAAGAAAATCGGTAGGGAGGGCACGGGACATATTTTTTCTTTTCGGTATGATTAACAATTGTAGTCACGAAATTTTGAGAATTATCGAATGGTGACAGAGTGACGGATGTGTGTGTTAGTTTGTAATGTTACGTCGGTTGCTCAAGCTGCGCTTCTCGCGCATTATGTTAGTGTATAATTTGTTAGTAAATTTCCTGTAGGGAAAAAACGTATTATTTAGTATAGATGTCGATTTTCTCTGTCCTATTATTTTGTGTCTGCTTAAATGGTTCTGGAACAATTTATTTTGCCTTTTGTTTTGACATACCTTGCGGGCGTAAACTGACCTAAGTTTTAGCACTAGCAGAGTACGAGCAGCTAAAGTTATTAGAACCCAAGAATCGGATGCTCATGCTGAAGAAAGAAGAAAAGACCAAGCTGAAATAATAGTCCTATTATGCCAACTCGGTGTTGTTTGGGACCAATCCTTCGTTTCCAACAACTTTATATATTCAATTCTGGCAAAAAAATTCTTAATGCACGCGTACGAAGTCGCGGGTATCTCCTAGTAACATATAAAATATTGGATTCAACTATTTTACTGTTATGGATCGTGTGTTTGGAAATAACGTATATCATTTGTTTAAATGCCTTCAAAGGTTTAAGCAGTTACTAACATTGAAAAACTTTTCACAGAATAGTAACTGATAAGCTCCGCATACACTGCAAAGTGCGCAGAATCATTTTCACTTCTATTACACCATTTTGGGTATTTGTGAAGAGAGAGAGAGATATAAAACAGCAATAGAGGAACTCTAAGAAGATTTTTAATTAAATTTCAGAACTTCGTTTCATTTTAAACTGCGCCTCCTAACAGCGGACCCACTGACATAAATTCACATCATTACATTCTTTCTCCGGATAAATCATCTCCTCAACATCCACGCCCTCATTCTACAGAGATCAAGACACGAGAATAAAGTCTCACTAGTACCGCGATTCATCTTTTGAATTCCAAACATGCAGTTACACCAGTTTATTTCCGTTTATCGTACTTGTCTCGACCAAAAAAAAAAAAATAAAAAAAAAAAAAAGCTAAATGCAAAGCAGCTTACGTCGCATGCGCTCAAGGAATCATTCTACGAAACATCACATTAATAAGTATTTTTCCAACACAGAATAATGAATATAAGAACCAATATTGGACATACGTTTAGCAGGTAAATGTTGCGGTTTAAAGTGACTGAGGTACAAATAAAAAGTTTAACAGAGGAAGAAATTGCAGAAATATTTCTGAATATTAGGTCCTGGTTAACGGACTGACAGCTAGTTGGGCCTAAACCTACGTAAACCTGACGTACCAGGGAATTGTAACCCTCTATCGTCTAAATGAATAGGGGATTTTGGCCTGGCTTTTTATGGAATTCATAGTGTTATTTTTTAAAGTTTCTGTTGTTGTCAGATACTATAATTTCCGATTAAAGTTGTAACTGGGCAATTGTATTTTGCAGCGTCTTTTTGCTGTCGTATGTTTTAAATTAGTTGGTGGGGCGAAAACCGTGATCGTTGGCAGAGAATCGATTTGTCTTTTATGTAGCCAGTGACGATTGGGATGCCCAAATCTTGGAGTATGCGTAGGTTTGACATATCTATTTTTCTTAAAAATTTGTTTTGAATGACTTGCAGTTTCATAACGTTTCTATTAGCTGCGGAATGCTCCCATACAAAATAAATGTAAAAAAAAACCGTAAAAACAGACTTAAAAAAAGCACTAAAATTTTTAAAATAATTATACCTTGCTTAGGAAAAGTAAATCTAAATAGACAACATTTTACATTACTTTCATTGAAATTTTGACATTAATTATTTATTTTTGGAGTCGGTGCCAGCTGTCACATCGCGAAGATCGAATTACTGAACTTCTTTTGCCATTAGAGGTGAAACGGGGAGTACGAACAAAAATTCCCAATATTTTACAGCATGTCGTGAGGCAGGTAGTGTTATTGTGGGAGACAGCTTAGGGAAACAAATTAACAGTATTTTAATCTGTGGATTGGCCCTATTGGTCATCCAGGCATATCTCTGGCGCTACAGTGTCAGTTGGTAGGTTGCATCATGAAGTAGTAAACGATTTACAGAGTATAATATCGGCGAATCATCTGTATGTTTCAGTTTTGTTGAAACATGTTTGTAGCATTAATTGTAGGTAAGCAGTAAAATGATTTTTTATGTATTATTGTTATTTCTTATTGTTTTTATCTTTTTGTTTTTCTTGCTTTCGCTGGCACCGACTCCAAAAATAAATAATTAATGTCAAAATTTCAATGAAAGTAATGTAAAATGTTGTCTATTTAGATTTACTTTTTCCTAAGCAAGGTATAAAGTTATTTTAAAATTTTTAGTGCTTTTTTTTAAGTCGGTTTTTATGTTTTTTTAAACAATTATTTTATTTTTAAATTTTTAGTGGTATTATACTTCGTTTAGTATTTTAAATATGCCACAGCAGTTCAAATTTTGCGAACTTCCTGGTAGCTTAGAGATTAAAGCGCTTGCTTTCAAAGAAGAATTCTGTCTTTATATACCACAACCACTTCCAGAACGAGGTGAATTGGGCGTTGTGTTAAGGATTGTCAGGCTATGTTTCGATCTTATCATAACATCTGTTAAAGCTGCTGCTCGATAACTGAAACATGTAACATCTGGTCATTAATACATACCGGCATCACACAAAAAATATAGATTTTTAATTGTTGAAAGCTTGGGATCAAAGTGGAAATCTGAAGTACATGTTGAGACATTACGACATTATTTTATAAATATTATGCCATGACTTAAAAATATCTTAACTGATTTTTGACGGGATTTAATACTGTGGATATTTGGAAAGAACATTGGAAATTAAAAGGCGTGAGGGAAAAGGGGAAGAGGGATTGAGCTTTTGTATACCAAATGTAGACTGCCTTTTCTGATTGATATAAATTATACGTGTGTAAATTTCTATTGATATCAGATAAAACTGTAGGTATGTATAAAAAAAAAAACAATTAAGGGGAGTGGAGACGAAGAGTAGTTTGGTTTTTGTAAAGCTAGTGTGGGCAGTATTTTTCTCTTTGTTTTAAAATATACACGTGCAAATTTCCATCGAAACCAGATAAAAACTGTAGCTTTGTGTAAAGAACATTTGCCAAATTTAAATGGGGTTAGGGAGTAAGTTGTAGGGTTTTGTAAACAGAATATAGACACTATTTTTTTTTAAGTACATGTGCAGTGGTCCATGGAAATCTGATAAATCTGTGGGTATCTATAAAGAACATTGGAAATTAGGAGGGGTGGGGGTAGAATGGAAGAGGGGTTGGGCTTCAGCAACCTAATTTAAACAAAATTGTTCTGTATGTTTTAAAGTACACGTGTGCAAATTTCCTTCAGAATTGGATAGAAACTTTAAATTAAATGATGGAAAGGAAGGATCGGTGTTTGGACTCTCGAAACCAAATGTAGACAGTATATTTCTGTTTGTTTTGCAGTATACATGTGCATACTTCGTTCAAAATCAGAAAGAAACGGTAGCTTTGTATAAAGAACATTGACAGTAATTAATGGGGTAGAAAGGGGTTTAGGGTTTGCATTTTTGTGAAAGTTATGTGGACAGTATTTTTCTTTTTTCTATTTTTTTTTAAGTATACGCATGCGAAGTTACACCGAATCGAATCAAAATGTGGGTTTTGTACAAATATTAAGGGAAGGGGAGCTAGGGTAGTTTTTTTTTTTTATTTTGGTCAGAGATCTTATCCATAAAATTTTACATATATATGTGCCAACTTTAATAATGATCGGTCAAAAGGTGTCGACTATAACTTTCTAAAATGAAATTGACAAAAATCAAGGGGGTGGAAAAAGGGAGAGGGGTTCATTTTTTGCAAACCAAGAGTTGGCATCATTTTTCTCTTTGTTTTATAGTAAAAATTAGCTAAGTTCTGTCTAAACGGAATAAAAACTAAGTTGTGTATAAAACTTAAGCAGTTTAATGGGGAGAGGGGGTGGTTTTTAGATCTTTTGGTCAGAGCTCTTCTTCATTAAAAAAAATACATATAAGCATCAACTTTCATGGTAATCGGTCAAACGATTGGGACTGTAGCTTTTTATAAAGAACATTGACAAAAGTTAATGAGGTTGGAGGAGAAATGGGGTTGAGCATTGGCAAACCAAATATTGACAGGATTTTTCTCTTTGTTTTAAAATATACATGGGCAAAGTTCAATAAAAATCTGATAAGAAATGTAGATTTCTATAAAATTAAGGGGTGTAAATGGAGACATGGGGTGGTTTATTAATTTATTTAATTTTTTTTTTTTTTTTTTTTTTTTTTTTTTTTGCCAGAAACCTTCTCCATGAAAAATTACATGTATATGCCAACTTTAATGGAGACCAGTTAAATGTGCCGACTGTAGCTTTGAATAAAGAACATTTGTAAAAATTTAGGGGGTGGATAGGGGGAGAGGGCTTCAGTTTTTTTGAAACCAAAAGTTGACAGTATTTTTCTCTTTATTTTTTACTATACATGTCCAAATTTTCATCGAAATCGGATAAAATATGTGGGTATAAAAATTAAGGGGTGTAAAGGGGAGAGGGGTCATTTTTTATTTATTTTTTGGTCAGATTCTCTATGAAAAATTACATGTATATGCCAACTTTGATGATAATCGGTCAAACGGTGTCGAGTGTAGCTTTTTATGAAGAACATTGACAATAATTAAAGGGGTGGAAGGAGGGGGTGTGTTGAACTTTGGAAGACCAAATATTGACAGGATTTTTCTCTTTGTTTTAAAGTATACATGGGCAAAGTTCAGTAAAAATAAGATAAAAAATGTAGGTTTCTATAAAATTAAGGGGTGTAAATTGGAGAGGGGTGGTTTTTTATTTTGATTTTTTTGGTCAGAATCCTTCTCCATGAAAAACTACATGTAATTGCCAACTTTAAGGGAGATCAGTTAAATGGTGTCGACTGTAGCTTTCAATAAAGAAAATTGGCAAAAATTAAGGGGGTGGATAGGGTGAGAGGGGTTCAATTTTTTTAAACCAAAAATTGACAGTATCTTTCTCCTTATTTTTGGCTATATTTGTCCAAATTTTCATCGAGATCGAATAAAAAATATGGATTTGTATAAAAATTAGGGGGTGGAGGGGGGTAGAAATGGTGGTTTCTCAATGAAATTCATATGGGACCACTTTGGAGGTATACCCTACATGTAATTGCCAACTTTAATGGAGATCAGTTAAATGGTGTCGACTGTATCTTTGAATAAAGAAAATTGGCATAAATTAAGGGGGTGAATAGGGGGAAAGGGGTTAAATTTTTTTAAACCAAAAGTTGACAGTATTTTTCTCCTTATTTTTGGTTATATATGTCCAAAGTTTCATCGAGATCGAATAAAAAATGTGGATTTGTATAAAATTAGGGGGCGTAGGGGGGTAGAAGGGGTGGTTTCTCAATGAAATTCATATGGGACCACTTTGGAGTGATACCCTATCCACTAAAAAAATTTAATTTAAATCGGTTCAAAATTGGTGAAAATATCGCTGGTCATACATACAAAAAAAAAAAAAAAAAAAAAAAAAAAAAAAAAAAAAACAGACGAATTGATAACCTCCTCCTTTTTTCGAAGTCGGTTAAAAATAATTCAGATGTGTAAAGTATGGATGTAACAATAGGTCTACTATTTACACCTATACTATTCCTCTGGAGGTAGATGAAACAGTAAGTAGCATTATTAAAGTCTCAGATCAAACATAAGGTTGTGAGACTTACTATAAAACAGTTAAATTTTGTTACTCAACTGCGAGAAGGTTATTGCCGAAATATTGCGTTTAAATCGTCTTTGTTGACGGAATTAGAGGCTGATAACGCTAATAATGGGAGATACCTGTATTAGCCTCTTCCTACAAAACGTCATCCTCTCCTTAACGTAGTGCTTCACTTTCGCACGGATGAGGCTCTGACGACTGAATGATTCTCGGTATAAGGTGTAACCTACTACGTTCCAACGGACTCTTGAATGGAGGGCGGGATACCAGGGAGCGTGATCAACAGTAGCATTAAAGACATAAAGGGTATCCAAAATACATGTAATCCTCTCAAATTACATGATGGTTTCCTCCTAGGTAAAATATTGCAGAGGTAAATTAGTCTTCCAATCATATCTCCGGGTGGGGACTGCTCTGCGAGGAGAGAATGGATAGAAACATTCCATGAGTACGAGCGTAGAATGTTAAAAGTCTGAAATGGGCAGGTAGATTAGAAAACTTAAAAAGGGGGATAGAGTGACTTAAGATGGATGTCGCTGGGATTTGTGAAATTAAGTGGAAGGACGCATAGGATTTCTGGTCTGGAAGGCACAGAATAAATATCACGCATCTTTCCAGTGGAGGTATTGTTTAATTTAATTTAATTTAATTGCAATGGAGCACAGGATCCAGTGGCAATTTTCCTACACACCCATCTTCCCCCTATCCTGCACCTACCTACATTTGCACTCTACAAATTTTATCTTTAAATTCTTTCAAAGTTTTCGGTAAACTATTCATCATTTCTCTTGGTAACTCATTCCAATCCCTGACACCCTTACCTAAAAAAGAGAATCTTCCCACACCCTTGTGCCTGAAATCGAGTGCCAGTTTGTGGTCATGGTCATCTTTTCCCATCCATGAACTACTTTTCATACCTATTGCAATATCATTCCATGCCTCATCGCCAGTATATACCCTGTACACTCCCATGACCCTCCTCATTCTCCTCCTGTCTTGCAATGAATCCCATTCCAGCTCCTTTATCATATCCGTCACTGATTGCAAACTGTGATAATTTCCAGAAACAAATCTAGCAGCCCTTTTTAGCACCCTCTCCAACTCCTGTATTTGATAAAGAGAGTAGGTTTAGTGATGGGACTATTTTGATCGGGGTCGTAACTAATCCTGCTCGAGCCAGCTTAGTACAAATGTATATGTCAACGTCATAGGAAGATGATAAAGAAATGGAGAACTATATGATGAAATAAAAGAATTAATCCAATGTGTGAAAGGGGTAAAAGTGTTATTGAAATGCGGTAGTGGGAGAAGGAAAGGAGGGGAACAGTGCACGAAATCTAGCAGAAAGAAATGAGCGAGGAAGAATGTTGTCATAATTATGTAAACTCATCGCGGCTAAAACAATAAGAATCATGAACGTATAATATCCAGCTGCGGATGCGACTGGAGAAATAAATGAATTCTGTTACTTGAGAAGTAAAATTACAAATGATGCCCGAAGCGGGAATGATGTTACAAGCAGAATAGTAGTAGCGAAAAGAGCCTTCTTGGAAAAAAGAAATCTTTTTGTTTCAAATATTGATCTATGACTCTATGTGTGGAGCACAACACTTAATGGTAGCGAAGAGTAAACTTTATGAATATCAGAAGCTTGGAAAATTGAAGCATTTGAAATGTGGTGCTATCAAAAGGTGATGAAAATTAAGGGAACAGATGATGTTCGAAATCAACGTGTTTTGGAAATGATGGGTAAGTTTTTGGAAGAGAATTACAGAAAAAAATGGATAGGATGGTGGATTATATTTTAAGACATCCGAGATTGGTTAATTTCTTAGTGAAGGGAAGAGTCAAAGATAAGATCTGTAGAGAAAGACTGATATCACATTTATGAAGCAGATGATGCAGGAAGTAGGTTGTAAGTGGTAGAGAACAGATGGAGTATTGCATAAAACCAGCTAGAGACTGATGAAAGCAAAAAAAAAAAAAAAGTTATAGGGGCACGCTGAACTAATCAGTACTAAGACTAAATGCCTGAGCTAGTTTAGAACTAATCTAGAGCCAACTCAAACACTGTGTAAAAATGGAAAGAAATGAAGTATCTTGTTCTCGCCAGGGACGTACAATTTCTCGCTCCTTACTATTTGATAATTAATTGCGAACAATTACTGCTAGTAGTGCGTTATTAGTAGGTGAGCTTCTCCCCTTCTTTTGTCTCTGCCACAGATGTCGATTACTGCTGATACTTGTCAAAACATTTGATTCCCAAGCGACCTCTGAATAATGTCTAAACTGCTGTCAAATACAAACGATTTTAAAAAAAATCTGCTTAACATTAGATACAGGACACTTCAGACTTCAAACCATATTGATATTGAGCTAATCATAAATCTAAAATGATCTTTTGTTTGAGCTTAACAAAAATTTCTAAATGCTGCTATTGAAGAAGAAATCATACAAAATCAAGGAGTAAAAAACAACGTGTTTTTATGAAGGATTTAATGGCAGTAGTACAGGGTGTATCAAAATGAATCATCCAATTTGGCAGTCTATTTTTCTGATACTAATAAACATATACAGTGAATTTTTTTTTTTTCATGAACGGAACACTCAAAAGTTTTTTTTCATACCTTTTCATAGATATGAAATTTGCCCCCCTTGAGATGTATGGAATATATCAATGCTGTATTCAAATTCTTCCCACACTGCTGCGAGCATGTCTTGAGTGACAGCTTCCACAGCTGCTGTTATGCGATGTCTCAGTTCATTCATTGTTGTTGGTAACGAAGGCAGATAAACAGAGTCTTTTATAAACCCCCACAAGAAATAATCACATACGGTCTGGTCCGTTGACCTTGGAGGCCAGTAATGTAAGGCTGAATCATTTGGTCCAGTGCGACCGATCCACCGTTCAGTAAACCTTTGATTTAAAAATTCCCGCACTTCCAGATTACAGTGTGGCGGTGCCCCATCCTGTTGGTAAATGAAGTCGTTCGAATCAATCTCCAACTGCCAAGCATATCGGGATATGTTCTTCCTGTAACAGTGTTCTCTGGAAAGAAAAAAAATGGACCGCACACCTTTTCACGTGTGTGGGGGGGGGGGGTAAAAAAATCAGTTTTGGAGAGTCCCTCTCATATTGTACAATTTCATGTGGTTGTTCCGTACCCCATAGTATCACAATATGACAGTTCACCTTACAAATTAAATGGAACGTTGCCTCGTCAATAAACACTAAGCGTGCAAGAAAACTGTTATCCTCCATCTTGCCAAGAACGAAATTACAGAACTCCACACGTTGTTGTTTGTAACCTTCACGAAGAGCCTGCAGTTGTTGGATTTTGTATTTTTTTATGTGTAAACGTCAACGCAACACACGCCACATAGACATCGGGGGCATGCTGAGCTGTCGAGCTGCACGGCGATTGGATTTCTGCGGACTCCTTGTGAATGTATGGCGGATGCGTTCAACGTCTGTGTCAGACACTCGGGGGCGGCCCGGAGATTTGCCTTTACACATAAAACCTGTTTCTCGGAATTTTTCATTCCATCGTCTAATGCTCTGCGCTGTAGGAGGATCCACACAATACCTAGTACGAAAGTCACGCTGAGCAGTTGTTACTGACCCGCACTGCGCAAAACGTAGAACACAAAACGCTTTCTGTTATTCTGACGCAATTTTTACTTCCTTATTAGAACTGAGGTGGGCGCACACTGCTGCTACCTAGCGGGAATCGAGAAAAACTCGAGAGTTTGCTCTTTCCAACGGTACGTTGTTCACTCATATATCTCAAATAACATAATAGTTACTTAAGAACGAAGTTTTTCTCGGCGTTGAGAATAGATATAGTCTTCTCGGGAGACTAGCCGAGTAATCAAGGTGTTTCCACGCGATATTTCGGCGATCTGAAACTCCGTCGTCCTCCTATGGTTAAGTGCCGGAGTTTCAGGTCGCCGAAATATAGTCTGAAAATATCTTGATTACACGGCTAGTCTCCCGGGAAGACTCTGTCAACATAATAATTATGATTTCTTTAAATCGGATAATTCTTTTTGATACACCCTGTATATTGATAAAAATCAAATTAATCTTAAGTCAGCCACAGCAGCTTTAGTACAACTGTATATGCTAAATTATTATGTAACAAATTTCGATACAGGAGTAAGAAGTGAGAGAGGAATCGGGGTGTTAGAATTTCACCAAAATTGTGTAACAAACACGTTATTTATTAAAATATACAGGTTGATACCAATTAGGTATATTATGCTTAAAGATAATAACATGTTATTGAACTATTTATTTACTACTGTTTCAGTTAGAATTGTTGAATGTTATCCAACTTGCAACTGTAGAAAAATGTTATCAGCCACAGCTGTAACAATAAAATCAACTGTTTTGAAAACCGTGGCCTCGTATTTCACACTTTAACGAAGGTTGATAACCGTATAGCTACACCTCACATAGCACTGATTTTCAGCATTCGGTAAATAAACTGTACCGATGCTGAAATTTAACTGACGATGAGGCAGAAAGTCATTGAAGTAGATCATATTAGGCGCGTGTACTATTGTGTTTCATCGAGTATTAAAACCGCTGTTTCGTTACTCTCATACTTGAATAAATATTTCTGAAAGAAATTTCACTAGAAACATACTTAAAAACGTTATAGAATATTCATAACGTAGTGACATTACAATAGAATCACTGAAAAACATGAGTGCCAGGTGATATTCTATTTTTAAAAATAGGTATCCTTCATTCAATAATTACGGTTAGCTAAAAGCACAACATTCAATTTTGTTGATTCATCTCGTGCGACCATATTTCTAAATATAATAAAACTGTAAAGAAACGGATAGAGCATTACTCATTTAAGATATATTTGAAAAAAGAAAAAAACTATGTGGCACTGTTTATTAGCTGCAGAGAATGAATCAACAGTTTTATTAGTTTGTATAAGACTTTCTGTCTGTTTGGATGATCAAGACTCATGCAATATTTTTTCATATACTATTAATATACTTGTTAATATACTTGTTAACTTCTGAACGAATTTCGGTAGGGTTTAAACAACACAGCACCCGTATGAAGGATATAAAGAATGAGAAAGGTATATTCGGAAAATAACTTAAATTTACATTTAATTTAATTGGAATGGAGCACACGTTCCGGTGGAAATTTCCGTACACACCCAACTTCCCCCTATCCTGCACCCACCTACATTTGCCCTCTACAAATTATAACTTTAAATTCTTTTAACGTTTTCGGTAAGTTATTCATCATTCCCCTTGGTAACTCATTCCAATACCTGACACCCTTACCTAAAAAAGAAAATATTCCCACATCCTTGTGCCTGAAATCGGGTGCCAGCTTGTGATCATGGTCATCTTTTCCCTTCCATGAACTACTTTTCATAAACTTCTTTACTGATTGCACCCCAATCGTGTAAGTAACTCAACTGAAGGTGGTAAAAACAATACTTACTTAATTAAACAGTACCATTAGCGTTTCACTTAAACTGAACTTAAAGTAAGGAAACAAAAAATGTAATCTTAGGCGATTTCCATTAAGCAGTGGGCTATGTTCTGTGTTATTGTCCGGTAATGTTAGCTATCTAGAGAGATAAACATATTTTGTGGTATTAGGATTACAAGTAAATCATCGGCGAAATGCGATAAAAGGGCAAATTGTAGCAAATAATCCTAAACTTTGAATTTTGTATATTTAACTTCAACCAATTTGTTAGTATCCCATTGAATTTAATTTTTACCTACCTTTAGTTAATTCCTGACTAGAAAATTATTTTTTCTGCGTCTATTGCGATTATTTTTAAAAAGACTTCTTTACGATTCCATCAGGTTATTTTCATTAAATTACGCAAGTTTATTAGATTTATTACTTGACAATTTTACTCCTTGGTTTTCATCACCTCCATTTGTTTTAGTTCTTTGATCAAGACATTTTCCCAGCGCTACAGCATGAAATAGGAAATGAAAAAAAAAAAAACTATGCTGATCGTAAATTTTGAAATGCTTCAGCCGACAGAATGTCACCAGGAATAAAGACAACGGGGAAGGATATTACATCATACTGACAGATACATATAGAACGAATTTCAACATTCACCTTCATAGTTACAATTGACTTACATTTGATGTATACATGTTGCTAGAAGTTAGTATCTATTGAATATACGTGGAAGAAGTGTAAACTAATAAGTAATTCATACTTAATGGTACAAAGCCTTTGCCAAATAGAATAATTGCAAGCTTAACTACGACGAACCGGACAAAGAAATAAATTAAAATTCCATTGCTGAATGCAGCACGGTCGATGCTGAAAAGATCCGTGAATGAATTAATTCACACGGTCTTCTTCGATATTTTAATTTGGACTAGGCTTGCTCTATTTCTTTTTTGAAAGCGTCAAGTGTGTTAACGAAAGAGAGAGAACAAATCGAAATTAAGGTGTGAATTCTTACTGCAATAAACTCAACTTAGAATTAAAACTATAAATAAAAAATAATAAATGTGGAGATAATGTGAGAATGATTGAAAAAATTTCTTATGATTGTTAGTCTGACATGTGGGAAAAAAAGAAAAGGAAAGTAGGCTACATGTCTTGGTAGAAATAACGTGAATGTATACATGATTTATGTAAGCTTATGAATTTTGTCAGTAGATGTAAATAGCGAAATTGTAATGGAAATACGGTTAAATATCATAAAACCGTGAACTTCAAATGTGACATTGACGATTGTGATATTGACACAAATCTGTACAAGTCAAACTGTTCCATACAATAATTAATGTGGGAAACGATGGTGATTTAAAGGGTTTGTCACTGAGGTTAAAAAATGATGTAATTACCATACTAAAATACTTCAATTTCATTAGATGGCTTAGTTCGTAACCATACCTACTCATAAAAATAATAATTCGACTTAAACAGGTCATACATATGTCACACATAAACAAGAAATATACTATTTGATGCAGCATTTATAATCAAAAACTAAATCTTAAACATGGATTTCATAGCTGAAAATATTTTTTATGTAATGAAACAGTTGATTTGTTGTAACGTATTGAGAAACATTCCTTTTCTCAAAGAAAGATGTTGCTATGTTATTTTTATTCACATTCTTTCCTGAAAGAGTCTGAATGTTTCGGAAAACAAAAACAAAACATTCAGCCCATGCTTGTATACTAATTAGCTTTCCACGTTCGCCAGTACAAGTCACGTTATATATATATATATATATATATATATATATATATATGCACGTGACGTAACCTAAAAGAATGTAGACACAACCATTGAAGGAACAAAATGTGTTTATATCGTTATGATCGGAGCTCCATATTTCAGCATATTATTTTAAATGTCATATTCCAATGGTAAATTTTCTAATGATGATTTGCCTTGTTTTCACCTCAAAGGCGAGAACAAACATGTACTGCAATGCAGCCAACGTGATTAACGTGCTCTACCCTAGTGCCTGGTAAATACCACTAGCCTCAATTAGCTATCTGGTACTTAAGTCGACTGTTGACCTACTCATTGAAGTCGATGTTTCGTCCGCTAATTATTTATCTGCCTGGCAGAGGAATGTGCTATTTAGTCGCACTGTTACCCAGGGCCTGTGTTTGATGTCAGCTTACAGCAGAGTCTGGCAGGTAATTGCGTTCACAACACAAATCATAGATAACTCTGCCGGTGGAAGGACTATCAAAGGACTTTGATCGTTCTTTCAGGAAATGTTCTTATTGTTTGTATCTTCCTAGACTAGAGATCATGTACATGTAGGCAGCAAATAATAAAAGATATTAAAGTAATAAAAAACTTTGTCTGGTGAAACATTTTAGCCCAAACGAGAGACGAAAATGTCCTGTAGAATGACAAAACTCTGAACTTGAGAAAATAATTTTTGGTTGACAGCTAAATAACAAAGTAAGCTCCATGAAGTATTAAAAAAAATATTCTTTGGTTAAAAACCACCTACACTGCAGTTAACGTATAAGAGCCATAAATAAACTTTAAACACAGTTTCCACATATCAACACAGGATCATTTGCGAGGTTCTACATAGCTGAATGATAACAATTGTCCTGCAAATCAGATAGCTCCTGTATTTGATACCCACAATGTGAGTTCCAAACTGGAATTCCATATTCAACCAATGGTCTGACCAATGTTTTGTAACCCAATTCCCTAACTTCTCTGGTACGCCCTCTCCTGTAAATGTAAGAGTTTATAACCTTATCGGTGGTCTACTTAATATTTAGAAGGGATTTCACTTATCAATAAATTAAAACTTATTTTAAAAGCTAGTGTCAGTGAAAACAATATTCTCTTCAAAACAAAAGCGATGCATGGTACGATTGGCTCTGCGTCTGTCCTTGGCTTGAAAACACTGTTTCCTTTACATGATTCAGTCAGAAATGTCCACTAACATAGTGGCTGCTGTATTTAGTGAGACCAATTAGTTGTTACCTTTGACACTCAGCGAAGCAGTGATATGCATTAATAATTCAGGACCCCACTGATTTTAACAACCGGTTATTATTTCATTTGAATTCCTTATTCTTGCTTTGGTGCTTTTGATAATTGTTCGTTGAGCTGAATTTTGACAAACTTGCCGCTGCACTGTAGAGCAAATCAACGGTATAATGCTAATATATTTATTATTTTCTGAGCTTCAAGTTTTTTGTTTTGACTGTTACATTTTGTTTTGGTGTTACTTGCCCGCTCTAAAAACATGTTCCGTTTTATCGTTATTTACTTTGTTTCTGTCTGTGGCGTTAATTTTTATGGTGTATGTTTTAAAGTACAGGTTTATTATTTTCTTTTGAATAATTAATGTAATTTCTTTCCTGTACGGTTACCATCTTCAATTATTTCATCTTTTGCTTTACGCAAAAATTTCTGATTAGCTAATTCTATTGAGAGTTGATTTCTATAGTTTGTTATTGTGCATCTCTTTTAATTTAATTTAATTTTAATTGCAATGGAACAAACGCTCCGGTGGCAATTTCCCTACACGCCTATTATCTTCCTCCTTTCCTGCACCCACCTATATTTGTCCTCTACAAATTTTAACTTTAAATTCTTTCAACGTTTCCGGTAAATTATTCAACTTTATAAATACTAGTAACTTTTAAACGTTTTCCGCTAATGACTATGGTATTTTAATGTTCTTTTCCGTATGTCTGACTGAAATAAAATTCGTTACATTAATCGCTCATGAGCATGTAACGTTTGTGTTGTATGATTAATTGAAAATATATTAATATTAATGGATATTATAGTCGATTTTCTCTTCTGAATGTATTTTCTTTTAATAACGAATATATTCTGTATACATCATACCCACTTCTACTGTAACGTTGTAATACAAGATTTTCCTCATGCGGTGGTACTTTGTTAAATTGTTAAGCATCTACTACAGCTTCCGTGTTTGCAAATGTTTGAATGCGGAGCCTATTTTTGTGTCTGTGATGGCAGATTTTGTATTTTCTATTACTTAGTGTTTTACAGCTTGACAAGGCTGAGAGAGAAGTGAACGCAAGGAACTGGAACGAATTGGTCTCTTTCTTTTTCAGGAATCAACACAGCAATAATCTTCAGTGACTCCTACAAATCGTGGGAAACCGATACCGAGGTTGTCGGGCGTTGAATCGAACCTATGACTTCCCGATTGATAGTGTCGAGCATTCAGCGCTCAAGCACGAGGTTCGGCAATGAAATTTAAAGTAGGGCTTCAGGTGGAGGAATTTTATCTATTAGGTAGGCGAATAGAGCGTATATTGTTTCCAACAAAAGATGAATCAAAATTTAGTTATAGAAGAAAAGCGGTTTCGTAATGCATTGCCAACAGATTGCAATGTTTGGTTTGATAATAGAAGACTGGAACTAAATAGGAGGGGGAAGGATAGTTCTGGCGTGATGGACTGAGGTTGTATTAGGTAGGGTGCTTGTATGAGTTTGGAGGACGCAAGTGGAACAAAGCCAGCCACCAGAGATTTATTCTCTCTCTGCCCTGACACCTGTTGTTCTTGTTGTGAGGCTTCTTCCAGTGGTCCTTCCTTGTTCCTGCAGAAGCCACTAGTCTGCCTTCTTATGCTAGGTGCTGCCACTTTAATAGCTTGGTTCAAATTCTTTTCCTTGCAAATAACTGAGTCCTAGAGCTGCAGTCGCGTGATATTTTATGCATAATTCAGATGTTGCACATGGCTTATAACAAAGAAAAACTCCAATTAATACGTTTCACGGTGGGAAGTAAACAAATCTTTGTGAGAGGGGTCGTAAAGAGTAAAGATAAAAACTACTACCGTAGACAAGTCCAGTATTCAGTACGAAGATTATCATTTCGGAGGAAATGTGTGTGTATTCGACAGTAATATTTCGTTACATACACATGAAATAAGTTTTTTAAATCTACGCATTTACTAAAACTTTAAAGAACTTTTTTTTACAAGGGCTCTTAGTATAACCGCTCCAGTATTATTTTGCGCCTACAACCTACTTTTATCCTAGCTGATAAAACCATCGTTAATATATCGCTTTAAAAAATAACACCAATTTGTTTTGAACAAACATTGATCAAAAATAGCTATTCCAATTTCACTATAATATTGTTGCACGCAATTTGAGTATCCGAATACATACCAGTAATTTGAATTAGGAATTGAAGTTGAAGGAAGGTGAGACGTAAAATATATAAGCAATGATAAATGTTGGAGAATTTAAGTTCACCATTAATAGTTTGAAGTAACTCTCAGATCATCTGAAACATTTTTAACATTGTCCTCTTGGAATAGTTAATTAATTAGTTTCCAAGTTCCTCAACATTTATTCTGGAAAGATTTTCGACTAAAGAATACCGCACGAAAAAAAAAAACACATGCACCAATATTTGAGTTTGTTATAGACCATTTTCCGAACGAGTAGAACAGTTTTTGTTCTGAATTGCTCCACATGAAAAGTTGCGGCACATTACTGGGACGAGAGCAAAAAATCATAGCTATATGGGAGGTTGCGATTGCATTCGTCTGCCCGCATAACCATGGACAACTAACCACAACAACGGCCATATTCTTCTGTGTTCAATATCGTCGGTCCACACGCAGACCACAAAACTGTATTTTCTATTAGGATGTCTGCCACAACGTTTGTTTTGTCAGTGTTAAGTGGATTATGTATAAATACAGCTTAGCACTGCGTCTGTTATTTAGTACACTTATAACACGAAAACTATATTCTAACTTACATGCAGTTGTTCTAATCTATCTATATATCTATAAATGAGAAAATGAGAAAGTTCGGATGTGTGTTTGGATGTACGTCTGCAATCAATCACGCCTTAATAACTCAACATATTTAAATTAAATTTGGCATGAAGTCAGTTAATTGCGTGCGAAGTAACATAGGATAGATTTTATCCCGCAAAAACGCATAGTTCTTTTAATATCGATTCGGAAGCAACAATGATTTTCCTACTTCGTAGATAGCCGTGCCACGTTTACTCTTTGTTTTTTACGTAAATCACAAACTACTTTTCAGAAATAAAAGCAAAAACCTTTTTACATATGCAAGTTTGTGTTTAGTTTAAAAGCCATAAAACTGACGCACTTGACAAATAATAGTTTGGAAGCAGGAAATACAAATCTGTACTTAACCTTAAATTAAAAAAAGAAAGGTAGGTACTGTTGTCAAGTTCGCAAAGAGAAGTTTTCATTTGCGTACATAAAATAGTATGACATATCAAATATTACACCATAATTTCGTTCATAATATATTCGTTATAATAAATATAAAAATCAAAGCTTGGAACAAAAAGTAAAATGTTATGAGTATACCAGCGCGAAAGTCGGTTCACTAAAAATGCAAAATTGTCGTGCCCCAAATGTCGTATTTATAAAAATGTAAAGGATTCCATTCTATCTCGGTTTAAGTTATTTCCTGTTTCTTTTTTGTTACTAAACAGTCTGTGTATTACAAATTATTTTTGCCGAAATTTAAAACTTAACTAACCTTTTTATTTTTTGTTCAGAATTTTTGTATGAATAGTACACTGTTCAATATTCTGCAAATATCTATCGAATGCTACACTTAAAACGAATTTATTCAATGGGCTAATGTATAAACTTATGGTTTCATGAAGTAACACTGAAAGTCGTTTACAACACAATACACCTCATTTGCACGGAACATATGAAAGCTGCTTACTTATTACTAATAATAACTAAATTCCTTCTGCCATCTTCTGTAACAAAAAACATTCTGGTCCAGGCAGCATTTCAACCAAACCACTATTTCTGCTAATACTGCCGCTACAAAATCAAAGGATACGAACACATGAACACATTAAATACTCTGTAACTACATTTCGAGTAATAACAGAATTTTCTATATCAAAATTCCTAATTAGTATACGATAAATTACTATCACAATTAATTTCATTATACACCTTACTAAATCACGAGCAATAAAAGTCACTTTTTCGCGATGTACATTTGACCAGCAATGTTAACGATCGTAGAGAATTGTGGACTTTCCGTTGTACACTTAAAAGCATTTTAGTATAAATTTTTTAATTACGTTACCTCAATAACTGTCATGAAGCTGACGACATAGTTCATGCGGCTGCATGTAGTTTTAGACGTATTCAGTATTTAATTTACTGCGTTAATAATAAGTCAACTTTATTTCGCTATTCATGACGTCACTAACGTACAATATAGTGAATGTATTAATGTGCGAGTGATGGAAGCTTTGATTTTCTAGCGGTAATTTTAAAACGCAGCCTGGGCCAGAATGAGAACTGAAACGTTATTAGTTATTAAGCTTCTTTCATGAGCGCCATTTTAGTGACATCATGTATCGCTTTGTACCGATATTGTATCAAAAGATCTATAGTAAGCTTGGACGATTTAGCAGAACTATGCGGCGTTGCCCGAAATAAATTTTTTACATTTATCAATGTTTTATTCAGATAGTGGAGTGGCGGACAAGCGGCGCCGGTAGTCATTCAATTCTGTTTGTAGAGTGAGAAACCAAATGTGAAGAAACAATCAATTACTACTTTAATATTGAAATTTACATTTTAGCGCAGAATTAATGGATTGAAACGAATTAACTATAGTAAACTGGTCTATAGGCAATTCAGTTGTTTCCAGAGAGAGAGAAACCATTACCGCAATACCACTGATTATTATGGATAAAATAATCAATTACTACTATACTTACTACTATAATATGTAAATTTCTGTTGATGGAACCAATATATCCTCAAAAAAAAATCAATATTCAGAGAACAAAATAAGTTCTCCTTTTTTAAAGATTGTTTTCAGATATTCAATGCAAATCAAAATATTCATTTTTAGTATCGCAATTTTACTAATGGAAATGAGCGTCCTTGGGCCACTTAAGTATTTATTTGCTGTTTGGATGTTAGTATTTTTTTGTGTTGTTGTTGTTGATATTTAGTGGATTCCATTAATGTATTGCTAATATTTTGACGTTTTGAGCTTCCATTAATTAAAACTATATTCATTTTTATTCGCGAGATGAAATTTGTAATTTTAAGAGATGTTGGGTAAACGAAATTCAAATCTTTCAAAGAAATGTAAGAAAACTAGGGCTATGAAAATAGCCAAAACCTAGGAGACAAATCCTCAATACTGTATATACGGATATATTAAACTGAAAATACTCCTTACAAACAGAATATTTTTACTGTTTTAAAAATTCATAGAAGTAGTTGTGGAACATAAATAGATTTTATTATTTTATTACAACATTTATTACTACTATTACTAATAAAAATAGCTCTAAAATAAATTGTATGGTCGTATTGACTTGGTGACAAGACTTCTTTACGTCTCCGCAATCAGTCCCTTTCTTAGCCTCTTAACGTAACCCAGTAATCCTACCGGACATAGAGGACCCACAGTTCAACACGGAATCAGAACCAAGTTAGCATTGTGGCGTAATTCACGTCACACAACCTATGCCCGATGTGAAGGTTGAGCTAAGGACCTTTGAAAATCCTCACCGAGCCTGGGATTCAAGCTGGGGACGTATCCATCTCCAGTTGGTCGCCCTAAGCACTGAGCAACCAAATCTCTCAAGAAAATCTTATATTACAACACTTTTCAACGCGGACGAAGTCGCGGGTAACTGCTAGTTTGTAAATAACATGTTTTCGGCTATCTGCGTAACATTCGATAAGGCATAAATTTACTAGTATCGATGTAACTGAACGAGTGAATATGGGCATAATAGAGGTTTTGTTGGCATACTTCTTCTAAACAATTAAATAGATGTAGATCGAAGCTAAGCATCCAGGAACAACAGTCCTTGATAGTGTGACAGCAAATCAAATGGCTTATTGATCCAATTATTTGTTGTTCATGATAAACTATGGAGTGGAGTGTAACGGGAGCGAGCTACCAATGCAAAATTATTGAATAAATTAACATTGATGTATTTGCTGTAGATCATAACTTAATTTAATTAATACTACATAACAGTAATTTAGTACCAAAACAGTCTGACACTTAAATAAATATTGATTTTCACTGTATTACTAGTAATGTATAACATTGAAAACAATCAGTCAAAGGTTGATTACATATAGTAAATAGTAATGTTAAGTTTTAACTTTATAAGCATGACGGTGCTTGAACGTGTGAAGTAAATTGGAGGGTGTAGTGAAACCTAACAATAAAAGGTGTATCAGCAGAGTGAAATCTGCAACAAAGCATCAAAGGGCGGAACGTTTTCAATAAACGGTTCCAGTAACTAGTTAATTTAATCACTACACACGTGGTAAGCAAAGGACACAACTCAGATTGCTTTAATCTTCATGATGCGGAGTATACACCGTAGAATAACGTAATAATAACCTATTTTTAAACGCGTGAATTGGGATATACTTGCGCGGCAGGAATTAAACAATTTTTGTAGAACGGCTATAGCATAAAACAATTTGAAGAATATAAGCATTTGGACACTACCTGCAAGTGATTACACATTAGACATAGTTACGATAAAACTGTTTCTAATCTAAAGACTGGGTTATGGATTCAAAACATAAAAAACAGAAGAATATCCTCGTCCTTTAGTGAAGAACGGAAAAAGAAGAATAAATGTGAAAAACTACTGAAGCTAACAAAACTGGAGTGTTGAAGAGTATCCGCACGAAGTTTTAGAACCAACCAGATCACAGTTTCGACAATTCACTTTTAGACGTCTGCCTTGAAAATAAAAATTCCTCATTCTAATAAGTCTGGCACTGTCAAAAATTCGTTAAACCCATATAATGAATTATAGAACGAGGTAACAACATCATGAGATAGATGGCATTCCTTTGACGATATATTTTTTTTCAAAGGAAAGTTCACTAACATTTTTTTAAATATAAATGCAGCCATTATTTCTGTCTACATATGTTTTAGTGAAAACTCATCAGAATAATCGTATTACTTATTAATAGCATTGATGTTGGAAGTAAAATAATAAGAATTTTTGCATAGTTTAAATTTCGTAAGAGAAAGTGAAATAAATATGGGTTTAGAGTGAATAATTATACACATTACGGTATGTCAGAATGTGTCTGGATTGTTTACTGTTGATACCATTTAAACCTGATCCTCGCATATTTATCTATATCAGAAGATTTTAACACTTAAATTTTATACTTCCGTCGTCGTGCAAAATATATTTCTAGTGTGTTTTGTAACTATTTGGATTATAATAAATCAGTGTCTGAAGTAGCTTTGAATAGAACTGTTTCGCGTGATTAATAGTTGGTTTTCCAGTACAATAGCATTCAATACAAAGGTCCAACTTGTTGTTTCCAACACGAAGAAAAATTAATATCCTTGCTACTTCTTCCTGGACAAACAAAAATTAATTTCCAGACATGTGTTTAAGTGTGTTACTCGTGTGGGGACAGTTCTACTGATTATTTTATCACAACCCACTGTTCAGGTATTTTGAGTGAAAATTACTGTGTGTTGCTGCAATAAATAGTAACATAACTAATACCTAACAAACCTTACACTAACAGTCGAATAAAAGCGTCATATTCAATTACAGAAGCAGGTTTTTCAGTTATTAATTGTTTCGCCACTAACTCATTGACTTATTCATTTTGCACCGAATACCAGAGGCAGCAACAGCTAATATATTTTTACATTAGAACGCAGTTTATCTCGGCGTTGAGAATATATGAAAAGCTCTCGGGTGACTAGCCGAGTTAAAGAAGTGTTATAATTACACGATATTTTGGCGATCTCAATCGTTGTCGCCATCTTCTGATGAATTTTTACAACAAGCTGATAACAATAATGAGTTTGGTAATAAAATTTACATGCTGTAACTGACATGTGGTAAGCCTTCACGGTAGGGATATATGGACCGAAGCTTTTCTTAAATTACATACGTCTTACTTCTAATTTACGCTGCAGTGTTGTGTTTCCATCATAAGAAAATGTTTCTAAATTATATTTTCTCTTGCACTACGTGGAAAAGTAACAACTCTCAAAGGTCTCACATTTTTGCGATCTTACTATTCATATCAGAGATATTTCGATAAAATATTTCGCGAGCCTCGGATTTTTTCATTTTTCCATATGATTCTAGGCTCTGGGACACTGCTAGATTCCGAGAAACGGCGCCTCCCATTCCAGTCCTTTAGAGGCAAATTGAGTTCTGATGTTGGTGACCTGACAAAATTGCGCAGAGACAAAGGCCAGGAGTTTTGTTTCTGCGAAGTCTAATTGCCCCGGGAAGTCATGTGATCAAAGATTTCAAACTATGAGAAGCACAACCTCAGAGCTAGGCACCGTTATTACCAATAAAAGGTCATTTGTAAGGCAGATGTTTCAGTTATTACTTATTAATCTGTTGCTGCATGCTTCTTTCCAATGATAATTCCCATAGTTCGGACAGCCCTGATGTAATGACAGCACATCTTCACTGCAACCGTAAAGATCCCTAGTACGTTCTTCAGCTTTGGAAAGGACTAACTTCCAGTAGAATCTGTGTAATAATGGACCTTCAGTGGACGTTTCCTGGTGGTGTCAGTCATTTCAGGATACGAGATATAGTAAATGACTAGTCAGGCTTCATGACACTTGGTAAATTTTGTAGTTTTTTATTTTTTATTTAGTCACGCGTAAGGAAAGGTAAAGTCTCGTGTGTCGGAATGACCTGGTGACAGAGTTTTTATTGGATGTGCAATCTGTCCCTATCGTAGCCACCTTAAACTAACCCAGTAATTCTACCGTGTACACGGAACCTGCAGTTTAATTTGGAAACTTTCTGGCTTACTCCACATTATTCAGTAATTTATGTCAGTAACCGCAGTTAAAAATTGTTTAGCAAATCAAAAAAGGCCAACCAAAAATGATTACCGTTTTCAACATTGTTATCTTCTTACGCAGTTGGGCGTGAACTGTTAAAAATTCGGTACAAACACTAAACGTTTGGAACCGAGCATGGTGGGTGAGCTGTAAGCCTCTGACCTCTCATTTGGGAGGACGTGATTTCGAATCTCCTTCCGACCACCCAGATTTGGGTTTTTCATTGTTTCCCCTAACCATTCCTGGCAAATACCGGGATGGTTCTTTTAATAGGTAGTGGCTGACTTCCTTCCTGTTCCTTTCCCCCAGTCCCTTAACTTGTAATAACCTGGGCGTCGGCGAGCGTAGAGCAATAAAAATGATAGACTGAGATCTAACTGTAAAAATTGAACGTAAGAAGGAAAAAAACTTATGGATAAATCCTCTTCGAACGGTTACGAATTTGGAAAAAGACTTCTATTCGTTTCGTCGCCAATAAGAGACTGGCCAATTTCCACATATATCCAATGGGACGCGCCTAAGATAATCTAATTTATGTACTAATCTTCAATCGCTAAAAAAAAAAAACAAAAACAAAACGGAGTGATATCTTTGCAGTGGAGATTTATTAAATCCTAAGGTGCAAATGAGCACCTTCATGAAAATTAAATTACAATGCAAAAAACTGCTCAAACTGGACGCGCGTGGCGTTTTTTGTGATATTATGTATTCCAATAAATACTTTTTGATCCAGTTACTGACTGTTGCAACATTAATATAATTAAATACTTTGTCGTTTTTAAAATAAATTGGTACAGTTTTCTACTTTCAAGAAATGCTAAAGCAAAGATTATTTGCAAACATGATTATTTTTAATTTTATCAGTTGATGTGCAGCTTAGGTCTTAAATGTATTTGCGATTTTCTAATCGATAGTCAAATGAAACAAAACCATTTACAAATACGCAAGTATTGTTTGGATAAATACCTGAAATATATCGTCACTTAAAACTTCCAGGTTTCTGTTCAGCTCTGAATCAACATTCTGATGATCAACATCGCTGATTTCCATCACGAAGTAATTAGTCAGTGATCAGAGTTTAAAAACATTTCATATTGGCAGCAAACCATGTAACAAGATTTAAACTGCCGACAAAATCGTTACATTAGATCCACTTTGTAGTCATATGGCCTGGAGGGAGATGAAATAATATTTAAAATCTCTCATTCAGGCCAAAAGTTCTCTTAGCCCGTTAATGTTTACTATCGAAATTATTATTTTATTTTGTAGTTGGTAATTGACCAACGTTTTTGAAAATATTCAATAACACGATTGTTTGGAATAAAACTAATTTACTATAAATCGTTTAAACTGTTTAATTATTTGTATTTTCAATATCATAAATGTTAAACTTCGATGCTAGAAGTTAGTGCACACTGATTAAGGAATTTACTGACGTCTTATTCAAACAAGATGAAGTTGTAACGGGATAATATGGTCTTTCACTTCTGGATTTGCAATCATATGGAAGGGGAAGTTTGTAAAGCCTTACTTACCTTTGTAAAAGATTGATGTGTACTACACGTTGTTGTTATTGAGCGGTAAGTATTTCACAATTAGGAGTCAAGTATATAAATAACAATCATTTTCAAACTAATTTCTACCAAAGGAATCCTTTTTCATAGAAATACAAATTTATAACTAATTATTCACAGTGTCTTCTTGTTGGCGTGTTTGCGAATTTGTAAACAAATTGGTTCATATTTTCACAGCAGAGATAACATCTGTTGCTGGAATGTGAACAGCGTTACGTGTGTAGTTAAGAGCTCTTGATATCATCCATGGCCGGATGTCAAAGTAGATCTAAGTGGTGGCAGAACGTTTTCTGGAATCCCAGGTATTCATCTGCAATCATTTTAATACAGGTTAGATATTTGCGATACGAAAGAGGTAACCAGCAATCGCAAACAGACGGGTTAAGTATTAATGCATCAATGTTAAAGGTGCGATTAAAAATGATTTAAAGTCGTCCGCGTAACATTATAATATACTCATATACATTTCAAGTTAAAAAAATTTGCCTTCCCAAACACTGTAATGTCCCATTCTCTGCCTCCAGATTTACAGATCACACAGACAGGTTAACCCGAAAAGCAGAAATTTCAAAACACTTACGATTTCCGCAGAATGTTTAGATCATCGGCTGGACGTCAGGTATCCATATAATAATGTTAAATAAAAAAGCAGTTTTGTTGAACTATTTAAAATGGTTAAATGTTATTTATATCTGACTTACGACATGATTTAAACAATTTCGTGAGTGATTTTTAAATATTTATGTACGTTTGTAGTTTAAAAACGGTATTTTCATAAAATACACAATTTATTGGACTGAACTCTAATTCGTCCAGGCTAAAAAGTTGTCACGGTAAAAATAATTTTCAATTTATTCATTTCTTTTTGAGTAGTGCTACTGATGATGAATCTGTTGGACACACTAAACAAAAGGATACTACTTTGTCGGTTATCCTCTTTAATTTGTCACTCAGCTGAATTTGAAATGTGTGCTCCTGATAGTAGAATATCTGCGAAACACTTAACTAACAACTCTAAGTGTGTAGTCTGGTGGTTTTCATTCTCCTGAAACTACGTATTTTACTGCAGTAATTTCCAACATTATTTTCCAAAATCTAGTGAAATAAAATTATCATTGTTGGTTAGCAAAATTTAATGCTTTCTTATTATTAAAATTTTTGCCACAAGTATCACTTGTATTTTCACCATGTGATGTAATACGGTTTCAAACAGATCAAAAGCAGACGTCTTCGAGAATCTGTCTACACACAATGTGACGTCAGGTGTTAACTCTACGTTCGTTGTTCCGCTTAGATAGTTATCACATTTCTCGATATTATATCTCACAGATCATCATCCGTGTAGCATATTTTTAGTACATTAAATATCTTAACACAGTAAGATTATTTTTGAGTACTTCATATTTTCTTTGGAGGAATATGCGTTATTTCTATTCAGTTTAACCAATGTTCTTATTATCATTCACGGAAATATTAGTTCAAAGTTCGTAAACGAATGCCATCACGTCCATTTTTTCTACAAGGTCAACCACAGCAGTATAGGTGACACAATTCTACCATCAAAATATACCTCACAAATCTCCATCTGTACAGTAAGTCGCTGAAAGCCCTCAGGCTGTAGGGTTAAGTGCCTTCATATCGTAGAGAGCCTTATGAAAACTAAATTGCTTTCCCAGGCGGCTGGGCTCGATTTGCACTTTGCAACCCGCAGTACGTACAGTCCTGTTTTATTGATATTGTCAGAGAGACCTTGCGGAGTCGTTTGGTGATATGTGGTTTTATTTTCACCATAGGCTAAGTTATGAGTTACAAAATCCTCATCCTTCCTACTTTTTGTTTTTAAACATGTGTAAACTTTTCATGTTATAGTTTACGTTAGAGCCAATTTTTATTGGTGTGTTTGTGCGATAAGTCGACAGGACTTGTTAATAGTGCCGGTGCAACTATTGACTACATCTGTTCATTGTATCGAGCACCATTTCGAATTAATTTACAAAGTAATTGTCTCAGCTCTTATTGGCATTATTGTAATCTATCCTCAGTTCCCGTAGTAATTAGTCCACATTGCGTGAGAGTATCAATCCGCCTATTGGAAGCAGTTATTATTATTATAATAAAATATTTTAATTTCTCTGGTATCTTCTATTCTCCTTGTCTATGGTCAAGTCTACGTTTTTATCTGACATTACGATTTTCCTCAACACCTCATATTTCAATTGCGTCTATACTTCCCGCCTGTTATTATTATAAATTCTTAAAAAAGCGTTTTTTTTTTGTATTTTTTTGTAACTGCTCTCAACATCGAGGTCTTTAGAGACGGGAAAGGATGGTGACAAGGAATGGGAAGGAATTCGGCTATGGCCTTTTGAAGGAAGCATCCCGGCATTTGCCTGGAGTGATTTGGGAAACCATGGAAAACCCAAATCTGAATGCCCGGACGGGGATTCGAACCGCCGTCCTCCCGAATGCGAGGCCAGAACGCTATCCGTTACACCACCACTCTCGGTTTTTTTTTTTTTTTTTTAAAAAAAAGGCGGAAAAGTATAAGAAAGAATTTATGTTTAATACGTGGAATGTTATTAAGCCCAAATTACTTAACATGGGTAACAGAAATGATTCTTTCATTCCAAGTGCAATAACAGATAATGAACTGAAGATAAATTTCTCTAATGAATGTTTTGTTTGTTAGGTAGCGCGTCATACCAACATTAACTATGTTTTGAGAGTTTTTACTGAAATCTGAAGAATCTATATATAATCATTTAGCGTGAGCGAGAATGGGAATTGTGGTTTATGAACTTGCTAATCCAAGTAATCATTTCTTTAGGTGATAATTTCCATAGGCAGCAGATGTGTGGGACCATAACATAATATTTTCAAATGGTGATTATTATTTTTACTGACTTTCCGAAAGTGAACCAAAGTCAGGTTCAAGAATATTTTGCGTTATACTACGTTGATAACCCATGGAAATGGACGTAGGATATCTAACCAGCAATTTGCCTCCAGTTTTGTGTTTTCTGTCTGGTAGCTGAGATTTATTCTCCACTTACCTGGGAATGTCCAGGATCCCGGTACGAACGCCATAAATCTGAGGTGCGTAACGAGCAAGTTCGGAGATTTCACGTCACACACAGGGGACCAGATGGTACGATCATTGCACTCATTAGGCTCAGTGAAACATGACAGTGAGTGGCACAAAACGGCATAACTTCTTATGGAAAGAGCAATTCGTATCTTTTTGGTTTTTTTATTGCCTCTGCAGCTTTTAATTATGTGGAGTATTTTAATTTATAGTTGCAGGTTCTGGGCAGTGTTCATCTTACTGTGGCACTTTGGACCATAGTGGGGGTGAGATACATTAACCAGCTAACAAATTGAATATATCTGGTGAAAGCAAATATCTCTCAGAAATGTTTGGCGAAACTATAAAAAGGATACCTTGGAGATTTCATCTGAAACAATTCGTTTCCAAACCAGAATAATTGTGTAGGAAGTTGTGCCAGATATAAAAAAAAGCAGAAAATATAAAGCAATAAAAACAATTGTCCTTCCTCATTGATATGTATTACGCAATGGTGTCTATAAGAAGCTGATTTATTTATCTTCTTTCATGCAGTTCATATCTTCTTCCGCGAGAGAGAAGATAAATGAATGAAGGATTGAAATTTCTAGTCGGAATTAGTCATTATAGTTACCCTTTAGATACCATAGACGTCACTGTACGCTTTGAGAAAATTGAAAAAAATATCACGTTAGTCGTATGAATATGTATTTTTGTTTTATTGTAAATTGCTTTTCAGTGTTAGATGACGAAACAGCCTGTGAAAATATAGTCAGATTAGAAACTATAACTTAGAAACACCACTCTCAATCGTGAAACTGTAATCGTTTCTCTGTTTTACATTAATAGCAGAATTATGAATTAATGTTCAAAAACAAAATGATTAAATTGTACTGAAACAATATCCATCTACACAAGACTGCGCTTCACTAGATTATTAAAAGACGAATTATTGTTCGTTTTGGAATAAAAAAAAGTATTTTTGTATCAGATAAGCACTTACGTATATCAAAGTTGCTTCACGATTCCACTTAGAAAAGTTAAAAAACCTTACTGTAGTGAAGAAACGAGGAGCGTATGCGTTCAACGTCAGAAATTTAGAAATTTATTTAAATTTTTATTTGATTCACAGAAGAATTACCACTCCGATTTTGATGCAGTTTCGTTTAATTTAAGGCAGAGTTTGGCTCCTTTTTATGTGATGTCCGAAAGGTGACAAATTTTACAAATACAGGAGTTGGAGAGGGTGCAAAAAAGGGCTGCTAGATTTGTTTCTGGAAATTATCGCAGAATGCAATCAGTGACGGATATAATAAGGAGCTGGAATGGGATTCATTGCAAGACAGGAGGAGGATGAGGAGGGTCATGGGAGTGTACAGGGCACATACTGGTGATGAGGCATGGAAAGATATTGCAATAGGTATGAAAAGTAGTGCATGGAAGGGAAAAGATGACCATGACCACAAGCTGGCACTCGATTTCAGGCACAAGGGTGTGGGAAGATTCTCTTTTTTAGGTAAGGGTGTCAGGGATTGGAATGAGTTACCAAGAGAAATGAAGAATAATTTACCGAAAACTTTGAAAGATTTTAAAGATAAAAATTGTAGAGGGCAAATGTAGGTGGGTGCAGGATAGGGAGAAGTTGGGAGTGTAGGGAAATTGCTACCAGAGCCTGTGCTCCATTGCAATTTAATAATAATAATAAAAAAATTATAGCAATATTATTATACTTTCTATTCAAAAGTGTGTCTGTCTGTTTGCGTGTCTCTCTTCGAACATTCATCTGTGGCTTTATCTAACTGACTTCACTACTCTAGAACAGATTTGAGAAAATTCTAGAAACGGCGGAACCATTACCTGGGACAAGTATAGAGTATATTTTATACCCAAAATATTATGTAAATTGATTCACTGATACGGACTTTAATATTAGTAACATGATGATAGTCCCGATGGATCCGTTCATCATGTCATTGACCTGATACAATGCGTTTGGCATTAGGTCAGATAGAATATCGTTGCGTCAGGAACCATTAGCACAAACTGGATCAGCACAGCGAAGCAGCTTAGTCTCGGGGTAAGCAAGCACTAACGAGAAAGCTTCCCATGATTAATCAGTATCTGGCGTCGTTATTTGAGCGAACACCAGTCATTGTTAGCAGAGATCAGTTTCCAAGCTGAAAGCGGATAGTATAATACGATCTCTCTTGTTTTTTCACTATTAAAATAACTGAAGCCATAATTTTTCAAATTTCGTTAAATTTCTTATTTTATGATTGAGGCATGACTATGTGTCCGACGTCAAGTGATCATTGATGAAAGCTTAAAAGTTTGATAATCACATTAACGAGCACTTATGCCACATCCATTTAGCTTCTTGACAACAACATCAAAAAACCTATGACATACTTACTTACATATAGTTTTCCCCACCACTAAGTCCATTACAGCGAGCATTTTGCTGCAGTATCGAATAGTACAACATTCTCATGTTTCCTCAAAAATAATTTAATGTGTAGTGTTCTGGACTTACTGCTCTTCTTTATTAATAAAAACTAAAAGGCGTTAAGCAAGAAAATAACTAAAATAGTAATCGTAATATATTAAATTCGGTAATATTTTTTTATATCTATGAAGATAAATTTATTAAATGCATATCGAAACCGGCGCGAATTGCTCTTCCAAGGAAGAAATTACCGTCAACTGCGAAAAAGGAATATAAATGATCTGTTTTTATTAGAATGGTCGATAATGTACAACCTTGTATATGCTATAAATGAATTAATATCTTCAAATTTATTCATGTTTAATTCCGAGTGAATATCGCGTCAGTACGATACGAATAACGTGGATTCAAGAGATTAAGAAAGATTTGAACCGAAACAATATCATTGAACAGGACGCTATGGAAAGAGAAAATTTTTGAAAGTAGATTTCGAATATGGCAGGATTCCAAGGCAGAGAGGAGAAGAAAACGGGTGCAAATTGGCCTGAAGAGAGAAAGATAATGGGGGAGTACTGAAAAGGAAGAAAGAAAAAACTACAGGAGAGGAATTGAAATTGGGACGCGGTCCCTATCTGGCCATAACGAAAAGAAGAAGAATATTTTACACCACACCATTCTTTCTTAAATATTGATTGGCCCTGAGCATAACTGCACTATACAGCCAAATACTTGTAATACTTCAATGAAACTTTTAATCAGGAGACTGCACACTGCCTTAGAAATAAAAGCATCACAACTTAATAAATTAAAACTACTCCTGTAATATCATCCTAACTATCTCAACTACGTTTTCATGCAATAACGGTGAAATATGAACGGTAAAAAGAGAAAAAGAAATAACACAATTCAAACAACCCTAAGAATACATCAATACGAACAATATTAAAATATTTAACATCAATCACATGAATTATTATATACATTCAGATTGCTGCTTAAATTTTATTGGATCAAACTCGATTGTAATTTGTTGGCACCACTTTTCTACCCTGAACTGTGTGCGCATCTCGGCTGTAAGCTGCTTGATGTCCTAAAGTCTGACGACGAATAGCTCCAAGTGTTTCAGTATTCCAACTCACTTATTGCCTAGAGAGAACGTCATAACGTCTTTTTTCCACTGTACTTCTTCAAGTGGAAAACAAGCTATCTCGTCCACTGTCACTGTATGTAAATATAGAGTTGCTGGACTTTCTTAAGATATTGGGTCTACTTAACTTCTCTAGTTACTCACGAGCCCCACTTTAAAAGAGTATTAAATCATTGACGTATAGGGACGAAACCCATCGGTCCTATGGAGCAATAATAATATTAAAAAAAAAAACAGTGAATTAGAGAGCTTTCTTATTGCAAAGGAATTTAGCAACATTTTCTAAGAGCCCGGGCTATAAGAATCAACCTATTAAGATCTTTTACGATGTCAGGGACGTAGCTACTATGGGGCTAGGCGGTGCAGTGCACCGGGGCCCCTACGCTTAGGGGGCCTCCAAACATACCTCAGGGGGCCCCCAAGCGCAACTCCGGGGGCCCCCAAGTGCAGTTCAGAGGGCCCACGGGCTTTCACGGCATACTGGGGAACCTTTTTTCTTTTCTTTTAGCTCTACAGTCGTATTAAGGGGCTCCTGAGACACAGGGAGCCCCTCACACTAAGGGACCCTCACTGCTGGGGGCCCCCAACCACTGCTGGCCCCCAAGAACACCTCAGGGGCCCCTAGCCTTAGCTCCGGGGGCCCCTACCAGCAACAAAAAACAAAAAAAGGTCGCTCATCTGTTCTGAGGGCCCAAAATAAATTTTTTGCACCGGGGCCCTTGTTGACCTAGCTACGCCACTGTACAATGTGTGTAGTAGTATCATAATGAACACTTGAAGGCATTATATTTCGTATAAGTACTTTATATGCATGTATCATATGTCAGTTATGGCCAGTACATTATGAAGAATTCTTCAAAATAAATACTTCTCATATTGAACATAAGTCACTAGTCATTTGTACACTGTTTCATTTGCTTGTGAGTACGAATATAACACAAATAAAGTGACGTAAATAATAAAATCCAAAAAAACATTGCTGTTTTCCTGAGATTACTGTCAAATGAATCAAAATTAAATCATATGTACAGAATACGAATGGTCTAAATAATTATTTTCCTCTCAATCGGAAAGTTTGTCGGTATTTTTTCTGGGTAAATTTAAACTGGGATGGATTCCCCTTGACTTCTCCCTTGATTTACATGTCCGTTGCTATTTTTGTATGTGTGTACGCCTGTAATGTGTGTATGCTCAATTTAGCAAGTTATTTGTGTTGTGAATGAATGAAATAATGGCAGAAGGGAGAGGGTGATATCCGTTGCTGGTTAATTCTCTCCTACTAAAAGGATACCAGGGGGCACATAACAACCTACACGATTTACTTCAGGAATTTTCCAGCCGGAATTCCGTTAGCAGTTCCATTTTCAGCCGTTCTCGACATCTGCACCCCGGTCGGAGTGCGTTACGCTGGTGCCAAGCGGAATTTGCCTGCGTGGACGTTTGAGTGTAATTCCCTGACAGCGTTGATAAAAAGTCACAGAGGCGTTTCTCACTGTTTTGTTCTCCGTCAAATCCGACAAGAGATTAGGCTCTGTGGGCCCTTACTGTCCTGAGCTTCCACATTTCATTACGTCACTAGAAAACAGAGCGATCCGGCTGCCCTGCTCACCATGTACAAATCCTACGTGTACACTTGGAGAGTTAGCAAGACTCCTTTCCGGAGGCGACCAAAGATACAAAGCAAAGACCAGGGACAGCTAACAAAGGACAAGCCGAGCCACAAAGAGAACAGGATGTGGCACAGCTCGTCGCTTGTACGTATAATTAGTGCGGGAGCGAGAGAAGCAAACAGCATGTTAATAGTCTGAAAACAACTCAGGGGATGCCTTAATGAGGCGAAGACACCGCCTTCTGCCTGCTTTGTCTTCTTAGTGGCCTCATATACGACCCTGAAGGAAATACATCGAGTAATCTTGGTATGTAGTTTTTAGTCAAATTCAATCATTAATGGCTTCAAATTGAGTTTTTATTTAAATCTATGACTCCTGACAGGTTAACTTCTTATCCTGTCTAATCAGGTGGGTATGCAGTTGAAACTAAATGTTTTATCAGATAACGCTTTTATTGTCTTAGATCTGCTTGTAAATCACATAAAGATTTTTTTTCGAAAAACATCAACCTTTTTTTTTAAAGTAATTGCACAACAGGATAATGTAATTTATTCCTAACGAAGAATATTGATGACTGATCATCTTCCACCGGTATAGACCAACATGTTTAGGGAGGCCAATACATGTTACGTATATTTCAGTTTGTAACTTTGATAAATATGAAATTAATATTCCATATTTACCTCTATAACTCGTACTACCGTGGTCATATTAAAAAGAGATGCATCATGAATCCGCCGTATTAGATTTTAGAATTATTTTTAAACTAACCAGTAGCTGAGAAGTTTAAAACACAAGAAAGAGGACACTTTTAGTTCTTGTAATCAGAATTGAGATATTTTTAACTGCTACCATTCAGTAGAATTTACTGTCATCAGAGTAGGAGTGGATGAATAATATTATTGATGTAAACCATTATACATCTCTTATCTTTATAACTCCTTTGTACCGTCTTTCAAAGAGATCTACGACAGGTAGAATATAGTGGCCTCTAGTTCAAAGTAAATTCGAAGTTCACCCACCGTAAATAATAAACACAAATTAACTGAAGCTATACGATCTTTTCTACAGATCGTCTCTGATCAATGCTCCACTAACTTTTTTAATTCCCTCTCTTTTCTCTTAGGAAACAAAACATAAACACCTATAATTACTTCTATTCTTATTTTTCACAGGTAATATGCTTCAATCCAATAGTTTCTAAAAAACTATGTCGGGTATCACAGTGTAATTTTATGACTTACTTAGATAGCCAAAAGTAATCGCAAGATATTTTACAACCGAATCTGTACAGATAATGTGGTCAAAAGAAGAAAACAATCCAATACAGACTTGTGATTCGAGAGTATGCAGCCTCGTATCCCAGTTCGGGCATCCGAATTTGGGCTTTCCATGATTTCGGCAAATCACTCCAGATGAATTGCCAATTTACTCCCTTCTAAAGGTGATGGGCGAATTCCTTCCCGCTCATGTGTCCAGTCCTTTTCCGTCTCTAATGACATCGTCGTCGACGAGGTGTAAATCCATAAAGCAAAAAAATTGACGTAGAAGAGACATTAGAAGAAAAAAATAATAATAATAAATAATAAATAATAAAACTATAACATACAGAAGTTTTCGTGCCAGAAATCTAGATGACACTGAAAGACTTGACTATCATAACTTATTTACTATGGATCGCAAGTTTCTAATACTTATTCAGACAAAGATGAAGCTAACTAAGTGTCACGTGATGTATCTCCACTGCAAACTAATGAAGAAAACACCTCATTTTTTACAAAAACACAATTTTTTTTTCAACACAAAATCAGAGCAAATAGGGACTTTTTTAGGTATCTGTAATTATCTTAATCCTGAAGCCAACACCAAAACGTCGTTGTTGTGTAATGTGCTGTTCGGTGCATCTAATACGTCAGAAACGTCCCGACGAATCGGTTGCTCTCAGCTCACGTCGATGCCGATAGAGTCAACTGTCGCTTCTGCAGTGTCCCTGAATTAATGAAGCTGACGGGTCTGGACGAATGGCTACGTGCCATCACGCACTCAGCGGGGTGGGAGGTGGACGGCATAATTAAATGGGGACAGGGGACACACATTAACGACAGGACTGCCCACTGCACTCAGTATCAGCACCTGTTTATCCGACAACTAGCTTGCAACCCACTCATAGTAGGCTTTACTTAGCAGCATACACTCCCAAGAGGACAGCGTCCTCCGCACGTTCAGCTTCAGACCCACACAACTGCAAAGTGATTTTCATGAAAGTCTTCGTGGCGAGACACAAAAGGAGAGTTTCAGCACCGGAGGAATAAAGATCTATGTAAGTAAGAATAAAATGAAAGGATAGATAGATAGATAGATAAATAGATAGACAGATAGATATGTTCACTTTGATCCCATATGAGAATAATCTCGGGGATGTGGAACAGTACATACACTTATTAGTAATGTCAATATTACTATATAATTGATAATATTATTATATATTGACAACAAGTTAGCAACAACCCATTAGTATAACCAATATCTCCTGTAATCTACAAATACAATCCCGAGTTAATTAATACTTATTATGTGGAACAGTGTATACACTTGTTACCAACATCTAATAACCAGTTATTTTCTTACCAACCAGTTACCATGAAAGGTTTCACTGTAATTTGTGACTAAATATTATATTATGTTAGTTGCTATTTATGTGGAACAGTACACACACCTATTAGCAATATCAATTATATTACCAACAACTCATAAGCAGTCAATTACTTAAAAAACCTGTTAATATGATAATTTTTCACAGCAGTTTTTGAGCGCATGCTATCCCATGTTAGTTACTATCTATGAGTGAAATTTTGTAAACAGTGTAATTACTTCTTTTGTCAAAAGTTTCAACAGAAAGAATAACCATATATCATTTTATTAATTGTGGATAATTTTGTCACCTTCTCCTTCCATACACCATATATACTATTTTATCAGTCATTCTTAGTTACCAAATTCCAAGAAGAAAATTCTTTCACAGAGTAAAATGGGTTCTGAAGCAGAAACTCTTTCAGTTTGAACTTAAAGTAGTTGGGTTTTTGTAGATAACATTTAATTTCTGTTGGTAATACATTGAATAAGGAAGCTCCAGTAAATGTTAACCCTTTCTGTACAATTGACAGTGATTTGTAATCCTTGTGAATATTATATTTATTCCTAGTATTATGGCTATGTATGTCAGTATTAAGATTGAAGTGTTCAGGATTTTCTACTACAAATGATAATACAGAGTATACATACTGTGCTGGCATTGTTAGTACACCCAGGTTTTTAAATAGATTTCTGCACGATGTCTGTGGGCTTGCTCCACAAATAGTTCTTATAGCACGCTTTTGCAATTTAAATACCCTCTGTGCTTGTGACGAGTTTCCCCAGAATGAGATGCCATAAGTGAGCAGGGAATGAAAATATGCAAAATATACTAACTTTCTGGTTTCTATATTCGCTATTCTAGATATTACCCTCAATGAAAATGTTGCAGAATTCAGTTTTTTTAAGAAGTTGTTGAATATACTGTTTCCAGTTCAATTTGTTATCTATATATACACCCAGGAATTTTGTGAAACTGCTTTCATTGATTGATTTTCCTTCTGATATCACATTATAGAGGTCCTTTGTTTTATTTTTTGTAACAAACTGAAGTAACTGTGTCTTTTCTACATTAAGTATTAGTTTGTTGGCATTAAACCACCTGTTAATTTTCTTTATAACTTCATTTGCTGTGTTTTCGAGGTTTTGTGCTGATGGGTCTTTCAAGGATATGCTAGTATCATCTGCAAAGAGCACCATGTGTTCATTATCACCTAGTATATATGGGAGATCATTTATATAGATTAAGAACAGCAGAGGGCCAAGAATTGAACCCTGAGGCACACCACATTTAACTATACCCCATTCTGAGTTTATAACATCTCCTGTATTAGCATCTTTCAGTGACACACATTGCTTTCTGTTTTCCAGGTATGATTTAAACCAATGTCCTGGCTTACCACTAACTCCATAGTGGTCTAATTTACCTAGTAGAATCTCATGATCAACACAGTCAAAAGCCTTAGCAAGATCACAGAATATACCTAGGGAATTTAATTTTTTATGCATTGATTCCAGTATGTTGTTTACAAATGACAATAATGAATGCACTTTTCGCGGTCCTCAGATGAACAAAATAGAAGAGAAGAGGAAACACGCGTTCGTCTTATCAATTGTAATATCTTAAGCAGTGCTTCATTCTCATGTGCAGTCAGGAACTAGTACGTAATGCAGTATTGTTCGAATTAGAAGAAAACAGTAACTCACTACAAGATGCAATGAAAATAAAGGAAAGAAACAAACATTATACTGTTCTTAAAGGTAAATCAAAACAGCTGAAGTAGGAAAATAAACTGACACTGTATTTAATTTCACTGTGAGATTGGTCTTATTCTGCATGTCATAATGTTCTGATTTAAGGATTTCATTTATCAAACGAGTGTATTAGATACTAAGTTATGTTGTAATTCGTTTGGTTGGTTTAAATGGTACACAAGTGAAAGTGTAAACATTAACGGAAAACAGTTTCACGCAGGAATTTAACATTTCTCTATTTTAACTATAGTCTTAAACATGGCAATTTTCTAGAACCGCTGATTGATTTTTTTGAAACATGTGCTATGTTACAATATTTTTCAGTTGTGAGCAATGTATATGTTGGGCATAGTGTGTCAACTAACAACACGATGTGGCTTCGACTAGGCTATAACATAAGTTTCCTATTTAGTATGTCATTTAATGGGAAGGATAAAAGTAATAATTTTAATTTATTGCTGCGAAAAGTGTATGTGGAATGCATAATGTAACCTTAAATATAAATCTGGAAAGGGCGAAAATTATCATTTTGATTTAAACTAACACGAGAAAAAAAACTTAAAATGTTCCCTAAAATACAGCCTATTCAAAAATGTTTCCGTGAAATATATATTAGAAATTCGAGAGATCTCTATAACATCTATAACAAAAATACATGTAGAGACTGAGAGTGGTGGTGTAACGGTTAACGTTCTGGCCTCGCATTCGAGAGGACGCCGGTTCGAATCCTCGTCCGGGCATCCAGATTTGGGTTTTCCATGGTTTCCCAAATCACTCCAGGCAAATACCGGGATGCTTCCGTCAAAAAGCGATGGCCGAATTACTTCCCATTCCTTGCCCCCCATCCTTTCCCATCTCTAAAGACCTCGCTGTTAGGAGCCGTTAGGCAGTTAAAAAAAAAAATACATGTCAGTACCTACAAAGATCACGCACTGCGAGACAGTGATCAAACCTGAAGCTATGTACGCAAGTGAAACTCTGATCCTCAACAAAAAAAAGGTGACGTAATAAACATCCTGAAGGAAAAACGATTTTTTTTTCAACTTTTGGGTTTACGCGTTGAGGTCATTAGAGGCAGGAAAGGACTGGGGCAAGGAAAGGGAAGGAATTCGGCCATGGCCTTTTTGAAGGAAGTAACCCGCCATTCCCTTGGAGTAATTTTAGAAGACCACGGAAAACCCAAATCAGGATGCCCGGACGGGATTCTAACCCGCGTCCTCCCGAATGCGAGGCCAGAGCGTTAACCACTCACTCAACACACCCGGTGGAAAACCGAAAGATCACGAGGAAAATTGTTGGCCGATGGAGAACAGATGATGTGTACAGACTATAATCCCGAAAAGGAACAGAATAACTTTCTAACACTGCATCAGATATCAGAAAACGAAGATTAAAATTCTGTGGACACGTTCAAAGACTCCCAACAAGAAGACACACGAGATCATGACATACGCCGGAAAGCTGAACAGTATACCATGAATGAAAAGGTCCTAGGTAGGACCCAAATGGAAGTTTTTAGACAGGAACATATTCAGTCAAGAGGTGGTGGTTTAGAATGAAGTTTCACCGAGACCAGAAACCAAGTGGACTGAAGAAAGAGAGAAAGATAGCTCAGGAAAAGAAAATGAGAGCCATGTGGAAGAGCGGAAAGGCGAATCATAAAATTACTGCGTGTGCCAACTGAGTTTATACGCTCATAATAATAATAATAACAATATCATTAATAACTAACATGAGTAAGTGTTTTCTGATTCTCAGTATAAGCGATGTGAGAAGGAGAAACGATATTTAGCTCTGATAACAGAGTAATGAATATTTTGTGAAATATATTAAACTAATGCTACAGCGTACATCACCAAAGTGTATTATCAGACGGTTTCGTATAGCACTAACAACAATGTAATTATGTTTGCTAAATTAATAGTTATTTGCTGTCGTACGAGATCTGTATTTAGTTTTACCTCAACTTGTGCCAACTATAGATTTCATAAACGTAGTCTGTAAAATATCTTTACACTGCCTATCATTAGTCCCCATATTTTTGCACATCTGAATATTTGCAGCACATTTGTTGTTTCTGCACCGTACTCTCTTCTAATTCTGCATATAAGTAATTTTTTATGATGATAAAGGAAATTTTCTGAATTTATCGGGAAAATAATGTTTTCTTTTCAATTAAACCAATACTGGCAGTAATATCATTATGAGTCATTACAAAGATTAAAGTTAAAAATAATCTTTATTTAATTTTATTATTGACTTATTATTGAAATATTAAATCATTTTAATTTTTTCATTAAAACTAGCTACAATCTCAAGCCTCTATTTTTTTTCTGTCATCAGTCTTTCGACTGGTTTGTTGCAAATATACATCCCTTCCTGTCTTGCGCTAACCTCTTCATTTCAGCATACCCCTTAAATCCCACGTCATCAATTATCTGCTTTCAGATATTCTCTGTCTTCCTACCTAGTTCTTACGTTCGTCTGTTCCCTCCACTAACAAATTAACCCATACCACAAAATATTAAAACATGACTAATAAACCTGTATCTTCTTTCTGTAAGATTCTACCAAAAACTTATTTCCATACCCATTACTCAAAAACACGTTTATTTCGTACTTCATCTCTCCACTTAACTTTCAGCATCCTTCTATAGCGTCATATCTGAAAATCTGAAATATTTTAGTATTCCTTCTTTCTGGTATTCCTTACGTCTATCCTTTGCTTTCAAAAAGAGCTAACTCCTGGGTCAATATTTCAAACTACTCGTAAAAGAGTTCTGTCTCTCTGAAGAAGATTATTTTCTATATTTAACATTATTCCTGTTTCGGCAATTACCTTGTCTAAAGCGCTGATATTGAAAAGGCAAAAATGAAAAGCTTAATTTGATATAATGTTACATACCAATTTAATGTGAAATGCCACCAACAAAATAAAAAAAAACTTTACTCTGTCATTTTCTTGCAACTTGAGATAATAAAAAAAACAGGAAACGCATTATCAATTAATTAAACATAATTACGTACAAAAATGCGTGTATCTATATGTTAGTCCATTAACAATTAGCTGTAGTGAAATTAATCGAAGAAACGTCTAGTTAACCTATTTCCTGGATGCGGAAGAGACCACATGAAGTATCTCCTTTCATCCTGCCTTCAGCAACTGAGATTAGGGAAATAAGACTTTTCCACATACTAAACGATGTCTGATATTCTGCCGACAATGTGACATGTATTCATATATAAATGTTTATAATATATATGAATCATGCCAGAATTTTGGTTTCATTTAAAGCCGTCTGTCCTATGCAAAATGAAGTAACCATTGGCAGTAATCAATGGTGTGATTTTATTAACCATTTAGTGATTAGTGATAAGCCAAGTTAAGGAAAACGACGGAAGGTAGCTGGCAAAGTCTTCAGTGTCTTCAGAATGCGAATCGTGTATCGCATTAACTGCACCCAGAACAACCGCAAATGTCTGCATTCTCATGAATACATATTGCCAGTTCAGTATATTCTGTTCACGGTAAAGAAGACATTTATATGTTATTTGCATTCACAATAGACCAAAAGAAAATATGTTCAAAATCTTAAGGTTTTCCTTTTTTACGTTTGCGGGTAATGTATCATTGGAGATAAGGAATCAGCCTATTACTTGACTGTTTCATGGTAGATCGCAAACGAATTTACCGATCGTCTCTGGTCTCGCATTCAGAAGGACAAGGGTTCCAATCCCCGTCCGGGCAACCAGATTTGGGTTTTCCATGGTTTCCCCAAATCACTCCAGGCGAATTCTGGGATGCTGTCTTTAAAAGGCATGGCCGAATTCCTTCCTGTTCCTTGCCCCCCACCAAAACTTTTCATGGTTCTAATGTCCTCTACTACGTGTAAAGTCATAAGCAAAAAAAAAAAAAAAGCAAGCGTATTGTATATATATGCATATACACACTGGATCCCTTTTACTTCTGCAAATGTACACATTATGAAAGGAATTGCGTTATTAGACGAAATAGATTTCAAATTTAGTCGACCTAGTTATTAACAATTTTCAAATTATTATAATCTCTCTTTTAAAAATAAAAATCTGTGTAAAGTTTGATGCATCAAAAATTTGTTTAGCATCTAAATTCGTCTACGTAGAACTTACACGTAATACACTCTTCAGGTATTAATTCAACCTGCGTACAACAAGACATAATTAAGTTTCGCAAGTGTTCCATTCCCAGAATGACTTTCTAATGTTAATACAGGTTAAATCAATGGACATGTAACAGCTGCCAGCTCCTATGGCTGCTCTTTGAGGCTACTTAAACAGGTTCAGTTAACTGAAGAAGGGGCTGAGTTCAAAGGTCCGAGGACGCGAATTGCTTTCATCGTGATTGTACAGGGAGATTGGCTCCTGACAAAGGAAGGCTAGGCAGTGGACTAACATTTACTCTTCATGTATCTCTGAAACAGACGCAGGGAGAATTGCTTTAAATCAGAGTAAGTTATCTATAGTGATGGGAGACGAATATCTTGAAGACTACAACGACGAAAAAGGAATCGTTCTGTTGACTCAAACTAGTTTATATGTCATTATTGGCCGTAAATACATAAATCACACACAAGAGCTGGAAAATTGGCGTATACAACTTTTATCAAGCTTCGAAAACTCGGTCTTGAAATACTTTCGTGAATCTATTAATAGACAGTGTTGAATCATTAACCAAACGACCTAGAAAGTCAGTAATAAAGTGAATCCTAATGAACCTTAATATAATACTCAAATGACTCCTCCACAAGAGATTGGTGAAAACGGTTTGAGCATTTAACAATGTTTAAACGATATTTCAAAGTGTCAGCTGTGATAAACGCCTCGTTTGTATGTTACTTTATTTTAGTTTGTAATCTGCGTGCTCACCGCGTGCAGCATTACTATTTGTACGTTAGATACTCATTACATTTGTCTGTTAAACCAAAATGCGTATGAAAATTTCTATTTGATTCGGCGTCATAATTTCCCAATGACCTGTAGAACATTGAAAACTTACAAAAGAATTCCTGTGAAACCTTATAATTAAAAATTGGCGTTGTTTCACGTTTCCCAAGTGATAGACGAGTGTCTGTAGCAAAGTTCCTCTACTCCTCTTCTCGTAATGGACCAAATCCTAAACGTAAAACACCTTCTTCGATGCTTTAACCGCAAGTTAAGTGACCACAAGTAATAACTTCTGAAGATTCTATACGGTTTTGGTTGTCCTTACTTATGTTGAAAAAAAAATTACACGGTGAGACTTGAAATAACTAAGATCTTTTTTCTTTTTTTGCTTTTGGCTTTGCACTTTGTCGACGTCGAGTTCATTAGAGGCGGAAAAGGACTGTGAGCATAGAACTGAAAGGAATTTGGCCATGACCTTTTTAAAGGAACCATCCAGAGATTCGTCGGGAGTGAATTGGGGAAACCTTGGAAAGCCTAAATCTGGATTGCCGGACGGGAATACGAAACCGCACCCACCACGTTTAGTTCAGAACTTATCATAGATAGTAAGTGGATAGGGCATTAAAAATATTAGGACTCCCAAGTAGCTACGGATTTTTTTGCTATTGATGGTCACCAATATGATTTTACATTAGTAGTAATTGTTCCTATTCGTTCACGAGTTTCTTTTGTAGTATGACGTTCATGCCACACTCCATGAGCATATATAGTCTTCGACTTACTATATTTATATATTTATTCAGTGCAAATGATTTTGTTATTCAAGTTCTAGGTTAAATTATTCATACTAAACTCGGGCGTCCAAAGATTTATAAATAACTTTTGGTAATGCAAGGTTGATTATGTAAAGGAGCAAGTAAATGGTGGTCAGTGTGAAATTCTGAATGTCTGCGTGGCCACAGACAGGCAGTGGTTGGCGTCAAGGAGTCGCCTTGAGCACAATACGGACGGCGGATGCGACAAGCGAGTTCTGTTAGCCCAAGACAGGGCGTTGTCTTCTCAGCCAAGACGCGAGGGTGTTGTAGGTCGTCGCTGCCTCACGTGAGCGGGAAGCGAAAAGCTAATAGCGAGTGTTCTGCGCATCATGTGATTTTCGCGTACGCTATCCCACCAATGCTGTATAGCATCGGGGTTACAAAACTTACTCCACAGCTTTTTCTTCCGTGTCACCTGGTCGCTGGACTAGGAGAGGTGGGGCCACAACTTTCTTGGTGGCTAAAAAAAAAGCTACATCTACACACTTTGTTGACCGGAGTGGGCTGATGCAGTCGCGGAAGAGACTTGGACGAGACGAGCGCCGACGTGCTGGCCGCAGCTTTGAGATCGACATCTCACAGAAGCACACTATATTGCGTCCATCACGGTACTGTCTTCATATGGTAATGTGCAATTACGCCAGGCCAATGTTCACGGTTTAACGAGGCTTTAGTGACCCGTAAACGCCACATGAGACTGGAATTTCAACTCTAATTGTTAAGGACCCCTCAGCTAGCTGGCAACTTTTTCAGCGAACATTAAATTCTGAAATCTCGTTGTTTTTAACATGATTCAGATGATGTTCATTTTGTTTTCAGTGGCGCCTTGGTTGGGAATATTCATATGTGTTTACGCATAATATCTAACTGTTGGCCTGTGTCTCCACGATGTTTCATTAATCACTTTGATAACTGAAATACTTGCTGCAATTATTGTTGGATCTGATTCGGCAAATTGTAATATCTGGGTATTGCTTGCTTGTAATGTTGCATTATCTTGTATTAGAGGTAACGTTAGATATACCCAGCAATGTAAATGCCTAAAGACCGAGTAATACTTAATATTTATTTACCTGTAATCTTATGGAAATCAAAAATTCTTGCTATCCAGATTATCAAAACTAATATTCATCTAAATATTCTAATAATAGCCCCTCCAACATCCCATATACCTTCCATTTTAGTTCCCTATATGTGCCAAATTTCTTATTATTACACACAAGTTATTCGCTGTGAAATGTATATAAACTGTGCTTATTACTGCCCGAGGACGGTGGGTGTTGGAGTTTTCCGACTCCAATTCACACTATTGAAATGGTATTACGTTTACGGAACAGAACAACGCCTTGTAAAATTTGATAGATTGCTACTAACATCTTTCTAAAGCAACTCACTCACAAGACCACTAAGTATTACGTGACAGATTCCTAAGGACACTTTGCAACTAAACACGTGATTCCAACTCTTTTCAAACAGCCACAAGTGTGGGGGAATATTGATGGTCTTGTAACATTTAACGTTTTCTCTTCAAAATTTAATCTGATGTACATGTTCAGTCCTTTTTTCCGTCTTTTCAGTTGTCACCGTAAGTCACCCATCTGTTTACGTATACAACTTCAAAGCCGTTTCTGGCATTCACGTTTCTTGTTTTCTTTTAAAACATTCTTTCCTATTTCTTGTTAGGCTCTGCTATTCAAATAATGTATTTAGCTCTTTTTTATAAATTCTTCATAAATAATTTTTATCAAGGTGTAAAGTAAATGGCTATGGTTTTTCCACATCATATTCTTTTCCGATAAATCGCGGATATCCAACCGCACAGTGACAGAAACTCCATGGCCACGTAATTCTTCCAGTCATACCAGATGCTTGTCTAACGAGGGAATTTATGTGTGGCCATCTTCCTGCGAACAGTATAAACTATGTACTGTATGCTAAGCCACATTTCCTATAAAATAGTGTGAACGTACCATCAGTCTCGTTAATCTGAGTAGGTTTGCAGTGGAATGACCGCAAGGAATAATTGCAAATAACCTAGATTTAACTGAGCGATAACAATTTGATTTAGTTTATTTACAACGAACATTTTATTGATTTCGTAAAGTCGTCGTCCTAAAGATCCTTTTGTTTCTGTGTTTAGTACCTTTGATTGCAAATCAAAACTGTCACCTATATTTTTCGCAAATGTACTTCGATTTGGTACCGTGAAGATTAATTCCAACGGCATATACATTAACGGCATTGTTCTTAGAAGCTTTAAGGTAATGGGAAATTTTATTTTATTATTATTCTTTCCCTGCCACAACTTATCATCTCGGCAACAAAAATAAACTGGCTCAGATAGTATCTATAATTCGTCTTGTCATAACTAATAAAGGAATGTTGGAAATTGGATAATGACCTCGTCTATTTTTACAATATTCATACATCACCTACATCTGGAAGACGATTTATTGGAATCTTTATCCACTGAACCTGCTTTGAAGAATAATTCAGAATTGAAATTTATTTTAAATCTGGAAAAGTCCCTCTTAAAAATTTGCTAAGGCATTACAAATTACATTCTCAGAATGACTTAGTGTTTGAAAATAGATCAAGTTTTTATTTCTGTTATAATTCTGCTAAATGATAGAAGAACAGCAGATAAATGATAATATCACTAAGAAACAGTGGTTAAAATTTCCAAACCAAGAACTCCTAAAATGAAATTAAAAACTTCAGAGTTTGTTTATTTTCCTCGCAGCTGTAATTCATTAGAAATCGACCTCACAAGTTTCTTAGAAACTGGAACAACAATTTATTTCCTTACTGCGAGATTAAGTTGAATTCTAAATGCAAAGGCTGGTGTGCGCGCTTACATTCTCAAGGAGAGTTAAAAAAAAGGAAGGAAAATAAACAAAACTACTGGGTACGTTTTTCTCTTTACCATATAAATTCCTTTTAGGTCGTCTTGAGTTTACTTTGTTTCGTGTAAATGGTTAAATGTTTTGCTATCTTCTCGTGCATTCGCAGAAAATAATATACAATGAAAACATTAGGTACGACATAATTAGTTTCTGAAAAATTTCTTTATTTTATTTGGAGAAACTAATTCCAGTGAAAATTTCTCTGAAATGGAATGCCACTAAATATTAAATATCTCTGTATGCACGTTAAAATAAATATAATTCTAGCGGTAACCCACACAGAAATATCAACAGTTGTTTGTCTTTTAGGACAGCTGTATTCCTTCGCACCTTCTCCTGCCAGTCTACAGTTGTCAATCATCGGTTATTACAACACAATGGCCACAGGTCAGATCAGTTTTATTACAATCTAATTAACTTCTTAAAAGGAAGTATGTTAGAATTTTTAATCGTCAACACTGCATTTACATTGAAACATTTACAGCATCGCTCTCAGTCTAAAAGGGGGAATAAATATCTGCCACCCAGTAGAACACTCTCACAATTTGTTGGTGCCGTTATACAATTCGATAGTAACCTGTGCTGGCCATTTTTACACCGCTGCCGCCTAGCGGACTGAATTGGTAGTAGTGCGCCGAAGGTGTGAGTGGCGGGTTGCTGGCAACCAGTGTGGAGCCACGTGCCGGCCGCGAAGCATCTACTGGTTCAAAATTTCCGAAGGAATGCTGCCACTACACGTTTTTATAACGTCACTAGTATCGTTTAAACCTCTTCCACAATCATATTACTAAGCGATAATACTCACAGTATTCTGTTCCACAGAAATTTAGAGCAGGATACCTGATCGAATAATAATACCGGAAGGGATAGTTGCCCTTCGAAAACTTTATCCGTAAGCTGTAACCATTCCTCAGTTTTATTTCTCCCCCTGTCAGAACTTAACAAGGAAGAAATTCTTTGTGAAATAAGTGTAATTACAACGTAGATTCACTAGAGGAAATCTTCATTCCCACCCTTGTTATTGTTCACTGTTGTATTAAAATTGCTAATTAGTATTAAGGAATACGCTCCTATCATTTTACGAAGGAGCTAGTCTAAGTGATTTGTTATCATGTGACCGAATACAGTAAGCAGAAAAATGTGACACACCTGCAAAGATACCATTATGTGTTTGCAGCTAAAAATGATCGTGTATTCACAACTAATTGTCGAATTATTAATACCATGTTTTTAACGGTAGGACTAGAATCAGTTCAAGGCAGGATTGTAATGTAGTAACGTCTACGAAAGCAACGACCAATTACCAAGCATTTTTGAAGTAACAATGCCGAATGTGTACAAAAATATTTCATCCGTATAAAAATACAAGCTGCTGGTTCCCATGTCGTGGGCATCTGCTTTTCTTTCATTACCAATGTTAAGTCAAGGATCAAAGCTTATTTTAAATTTCAAATGAAATTCGTTGATTACATTATCGTCTCCCCTCCATACTTGTGTACGCTTGGTCACGGATACATATTCAACTATCACGTCAGAGATCGTCATCATTCATCTTCATTACAGCTGTACACCTTATGACCTACATCGATGACACCACTTTGATCAATGGATTCTCGTGAAGCTGAGAAAGGGGATACAGCACGTTTAGTGTATGCCTATATCTTTTACGATGGATATAACAATGAAATGGGTAACAGTCTACTGTTATTTAGTAGTTTTTCTGGAGACCGTGATGAAGATATAAACTATTCAGTAGTGAGTATTCGTCCAACGTGAGTCATTGATTTTCGTTATATTTCATGCGTAAATACATTGTTTATTCAGGAACATAAGTTTATTATAGACTGTGAATTGATTATTGGACTCACATAAATGCGTTTGTTATTCACACACAAGATAGTCTTTAAATTTATGGCCTTAGATAGTGAACAGAAATACGATTGAAAAACATAAGGCGAGAGACGAAATAAGAACTCATTAGCTGGTGCATCAGAGGTATTAATACACTTTCTGTCTCAGGTTGTTAGATTCCTTAATTAACTGGTTTAGTACACAAAATGAGAAACAGGTAAATAATGTGAAACAGAAAACATGTAATAATCTGAATAATTAAACATCTTCATCTACGTAATGCTCTGGGATTCACAGAAAACTGTGCGAGGTTAAAAGTGCTTTACACTATAGCTCATATCTTACGTGCATCCCAATCCTTAGCGGCACAAGAGATGAACGAATTCATATAGGTATCTGTAAGAATCCTTGTTTCGCTGATCTTATATGTGTTGTCATTGCCATCCGTGTACGTTGGTCGGAGAATTGAACTGAATTTAATCGCGCTGGAGCGCATGCTTTGACAGCAATTTTCTCTGTATTCTGGCTATCCCTTTCTTATTCTTATCTTTTATACTTTGATTGTAAATTCTCCTACCCATCTACTTTTGCCATTACGATTTTAATTTCAAATTCCTTCAGCGTTTTTGGTGAATTATTTGCTACTTTCCGTAGTAATTCATTCCAAAACCTGGCACCTTTACACAAAATAAAAACTTTCCTCTTTCTTATGCATGAAATCGAGTGACAGGCACTCCACTACACTCGTAAATGACAGAAGTTGGTGTTTTATGTATACTATTATAAATTTGTAAGCAAACTGCATGTGTCGGATAGTTTGAAACGGCATCACACAAAAACTGCGGCAGCAATTTGAATGGTGTTTTCAAATTTTTAGAGCTAATGGTTCAGATTAAAATCTGTGGAGATACCTATTGACTTATGTGTACCGAGGGACGTAGTAAGTAGCTAAAATCATTTCTAGAAAGAATAAATATGGGCACAGATAACTCTATACTAGAGATGAGAACTTCTTTAGTAAAAAACTGATAAAAGATCACAATACTTAACGTATGATTCTGTTTTATTTTATAACTTTGGCTATGCAATTTTCTGGACTGCAGTACTTTAAAATAAACAGAATACGTGAATAAAACGTAATAAGTATTGACTTGCCATCGTAACAGGTAGACTACCATGTGAAATGTGTTAGATTGTTAGTGTGGCTGACATATGTTGTCTCTGGTAGACAGTTAAACAGTTTTTCTCCAGTACAACATGTTCGCTATGGTCGGTAAACGCTGTGTATTAAAAAAAAAATGCATCCAGATATTTCTCCTTCACATGTCAGGTTAAGTGTCTATCTCGAAGAAAGATTCCTGAGACAACTACAATATATATATCAATAGGTGACAATTTCTTGCATAATAACTTGCACGGCACTGCCCATATTTCGAACGAATTTACTCATCTAGTGCATATTTGATGGCAGTAATGTGCATTTTCACTTAATATCGTCCAAGAAACGTGTGCACTAATTTTCGTGCCAAAAGAACATTTCGTTCCAATGTGGTTCGTTCGCATTACGGACAAGAAGTACTAATACACGCATTAATATGAATAATTGGGCAGTGGCCCAATAATGGCATACCGAGAATTAATTGTTCGTTTAGTGTGAAGTTTGATACACACGTCCCATATGTAATAACATATTGGAAAATTTGCACATTAAGGCTACGAAATACACAATACGAGGGTCCTTGATGGGAAAATTTCTGATAACCTTGCAGCTAAACTGTGTTATAAAAACACTCAAATATAAATGTTATTTCTGGTCTTTTTCGTTCTGTTAAATTATGTGACGTGACTGTTTACTAGTATTTTCTTATCCTTTCTCCTGCTCAGTTTCTAACATAAAAAACCTTAGAATAGTTAGATTTTGTTGTATTACTCTTAGTACGCACTGACTAGAATGTCAGCTTATAGAGCATAAGCAATTAACATAGGCAATTTTTTGAATCGCTACCGCACTAGTTTCATGAATCCTGTGAACAGTGTCACGGTTCTTTTTCCTTCTTCATGTATTCTAGAAATAAGCACTAAAAATAAATTCATTGTCATAATCCCTCACTTAAGCATTCATTGTACAATGTTGTTCTCATTACTGCTTATTAATTCGCACTGCAACGGAAATAATTGACTACTTGCTTATTTTTCTTTAAGTTCACCCTACAACATCGTGAATTGTGCTTCTTCAACGAAGACAACAGTTTTCCACATATAAACCTAACTTATAATTGACTAGGGATGGGCAAAATATATCGATGTATCGATATATCGATATTTTTTCTAAAAAATATCGATATTTATCGCCGATATTTTTATTTTCGATATATCGATACATCGATATTGTATTTAGTGTATCGATTTTAAGCACCAATTCGATATTTTTCCTACGAACGCAATTCAGTATCCAATTTAATCGTTATATGTATGTAGGATAAATATACGTATATATCCAATCTTCTGAAAGTGTCTTAAAAAGTGAATTCGTCGAAATATAAAAGCTTCATCAGCGGTTGATAGGTTAAAAAAAGCTGTTAAATTTTAACATTTTTACGTTAACGTCATTTTTATGTTAGCATGAAAGAGGTTGTTTTATCTTTGTAGTTGAAATATTATCTTTTAAACTGTTTTTTTTCATTTACGAATAACAATTAATGGGTTGATGAACCACAAGTCATTATGAATGACTGTTAATTCATTTAAATGTCTACAATCTAGTCTACAGTAAAAACTCCTTAATCGCAAGGAATACGTTCCGTAAATTAGCCGGAAATACGAAAATCTTGAATACGGAAACCATGAATACAGAATGTTAGTTTATATAGGATTATAGAGAATACGTTCCAAGTATACAGAAAATTTTGATGTAATGGAGTGATTATCGCACTTTGAACTTAATAGACCAATTCTGGATTGCTTTAAATCCTCTATCCTAAATTTCATTGTAATGCTCTTTAAAATATGCATATAGCTTTCTCGTGAATTACAGCCCCACTAAAGAATAATTTCTTGTGATTGCTGTCTTCGATTGGTGTAGTGAGAGCGGTTTTTAATTTTTTATTCACTGTGACACCAATGGTTTTTACTGATAGTAAGCTCCTCTTCGAACGCATCTCCCGTGTCAGGTTGTAGGCGATTACCATGGGTGATGTATATCCCTCCAGGGAAAGTCCTAGGAAGATGAACTGGGGTGGTTTCCCGTTTCACCGAACATGGTGGTGTAATGGTTAGCGTTCTGGCCTCGCATTCGGGAGAAGGGTGGGTCGAATCCCCATCCGGGCATCAAGATTTGGGTTTTCCATGGTTTCCCAAATCACTCCAGGCAAATGCTGAGATGCTTCCTTCCCATTCCTTGTCCCCCATCCTTTCCCGTCTCTAAAGACCTCAATGTTAAGAGACGTTCAGCAGTTAAAATAAATTCTTCGTTTACTTCCTCAGTGTGACAGTGCTCCTAAGTGTGTATGACAGTGACACTGTGTGGCTCGGTATAGAGTGTTGTGGATGAGAGATGAAAGAAGGGAGAGGGTGGAAGCCGGTGTCGGCATGTTCAGGCCTACTTTTGCGAAACATTCTAAAGGGGGCGCCAAGCTTAACATTCCCATCCAACGGATGAATCACCATCAACAACATCGTATGCCCTTGCACCATACACAATGCAGAGAGATTTGGTGATTAGAAATTGCAACTTACTGGTCAAGCCCTGATGATGAAAATCGTTGATGTAGTGTTAAGTGAAAATAATTCATTTGCAGCATTCTGCGATCACGCAAAAAGTATTGTGACTTATTTTAAGCAGTCTGTCAATGCTATGGATCAATTAAGATCTGAACAAGAAGCATCTGGGGAAAAGGAAGGAGAGTTGTTGACTTTGACACAAGCTGTTAGCACTAGATGGAACTCCTACTTTAATATGTTAGAACGATTTGTCAGACTCTCTACAATTGTAGCTAAAATCTTAGCTACAAAAAGTCAGTCAAATATAAACACAGTTGATATGGTTGCAACTTAACAGCTTAATGTAACACGTGATCTCATTGTCCTGCTTGGTCCTTTCAAAGAAGCCACTGAAGAGGTTAGTGGTACAAATTATGTGACTGCTAGCTTAGCCATTCCTGTTACAAATCTGATTCGACAAGTAACGGAACAAGCTACTCCTTCGAACACTTTAAGATTCACGGTAAAAGAGGCTTTACTCCAAAGAATTCAAGAGAAATTAAGTCCTTTAGATGGAAATACATTCCTTGCAGCAGCTACCATTTTGGAACCGCGTTTTAAACGTATACACTTCACTTCTCCAGTCGGTGTGTCAAATGCGATATCTACAATAAGCAATGATATTCGCTTGGAACTTAGACGACGAGGACAAAGTTCTCCAGAAGTAAGGTCTACACCAGCACAATATATCGCAGATAACGCATCAATTTGGTCCGCACATGAAAAGCTATTAATATCCCTTAGCACTACTATTATGCAAGAGGTTCCAACTTCCAAGCTCTGGCTCAGTTCCTAATGAGCTTAAGCAGTATCTGGACCAACCATTAATAGACAGAAAATCAGACCCAGAAAAGTTTTGGGTGAATTGCCAGTGCTCCAGCGCGCTGAAATACCTTATATGTCAAGCTTCTTCTGTGTCGTCCAAGAGAGTGGCTCCTGCAGTCAACTTAGGTGTACTGAACAACAGGAGTAGATTGACGGAGGAGCACATAAAACAGAGAGTCCTTTTGATGTCCATATCAGACGAATACTGGTTTGATTGATTGAAAAAAATAATAAATTAATAAAAGTTTGTATAATTTCTACCTGTGTCTTTAATTTTCAGAATTTTCTTAAATATTTTGATGTATTTTATGATTTTTTTTAGATAATTACTCCCTTTAGACAAAAATATCGAAATATCGATATATCGAAATATCGATATTTTTTCTCCGATATATATCGATAGTGTTTGTAAATATCGTTTCGATATTTATCGATATTTTTTTTTTGATTGCCCATCCCTATAATTGACTAAATAATTATTTCCTTTAAGGCATGCTGATTTGTAACCATAAATTCTACAATTTAATGTACCCAACAGATTCATATCAGATAAAAGTTTTTCAATTTACTTAATGATATTACACATATACACTTAATTACAATGCATTTAATGACGAAGAAATTTCAGTGGAAAATAAGTCATCTCTCATATAGCGATTTTCAACACACTTTATATTAAGACAACCTAACTAAATTCGACTGCGAGTTGTTTGCAGGATGTTAATAGGCTGTTAAGATAGGCACATGGAATTTGAACGGAAAGTAGCGATGTAACACAATTCAAATAGCTTCGATTTAATTGAAATGACTGCTGCATTTTACAATTTTTAATTTATCCCACAACAGTTCGATGGTTATTTTTAGCAGCAAATTCATCCGAAAACGCAAGTTCGCTTATTTAACAAATTCAACAGTAAATTTAATTTTACCTTTTTTTTCTCTTCGCGTTTATAACTTTTTGATGTGTAGTGAAGCCCTTTAATAAAAACGCCACCCCCCGCGGATTACTAAACTTTTCATCGCATTCATATGTCTATAAGAATTTATGCAGGTCCACTGATTTCCATACCAAACGTATACCAGTGATTTTCTCTGCAGGGACAGTGAACGTTACATGACGCTGGTTAATCTATATCTAACCAAATTCAGAATTCAAGAATTAAATGCGGGGAGCTATCTCACTTAATACTCTTATTGGTCATAAGCTAGGAACGCAGTTGGATAAAATTCACGCAAGCTTCTTATCCATTTACATAAAGGAACTACTGGGCCGATTTACGAAAAGGTTTTTTTTTTTTTTTTTCCATGAGTAGATTTAAAGCTACTGAAATCGGAAGAAAGAAACCTGCAATCACTCACAAGAAAAATTAGCTATATGCGTAAGGTTGATGGGATAGGAAAACGCTTTCTTATTTCAGTGGCAAGCATACTTACACAATATAATATTGCATTGGCAATCGCATTATCTGGAACTGCGCCGACTGTTTAGGATGGTTGCCGAACAGCAAAATTCAGCACATTAAATGCTGTTGAATTATAAAACAGTCAAATACCAACCTGCAACATGTCAAAAACATCTGGAATGAGTAAAGTACCCCAGCGATTTAATATGTTAATACTAGATGAATGCACAAAAGAAGTAATTGGCAGTAATTCGGGACTGCAGACAGAAGTGAAAACTTAATAGTATTAATATCATACGAGCAACACGTCATACTTATAGGTACAGATATACTGAATAATAATAATTCCGTGTGGTCGTAAGGACCTGGTGACAGGGTTTCTTTTGGCTGCGTTTTCCATCGCTGTCTTAGTTACCTTAGAATAACCCCGCAGTTCTACCAGGTACAATCCGAATCCGAAGCACGCAGGCGTTCTGGGCTTCTGGCGTACTTCACACTAAACAGCAAGCTATGCCATAGGTGAAGGTCGGGTTAATGGTCTATGAAAATCCGCGACGAGATAGATATTCGAACCGGGGATCTTTCGTTCGTCAGTCAGACACCTTAACCACTGATCTACCAGGCCGCAAAAATATACTGTTAGCATGTCGGTATTGCGAACTCATCAGATTTTAACCATTAAAAAATCACCGAATGCGCCTAAGGAAGTTTTCACTTGAAAAACTAAAAATATACCTCAGTCCACAACCCGACGGTTCGTCGAATCTTCCCGCAGGATATGTATCAAGCTATTGTGTCAGAGGCAAGAAGGCTAATTCCTTTCTGCATGGGCCTGCAGTTTAACGGGGAATCAAAACCACGGAACGTCCCTGCGTAGCTCATATAATCAAATACAACTCCTAAAAATTCCTACTCACCACGGGATTTGAACCAGCGACCGGACAGAGAACTTTAGGATGTAAGCGCCTTAAGCGCTGGGCTACCGGCTAGTGATGATCCGATACAAGTAAATACGAGTAAGTACTCGATACTTGGTTTCGAAACCGAGTACTTTTCGTATTAGAATTAATTCATTCGATACTTACTCGGTATCGGAAGAAAAGTACTTGTATCGAATCGGAAGTATCGAAACGCACCCGGTGTTAAATTCATCATCCCTGCTGCGCCACTCAGTCGCGTCTGCGAAATTAATTTCCCGCTGACGTCAAGTTGACAGCATTAAAAATCAAACAAAATCAGTCTTAGAATAGGCAGTCTAATCTCAAAGAGTTTGTTTTAAGTCCCTATTTCATTGCAATAAAGTCGTATTTGGCCCGCATTTCGCTATACCTGGCCAATGGTCGTTCCCAAGCAGCCCACACGAAAACTAAAATATATGGTTCATAAGCAACTAAGTAGCCCATGTGAATCGGAAGAAGAAGCCGCTTCAGCTAGTTTTTCACAGGAACATCACTTCTCGAAACATCACAAAGAAAAAGAAAACGCATGATAGTGACAAAGTCTCTTTCTACTTCGTTCTGGCCTCGCATTCGGGAGGACGGCGCGGCGGTTCGAATCCCCGACTGGGAATCCAGATTTGGATTTTCCATGGTTTCCCAAATCACTCCAGGCAAATGCCGGGATGCTTCCCTCAAAAGGCCATGGCCGAATACCTTCCCATTCCTTGCCCCCCCCCCTCCCATCCTTTCCCGTCTCTAAAGACCTCGCTGTTAGAGAGACGTTAAGCAGATTAAAAAAAATCTTTCTACTTGTCAAACACTGTAATGTCTCTAAAAAGCAATCCATTAACTGTTGTAGCAACGTCAGTATTGAGTGAATGTTTGTTTTCTAATGCGGGTGAAACAATGACAAACAAAAGAAACAAGCTGTCCCCAAAATATTTGGAACAATTGCTTTTTTGGGAAACCTTCCGAAATCGAACGTTTTAAAAGTGTTAAAACTATAATAAATAAATATTTAAAGATAAGACAAAAACCTTCAATGTTTGCTTACAATGTGAGCTTTATTATAATTTTAAATAAAAATGTTTATTGAGTGTTATTTAATTTTATTACAGTAGGCAAATAAAATAAATAATTTAACAACATGTCACATATATTTTTATATTTCGACGTTAATTAAAAAAGTATCGATATGAGTAAGAATCGATACTTTTGCAATACTCATATGAGTAAGTATCGTAATTCAATGTGAGTACTACTCATTTAAGTAGGTATCGATACTTCGATGGTATCGGAACGTCACTACTACCGGCCCGCCTGGTTTTGAAGAAACAACTACAAAAATCGGTTAAAAACTGTGGGTTTGTATAAAGATTTTGCGACAAGCGTCCAACGCGCAACAGGTGGCATGTCGGTAACGTGACGTCACCAAATCACAGATTTATCCCCGTCAAAACATCGCGTAACGCGCCTATAGATATTTTCACTTCAAAAATAGTTGAAGGCATTGCATGGAGCACTGTAAGATTTATGTGGAAATGAACAGCCATTAAGTGTTGCTCTAATATTATTAAAAGGTGATTTTCTACAGACTTTACCTGCTATTTCACGTTCAACATCAGCTGAGGAACTACATGCGTGTATAAAAGTATCACAATAGCTGAGACATGTTAATAAATTTTGATCGACGACAAACGTGTGTTAAATTGCAAAACGATCTTTCTTCAGAACATTCTGAAAATAAAATTATTGTAAATTGAAAAAAGGGAAAAATACGTCTTGGTCAATTATACGTTGTGGGCTTCCGCGCAATGAACTTAAAAGAGACAGCAATTAAATTTGTGTGTTTCAAAGCATATAAATAATAATGTATACCTAATTGTCTAATTTTAACTAAATAAAAACCGCAAACTTTCAAATGTGTTCATTTAATCTGTATATGTGTACTCCACGGATTCCTGAAATGACTCTAGATGGATTCCGTTATACATCCTTATACCTAACCGTTCCTTATCCCTAATATACTATAGATCCTAGTGGCTTCGATGTCAAGAAAGCGTGAAGGCCTAAGGAAAAAATAACGTTGATATTATCTGCATTGTATTTCTTGATTAGTAACTAATGATCAACGTGATGTCCTTACAATTATCTACTGAAACCGATAACTCGTGGTAAAACTTCTTTTAAACAAAATCTGTAACTGTGCGACGTACAGCAGATCAGTTCGAATTTGTTTCCGAGATGCGTGAAATGTAACTGATTACGTTTTCTATAAACCATGCTTACTAACAAGAGTTCAACAGACAGAAACACAGCCAATAGATAATGTCTAACTAAACGGTAGCGTGGCAGAAGTCTGTTTACTGGATAAAATACACTCCTGGAAATTGAAATAAGAACACATTGACGCCGGTGTGTAAGACCCACCATACTTGCTCCGGACACTACGAGAGGGCTGTACAAGCAATGATCAAACGCACGGCACAGCGGACACACCAGGAACAGCAGTGTTGGCCGTCGAAGGGCGCTAGCTGCGCAGCGGTTGGGCACCACCGCAGTCAGTGTCAGCCAGTTTGCCGTGGCATACGGAGCTCCATCTCAGTCTTTAACACTGGTAGCTTGCCGCGACAGCGTGTACGTGAACCGTATGTGCAGTTGACGGACTTTGAGCGAGGGCGTATAGTGGGCATGCGGGAGGCCGGGTGGACGTACCGCCGAATTGCTCAACATGTGGGGCGCGAGGTCTCCACAGTACATCGATGTTGTCGCCAGTGGTCGGCGGAAGGTGAACGTGCCCGTCGACCTGGGTCCGGACAGCAGCGACGCACGGACGCACGCCAAGACCGTCGCATCCTACGCAGTGCCGTAGGGGACCACACCGCCACTTCCCGGCAAATTAGGGACACTGTTGCTCCTGGGGTATCAGGGAGGACCATTCGCAACCGTCTCCATGAAGCTGGGCTACGGTCCCTCGCACCGTTAGGTCATCTTCCGCTCACGCCCCAACATCGTGCAGCCCGCCTCCAGTGGTGTCGCGACAGGCGTGTTTGGAGGGACGAATGGAGACGTGTCGTCTTCAGTGATGAGAGTCGCTTCTGCCTTGGTGCCAATGATGGTCGTATGCGTGTTTGGCGCCTTGAAGGTGAGCGCCACAATCAGGACTGCATACGACTGAGGCACACAGGGCCAACATCCGGCATCATGGTGTGGGGAGCGATCTCCAACACTGGCCGTACACCTCTGGTGATCGTCGAGGGGACACTGAACAGTGCACAGTACATTTAAACCGTCATCGAACCCATCGTTCTACCATTCCTAGACCGGCAAGGGAACATGCTGTTCCAACAGGAAAATGCACGTCCACATATATCCCGTGCCACCCAACGTGCTCTAGAAGGTGTAAGTCAACTACCCTGGCCAGCGAGATCTCCGGATCTGTCCCCCATTGAGCATGTCTGGGACTGGATGAAAAGTTGTCTCACGCGGTCTGCACGTCCAGCACGAACGCTGGTCCAGCTGAGGCGCCAGGTGGAAATGGCTTGGCATGCCGTTCCACAGGACTACATCCAGCACCTCTACGATCGTCTCCATGGGAGAACTGCAGCCTGCATTGCTGGGAAAGGAGGATATACACGGTACTAGTGCCGACATTGTGCATGCTCTGTTGCCTGTGTCAATGTGCCTATGGTTCTGTCTGTGTGATCATGTGTTGTATCTGACCTCAGCAATGTGTATATAAAGTTTCCTATTCCTGGGGCAATGAATTCACGGTGTTCTTATTTCAATTTCCAGGAGTGTATTCTGAACTGCAACTCACGAACATATCTCAAAATATTTCCAGAATTGTTTTCTTAAAGTTGCTTTGTTCAACGTCAGTGTGGAATATGATTTAGTTCTGTAATCAAAGCGTATAACATAAATTTCCCAATAGAAATAGGTAAAGTAGAAGAGTGTGGCCAATAAATCGTTTTAAACTAACAAAGCTCAAGCAATTGTATTGTAAATATGTTGAGTCACACGTAAAAAATAACCTGGTATTTTTAAACATTTTTCTTTTACATCGCCCATCACTACGAAACTGAGTTTTTATTTTATAAACATAATGCAACGAACATTGACACTCGATGCCATTTTAAAAGTAGCATCTGTGACTGTTTATATCTTATGACGCCTTCTGTTGTAGCTGTCTCTCTGACCCAACCAACGAATTAGATGCTTTAAACCTATTTTCCCCAAGACTTAAATTTGTCTGACTCCTTTAAGCAACCGAATTTCTGTCTGGGAAATTTATGTTACACTCTTTGATTACAGAACTAAATCATATTCACGCTTCAGCTACACTAAAATGGTTCGAAAGTTATTTTATTTTTTAATTGCATCTGGCGAGATCTTAGCTACGATAAAAGTCTGTTAACTAAAAATTATGCAAAATTATTTATTCTTAAAATAATATCAAAATGTAGAATTTTTACCTTTACGAAAGGGATGCGCACAGGTAAACCCAATAGCTACCAAGTGCCATACGTACCGAATCCATACCCAGCTACAATAACAAAATAAATATCAAAAAACCAGCCAACCTAAAATCAACATTTTTGTGACGTTGCTAGCTCTTGTACTACACTGTTTTACTACACCAGTGCGTTTACCGCTGGTTGGCAATGGAAGCAGAGATGGAATCCACCGAAACGCCCCATGCAACGCCTTGAAAAGCTTCGTTCATACAGGATATCATACAGATAGGGTAATGTGGAGTTTATGATCGTTACTAGTATCTCCATTCCGTGAGTGTCTTATCGTATTTATCTTTTCTCGTTCAGGAACGGCTTAACTTTCGAACAATGTAGTTACTGCAAAAAATTTGCCCGTGAAGGTGACTATAGCTACAAACCCTTACTTGATTGTGATTGTGATTTCCTCTCAACACTACAGTGACAGTAACACAGAGATATAGCGAGTAGTATGCTGCGGTCGATCGATACCAAGGGAAAAGTCCACGCTATGTCAGCAACAGGTGATTCAGCGTTCGTCTGACTCCGATGAATGGAAACAGATGACCTTCTATGATTCTACACAATGCTGAATGCTGCAACAAGACAGTGTTTACCACTGTGGCTTCCAATGTTGCCACAGCGGAACCGATACTGTAACAGAGCACCGACTGTTTGCTTATTTGTCCGAATTAGCCGCCTCCCCTATAGACCACTCTGTCAATCCTCTAGCGGTGGACGAGCAAATTTTCATTGGTAACGTTAAATAAACAAAGCTGCTTCTGACACTTGCCTTGCTGAATAACCATTCCTTTCTTTCTCTCAGTTTTCCCTCTTTACTGATTCACTTCCTGCTTTTTTCTCTTCCAGGCTACGTTGTAAGACGATCTGTTGGTAGTATGTCAACGCAGCTACACTGCAATGCAGTACTGAGAATATTTTTAATTCTTTGTTTATTGTATTATGCCTCGTCGACGTCAAGGTCATTAGAAGCTGGAAAGGGCAGGGGACAAGGAACGGGAAGGAATTCGGGCATGGCCTTTTAAAGGAAGCATCCCGGCAACCGCCTGGAGTGATTTGGGGAAACCATGGAAAACCAAAATCTGGATGTCCGGACGGTGATTCGAACCCGCGTCCTCCCAAATGCGAGACCACAGACTTACCGCTTACCCACCACGTTCGGTCAACTGAGAAAATACACTGAAGAGCCAAAGAAACTGGTACACCTGCCTAATATCGAGTAGGGCCCCCGCGAGCTCGCAGAAGTGCCGTAACACGACGTGGCATGGACTCGACTAACGTCTGAAGTAGAGCTGGAGGGAAATGACACTATGCATCCTGCAGGGCTGTCCATAAATCCGTAAGAGTGCGAGGGGATGGAGATCTCTTCTTAACGGCACGTTGCAAGGCAGATATGCTCAATAATGGTCATGTCTGCGAATTTTTGGTGGCCAGCGGAGGTGTTTAAACTCAGAAGAGAGTTCCTGGAGCCACTCTGTAGCAATTCCGAAGGCGTGGAGTGTCGCATTGTCCAGCTGGAATTGCCTAAGTCCGTCGGAATACACAATCGACATGAATGGATGCAGGTGATCAGCCAGGTTGGGTAGGTACGTGTCACCTATCAGAGTCGTATCTAGACGTATCAGGAGTCCCATGTCATTCCAACTGCACAGGCTTCACACCATTACAGAGCCTCCACCAGCTTGAACACTCCCCCGCTGACATGGAAGGTCCATAAATTCATGAGGTTGTCTCCAAACCCGTACACGTCCATCCGCTCGATACAATTGGAAACGAGACTCGTCAGACCAGGCAACATGTTTCCAATCATCAATAGTCCAATGTCGTTGTTGACGGGCCCAGGCGAGGCGTAAAGCTTTATGTCGTGCACAGCAAGGGTACACTAGTGGGCCTTCAGCTCCGAAAGCCCATATCGATGATGTTTCGTTGAATGGTTTGCACGCTGCACTTGTTGATGGCCAAGCATTGAAATCCGCGGCAACTTGCGGAAGGGTTGCACTTCTGTCACGTTGAACGATTCTCTTCAGTCGTCGTTGGTCCCATACAGGATCTTTTTCCGGCCGCAGCGATGTTGGAGATTCGATGTTTTACCGGATTCCCGATATTCACGGTGCACTCGTGAAATGGTTGCACGGGAAAATCCCAACCTCATCGCTACCTCAGAGATTCTGCGTCCAATGTTTCGTGCTCCGACTATAACACCACGTTCAAACTCACTTAAATAGTGATAAACTGCCATTGTACCAGCAGTAACCGATCTAACGCCCGCGCTGGCACCTGTTGTCTTATGTAGGTGTTCACGACCGCAGCGCCGTACCGGATTGTTTACATATCTCTGCGTTTGCATACGCGTGCCTATAACCGTTTCTTTGGCTCTTCAGTGTAGAAAGGAGCTACTACAACAATTTACACTGAACAAGCACGCAGTTACAGTCATCCACACTTACAACAACACTTACAAAGACTGTCACCCTAGGGAAAGCAACGGAAAACCACACCAGTTCATCTTCTCACACGTTGCCATCGAGAGTTAAACATCCCCGTGGTAACCCGCCTGCGTTCGGCCATACAGTGTTTCTAATAAGCCGGTTCGGATGCATTGCAGTCTTTCTTCTGCTCATCTAGACAGCATTATTTTATCATAAAGTTATTACTTGAAATGCTATTCGTATATTGTTAGACACACAGTATTGTTGACTAGCACTGCAATAAAGCATACCGGATGGAGGTTATTGTCTATATACATTTCTTTCCTCTCTCAGTTAGATGGCTTGGTTACACGTTTGGTTTTTGATCATTTCCCTGAAAATATTCTAGAAAACCACCCGGAATTCTTCTTTACGCGGTATTATCTTCAGTGTGGTGCGGTTAAAAGCAAGTGTGGTATTCCTTGACCGGTGTCGATGTTACAATAACTTTGCACATGGTGACTCATGGACTAGTTAAAAACTAATGTTCCATAATTCAGATTAGAACCAGGACTATCACTATGTCCATACTTAATCGACTAGTACAAATCGGTTTATTCACACCGAATCGCTACTGCGAGAATATGAAGAGTGAATTCTCAGTTGTGCGCGTCTTGTAAGATTCTCTACTGGCGTTCTTCTAGCATAACATTTAAAAATAATCTATCAATTGTTTCCTCATCTTTAACTGCGATGACTGAATGGCACTATAGCGTGCCTTGAAATTGTAGTAGTACCTCGTATGCTTTGTCCGCTTGAGCTAAAAGCAACCCGTAAATAAGAAACAAATACTTGAAATTATTTACCAATGCCGGCCAAACGTTGTTAAAATAGTAATTACCCAACGGAAGCAAGGAACAGTGACAGCACGGGCGTAATTAGAAGCTGTAACTTTGTCGATGATGTCTCCCTTCATCAGGCAAGAACACACACTTGAGGATTCATGTATACACTTTCTAATTTATCAGTGTCGAATATCGAAAAAAAATGTTGGATATTTGTAAAGATGTTTCAATGTGAGTGCCGTCCACCAAAGAGAATTATGAAATATACCACTCAATTTTAATCCTCATGACTAAATATTCTGCACTTTGTGATTCACAGACTGCAAGATCTAAATCAGCCATTTGCTGCGCCAATATTCCAATCACCATCACAAAAACTACTGAATGATGTCCACGCTTCGCTTTGTCCCGAGGAATCTGAACCTCGTCTTCTTCAAAATGACGATTTGGAATATTAATAACAGTGATTAATCACTTTCCACCACAATCAATCTTGATGGTATTGTTCCAGTCTGATCCAATGGTATTCTCCGCAACATACGACCGTTAGATGTTTCATCCGGAGAGCGGAATAAGCCGTATATTTTTCAAATACTGTACCTTCTCTCAGTGATTTTGTATAGCGGAACCATTTCCTAAAGTGGCTGAACTCGACAACAGCTACCAACTACGGCATTCTGCAAGGCAAATAGAGTAAACAAACGTTCCCAATGGAAAAGTAACATTTTTTTTAAATTTTAGGACCTATTGTAACTCGGTTTGTCGAAGACATTCTGGGTCGGCTAAAACAGTTCCTATGGTTCAGTATAATCACGCGTTATTCAATTTAAGGGAACATTTTAATTTACGTCAGTAACATGGTCCAATTTCATTTTTACAAAAACACATCGTCAACTTAATTTGTCCGTACAGTTAATTATCACCCTTCACTGCCACCACAAACACTATAATTAGCAAATTAATTGTAACAGTATTTTGGAAAAAATTACAGTAGTGAACGAACGCCATCTTCAAAACCGTTATCCAAACATTTTGATACATAAACTGAGTTTAACTGTATGTCAACACACGGTTAAGTGTTCACATAAAGTACGGTACCAACGTTTGTAACTTGTGGCTTTACGCCTCGTCGTCGTCGAGATCATTAGAGGCGGGATGGGACTGGGGACGAGGAACGGGAAGGAATTTGGCCATGGCCTTTTAAAGGAAACATCCCGGCATTAACCTGGAGTGATTTGGGTAAACCATGTTAAACCCAGTTCGGGATGCCCGAACGGTGATTAGAACCGCCATCCTCCCGAAACCAATGTTTATACCAACAAGGAAAATACGCGATAGCGTTCAGATCTCCCTAGATGAAGTACGTTTAAACAGTTTGTTAACATCGGTGAAAACGTAATTGTTTCGGTTTTTTTAATAAGAAAAAGAATCCATCTCAGTTGAAAAATGTATGACCTGGTTAGATAGTCACATAGATACCTTTTTACTAGCATCGATAGAAACGTAATTTTTTCGCAGTGTTTATTTTAATTTTAAGTGAGAAAAAGAATCTCTTTATTTGCAGTCTGTGTTCACTGAAGTCTTCCATTCCTGTAAAACCATCTGTTTTATTAAACGTTTGGTGGGTCCTCTCAAATTCATTTCCCACTGACTCGTCAAACGCTTGTCTCAGCACCCATACATACTACCTCACTTTATGAAGAGCTTACCCTACACCCCAAGCCCCACCCGTACGTAAAAGATTTTCCGTTGTTCCCATGGTCGTCCGCAGAGTATCATTGCAACAAGCTCATCGCAGTATATGACGTCAGTATTTCGATAGCGTAGGTGCTGAACCAAGTTAAACTGACGATACTTCCCGAGGCATGTGGCGTTGTTCAGATCTCTATCCTCCTGTTAGGCTCTAGGCTAATGTTGTATGTCGGATAACATACGGTATATATGGTTGCATTCTTGACGTTATGAGATTGAAAGTAAGTCGTATCCTTACCAACCGATATCCATGTGTGAAACATGAAATTACAATTTAAGTAACAGAAAATTGAAAAAAGTTTTGTTGAACCAAATTCAATGACCAATGTACTGAGTAATAATGCGGTTCAAAATAAAATTGATTAATTTCAAAATATTCACGGAAGCCATGGACGTTATTTTTTGATGGCGGAGACATTTGTGTCTTTCAGAACAAAATAGCGAATATCACTGTACATAAATTAGATACTAGACAGGGTTAAGCCTAGTATATAAACAAACTATGATCATGGCATACTAGAATAGAATGCTACTTAATTGAATATCAAATCCACGGATTCAACATGGGGAATATACTGTTGTTATTGTGGCGAATTTTTGTTAGAAATTGATAGTAGGCTTGTTAAATGAACAGACTGCACATATCAGTAAATTATTCAACTCAGAAGTATTCTTCCTACAAGGAAATGAAAAAACCAATAATATGTACAGTATACTTGTTCACAGATATTCGTAAGTGTCTGTTCATTGGAAACACAAGTTTTAGTGATTTTTGTTTTTCTCATAAATGTTGGAGTTCTTTTGACAAGATTTTCTTCGAAATAGAAAACCAATTCAAACTAATAATTTTATGAATAAACACTTCTTCTTACCCGTTGTGATGAAAGGCAGAATTAAAACTGAATAAAATTAAAAAAGAAAAGAAAACACGCCACACGGTCATTCATGCAGACGGACAGATACCTGACTAAAATTAAGTTGCTTCGAATATTTTTACTGATTCTAGCATAAAATTTAGTCCAATATTTCTTTTTGAAGATTTCCCTTTCATTATCGCGCTGTCAACGCAATTCTAAAATAAAAATACATAAAAAAGGTTTTAGGTCTAAATCCTGTTTTACGAGACGTTAAATCTGCTACTGATAAAACTGGGAGCACTGTTTATAAAATAAATTTGAATGAAAAGCTTTCACCATCAAATTTAGACCTTTCACTGCCGTTTGGAAGTAAGTGAACCGGATATTGCGGATACAATTTAAGTCTTCTGTTGTGAGATGAAGGGACATGTGATATGGTGGGAAGGTTTTGTATTTTTCATTAGGACTTCAAGCATTAGACGTTGGTAAGGACTACAGGCAAGGAATATGGCTATGGCCTCTTAGCCTACTTTCGCTTGGAGTGATTTCGTGAAATTATGGAAAAATGAAATCTAGTTTGCCGGACAAGGATTTGAATGGCTGCCTCCAGAATCCCAGGCTATGGTTACCGTTAATCCAATTGCTGTTTCGTTTTCTTAAGCAGAACGATTCCACATATCTCAGTTTCAGATGATGATTCGTTGCTTCGCTGGTTTAATATTATTTCCTCTGAATTTGACTGGTATTGCTTCATACTTGTGGTTGTTTTGTCTAATAACGCAATTTTTCCAATATTCTTCACCCCCTCCTCTCCAATCCCTTCTTCCAAAACAAAGACGCTGTTGTGCAGGAATCTGAATACTACTGGTTTTCCAACTGAAAATGGAAAGAAGCACAGAAATCAGAAATCCTCACTTTAAACGTTTCGGAAATTACTATCCAGAAAAATGTTTGTACTTTGGCGAAACAGTTATATGCTGTAAATGTTATTACTCCTATTCTGCTCTGTTTCTATAGCTGAAAATCGTTTTACAGTCAACAAACTCAATACAAACGCCAAACGTAATACTTATATTAGCCTAGTTAACCCTAATAAAACTCTTTAAACGATAGGAATAACGTACACGGACTGCAGTTCAGCTGTTTCGATTTCGTGGGTTTGTTTATCTTTCCGTTCAATCGAGCTAAGCCAGAAAAAAAAGTGTGAGAGGAATTTTTAGTGATTCAGTGCTGAGCAGTGAGTAAAGGCTACCTCGATTTATGTTTGATATTGAGAAACAACATTTTTAATCATTTATTTGAATGATCTATTTTCCTGTGCCTAATGTGCCTTAGGTTTCTTATAAACAAACAAATCTTTAGTCACTCGCACAATCATATAGGATGGAATAAGATTGGCAGCTCACTAAGCCCAACAGTTGTACCACCTCCAAGTACGTAAGATTCTGCGATAATTAGTTTAGCGTTCTATCAAACGATAGTCGTTTGGTAATTTGACGACGCGACGTATGTGTAGTACGGGGTGCAAATAACTATTGAAATTAACAAGCATAATACAACAATTTATTACAAAATTTTAGAGTAGTTGAAACAAGTAAATGGATTACATCACTTTTATGGTTTTAAAATTTTAATACTTGGAGTTCCTGTGGTTCATTTCTATTTCTACTGATACCCGTAAGTTTCCTAACGCTTAACTGCTTCATTTTATATATATGTATAATCAAATCTTCGGAATTATACAGTTCTAATTGCTCTTTTATCAATTTATCCTTCCTTAATATATATATATATATAACCCCACTATGAAACGTCTTAATTAATGGCAGCTGACAAAATATACATATCTTCAGAAAATAAACAACTTTCTGCACATTATAATAGAATGGATGCCATTATGTACGTATAGTTAACCATGTGATCTCTAAATACATTTCAAATGTCAACAAACATGATAAAGCAATTAACTTGGTGAGGTACGTGGATATGTCATGTACTTCTATAAAGTTGTGGATAGGCTGAGTCGGGCTGCAAGTACTAATAAATAAAGAATTTTATATTAGTTGAAGTCTGTACAGGCACATTTAAAATATTTTAACCTATTGTTCAGAGTTATACTAACGGAATTTCAGCAACGCAAATTGAATTTTATTTTCAGAAATTTAAAAAAAAAAAAATTTCTTTCTGCCGGATGTCCTGCTCTAGGATACGCCATAGAAGCCTGGAATCTCAGAAGTTGGATTCACAGCATGGAAATCCATTCGTTATTTTGAACGCAAACGCCACACAACACAATTTTTTCTTTTCTTTCCTGTATACGATTATGTTAAAAATGCTACCCGCCATTGTGGCTTTGTGAACTAAGTCACCGCACGCTGGATCGGGGATTTGCGGCGGGGCAGGATACAGTCCTCGTTCTCGCATAGCAGCCGTACTGATTTCGGTATTTAGACAGTTTTCCGCACTCGCCAAGACGAAAACTTGGACGGTCCCCAATATCCGCCTCAAAAACCACAAATTACAGAAACAAGAAAATTCACTCAGCGCACATAGAACATAGTTAGACGATTCACAGACAGGTGGCAACACAACTTACCTCCACTTGTGTCTCTGTGTGTGTGTGTGTTTTTTTTCCCACCCTTCCAGTAATAATTTTGAAGCCAGACTTGTTTCCAAGACCATAGGCTTTGCAACGTCGCAGTTACCTTCCGTCGACTGCGAAGTAGTACCCGAGAAGCGGATTAACACATAGTTTTTGAGTCGTCTCTAGATAGCCGCCGCAGTTGTCGTATCCGCGGCTCGCATCATGGAAGCATTGGGCAATACAGCTACTGTGGCAATGTAATTTTAGCGTGTGGACTTTGTGTGATGTGGTCGACAGGATTAGTGAGCGTAAAAAGTTGGAACAGTACTGAGACTAACTGTGATCATTAGATTGTGATGATATATAACTTAGTTCAAAGCAGATACAAATGATAATTTTCCTTAAGAATCCTGTAATCTTTTGGATAACAAAGTTTCGATTAGCCTTTATCTTGAAATTTGGTGGTGGCCAAACCAGTTCGTGAGTGTTAATGTGCTTTATTAATAAACTTGTCGTGGACAGAATTATTTATTAATGAACGTAATGACTTTTTATTAATTATTCTCCCACCTACGGCTTAGAACTGGCTCTGTTTCATCATCTGGAGACCGTGGAATTCACGAACTATATTAACCAGTAAATTAATAAACTACAAGGCGTCTCACAGAACCTATTAATTGTGATCAAGACTTTTACTTAAATCAACTCATATGAAAATGAATTCAGATCTTACAATTTTCTTACACCCAAATCGTTCTTCACCTAACATCTGTTCTAATGCAAATACGGCAACAAATTAAAGGCTTTCAATAGAAGATGGCAGTTAGACGAAATAAATAATATTTTGAAAGCTTAAAAATGTCTGGGTTTATATGTTTTTGACTCAATCTTTGTAACAAATGATTTTGGGAATTAAAACAATTATTAATAATATTGTTACTTAAAACATATTAGTTCTACATTTATCGCGATCTGTGTAGCATGGACCACTTAAAACTACGTGGCGTATCGTAAGCTGTTAAGATTTATTTTGCTTTGCTTTCACTGACGAAATATAATTGACTTTATATTCAGTAATGAAACTAAGGAAAAAGGAAAAGGCTTTGGCATTATAAATGACAAGGAAAGGGTAAATGACTCATCACTGAGCAAAGTTGAATGCAACGAAGAGTGAAAAACATTAATGACAAATACTAAACTATACAATATTTAGGTTTCACACATTATTCGTGCTGTAGAAAACGAATCATGTGGTTTCTTATTCAAATGCATTTAAGTACTTCCAACTGTATCGCGATTTAACCTGCTATAATAAAAAAATGTACAATTTTACAAAATTAGCGTTATGAGCGTTATTTAATAGCAGTCGTATTTAATTAATCCGATGGATTATCAGAACAGGCAGTTCGATCCATCACATTTGCCGTACTCAGAAGCTAGCAGTATAAGTAAATTGGCGCCAACATAAAAAGAGAGTTAACGTAATTGGTTACATATCTCCAATTTTAAAGAGTGGGCAAATTTCACGCCTTCAGAGTGTCTGGAAACATTACTGAAACAATGATAGAGTGGGGCTCTGCGCTGTTAACGCTGCTCGATACATTTCTTTCCCAACAAGGGGAATAAATAAAGAGTATTACGGTCACTGCAGTCCAGTTTTATCGCAGTGGAGCCGATATTACTACCTAGCGAGACGGTTATCAGTTTGAAGAACTGACCGTAAACAGCCGACGCGCATGTGGTCTTTTATTACTCAGTCGGCAGATCGTAGCTGGACTCGTCCGCTCTCAGACTAAAAGGCATCCCGATAGAGACTGTTTTTATATCTTCTCAGTAAATGAAGCAAACAGTTGATGGCCACTTTTTCAGCAATAAAAGATATCACGTGAGTGTCTTTTAGTGTTAAAATATGTTGCCTCTTACTATGAAAAATCCACGCAATACCTAATTTATAGTGAAATTTCATAAAAATAATGCATACTAAGTACTTAATCTACACTGTAATAATTGAAACTAATTACTTACAGTTAACAGAACTTTCAAACTTAAGTTAAAATGTCTAAAAGCCACTTTTTAAAGAGTGATTTAATTAATTGTGACAATTAATTATATTACTAATATAACAGTTCACGTCGCTAGTTCCACAAAATGATTTTTTTACTTATGGCTTAGGACTGGGGACAAGGAACGGGAAGGAATTCAGTCATGACCCTTTGAAGGAAGCATCCCGGCACTCGCCTGGAGTGATATGGGGAAACCAAATCTGGATTCCCGGACGGGGATTCGAACCGGCCTCTCCAGAATGAGAGGCCAGAACACAAAATGAGTCTGCTTTGATCATGCGAATGTCGAACATGTACGGCGATGACTAAAATGATCATTATTAATTACTTGATTGAAAATCAGTTATTATTAATTACTTATGTTAAAGTATAAAAGTTCATTAACGTTGCGTATCAGCACGTCAAGTACCAGTAGACTACTGGTAGTGTGGAGAAAGTTACCAATGAAAAGTCACACAACTTCGGGACTTTCCACTGTTAAGAAGTCAATTTATTTTTCAACACAATCCAGTGCTCCTCTGGCTCCCATAAATTTTAGAATTGTCTATCTAAATTTTGCGACCAGAAAAATGGCAGAATCTTAAGTGTAAAATTAATATTAAATACACATGATTCCAAATTGATTATTATTAAAGGCTCGTACCCACTCAGTTGAACACAGTTCTCATTGATTCTTCTTAAATCACAGTTCATTGATAACTCCACTCGTACTTCCCAGGTACCAAGGGCACAAGGAATATTCCGTCAGTCGCAACCGATTAGATTTGTACATAGACTAATTTTTCACTCTGCGCTGTTGACAGCCAGCAGTACAGAAGATGCGCCCGCGCACACCTGAAACCATCCGCACCTCCAAAACTCTTGACCGACACTTCCTTCTTTCCTTCTCGAGTACATTCTTTGAATTATTCCGCGCATTCTTAGCACTACTTCCATTGGCATATATCGACGGCGGTTCGAATGATGTAAATATTTAACTTATTTTGTAGTGAAGTAAAAAACAAAAACTGAGAAATGAAAATATTTAATTGAAAATGACTAACGCAAAAACTACAGGTCGTAATTTCGTAACGTACATCACAGGTACCGTATGTTTCATTCTGAAGTACCTCGAAAAGCTGAAGAATTTAAGACAGAGAGTGCCCGCATATTAGTATCCATTTAAAGTTATGAAACGTTTTGCAGTTGAAATGTATCGGATTCGTACCAATAATACAGTATTTATCTGGAAAAAAAATGAACTATTAGAATTTGAAGGAGATCTTAATTTCTGGCAGGTTACGTGATTTAGATTCCTCGTTAAACTGTAGGTCCTTGGTAGTATTATAGGATTTGTTTGCATGGATCCGACAAAGTTAAGGAACTGTACCACTAGGCTGCTGACTGACACCACACGAAATTAATTAGTGACAGTTACACTAAAAACAGTGGAGGCATAGACAAAGACTGCTGTTAGAAAGATGTTCATACGCCACTGCTTTCTATCGATATTTATATATGGCGTTAAATGATGCCTCATTTTTTTATTGTGACTGCAAATGATTATTATAAGTCTTTTAACTAGATTTGTCATTGCATGTGCAATATTATTATCTATGTGTTGCGGTAGAAGACCTGACTTAATCTCATAACAGTTTATAAAATAGTAAATTTATGAACGAAATTACGGGCAGCAGTGGGTTATCTAATAATTCAATAATCATTATTTCTCAAAAAATTCACACATGCTTTAAAAATGGTACTTCGAAAGTTAACAAGAGGTACGATTGAAATATTACTACACTTTAGGAATGTATGCGTGCCGTGGTAGGTGAAATTAAATGTAATTAGACACTTTCACATTTAATAAAGCAAAAACCAGCTATTAGGGATGGAGAAAATATATCGATGTATCGATATATCGATATTTTTTCTAAAAAATATCGATATTTATCGCCGATATTTTTATTTTCGATATATCGATACATCGATATTGAATTTAGTGTATCGATTTTAAGCACCAATTCGATATTTTTCCTACGAACGCAATTCAGTATCCAATTTAATCGTTACATGTATATAGGATAAATATACGTATATATCCAATCTTCTGAAAGTGTCTTAAAAAGTGAATTCGTTGAAATATAACAGCTTCATCAGTGGTTGATAGGTTAAAAAAAGCTGTTAAATTTTAACAATTTTACGTTAACGTCATTTTTATGTTAGCATGTAAGCGGTTGTTTTATCTTTGTAGTTGAAATATTATCTTTTCAAGTGTTTTTTTTCATTTACGTATAACAATTAATGGGTTGATGAACCAAAAGTCATTATGGATGACTGTTAATTCATTTAAATGTATGCAATCTAGTCCACAGTCAAAACTCCTTAATCGCAAGGAATAAGTTCCGTAAATTAGTCCCAAATACGAAAATCTTTAATACGGAAACCTTGAATACAGAATGTTAGTTTATATAGGGTTATAGGGAATACGTTCCGAGTATACAGAAAAATTTTGATGTAATGGAGTGATTATCGCACTTTGAGCTTAATAGCCCAATTCTGGATTGCTATCCTAAAGTTCATTGGAATGCTCTTTAAAAATGCATATAGCTTTCTCGTGAATTACAGCCCCACTAAAGAATACTTTCTTGTGACTGCTGTCTTCGATTGATGTAGAGAGAGCGGTTTTTAATTTTTTATTCACTGAAACACCAATGGTTTTTACTGATAGTAAGGTCCTCTTCGAACGCCTCTCCCGTGTCAGGTTGTAGGCGATTACCATGGGTGATATATATCCCTCCAAGGGAAGTCCTAGGAAGATGAACTGGGGTGGTTTCCCGTTTCACCGAACATGGTTAACGTTCTGGCCTCGCATTCGGGAGAAGGGTGGGTCGAATCCCCGTCCGGGCATCCAGATTTGGGTTTTCCATGAATTCCCAAATCACTCCAGGAAAATGCGGAGATGCTTCCTTTAAAAGGCCATGGCCGAATTCCTTCCCATTCCTTGTCCCCCATCCTTTCCCGTCTCTAAAGACTTCAATGTTAAGAGAGTTGAAAAAAAATTCCCCGTTTCCTTCCTCAGTGTGACAGTGCTCCTAAGTGTGTATGACAGTGACACTGTGTGGCTCGGTATAGAGTGTTGTGGATGAGAGATGAAAGAAGGGTGAGGATGGAAGCCGGTGTCGGCTTGTTCAGGCCTACTTTTGCGAAACATTCTAAAGGGGGCGCCAAGCTTAACATTCCCATCCAACGGATGAATCACCATCAACAACATCGTATGCCCTTGCACCATACGCACTGCAGAGAGGTTTGGTGATTAGAAATTGCTACTTACTGTTCAAGCCCTGATGATGAAAATCGTTGATGTAGTGTTAAATGAAAATAATTCATTTGCAGCACCCTGCGATCACGCAAAAAGTATTGTGACTTATTTTAAGCAGTCTGTCAATGCTATGGATCTATTAAGATCTGAACAAGAAGCATCTGGGGAAAAGGAAGGAGAGGTGTTGACTTTGACACAAGCTATTAGCACTAGATTGAACTCCTACTTTAATATGTTAGAACGATTTGTCAGACTCTCTGCAATTGTATCTAAAATATTAGCTACAAAAAGTCAGTCAAATTTAAACGCACTTGATATGGTTGCAACTTAACAGCTTAATGTAATACGTGACCTCATTGTCCTGCTTGGTCCTTTCAAAGAAGCCACTGAAGAGGTTAGTGGTACAAACTATGTGACTGCTAGCTTAGCCATTCCTGATACAAATCTGATTCAACAAGTAACGGAACAAGCTACTCCTTCGACCACTTTAGGATTCACGGTAAAAGAGGCTTTACTCCAAAGAATTCAAGAGAAATTAAGTCCTTTAGAAGGAAATACATTCCTTGCAGCAGCTACCATTTTGGACCCGCGTTTCAAACGTATACACTTCACTTCTCCAATCGGTATGTCAAATGCGATATCTACAATAAGTAATGATATTCGCTTGGAACTCAGACGACGAGGACAAAGTTCTCCAGAAGTAAAGTCTCAATTTGCTCCGCACATGAAAAGCTATTATCGCTTAGCACTATTGTTATGCAAGAGGTTCCAAGCTCTGGCTCAGTTCCTAACGAGCTTAAGCAGTATCTGGACCAACAATTAATAGACAGAAAATCACACCCAGTAAAGTTTGCCAGAGCTCCAGCGCGCTGAAATACCTTATACACTCCTGGAAATTGAAATATGAACACCGTGAATTCATTGTCCCAGGAATGGGAAACTTTATATACACATTCCTTGGGTCAGATACAACACATTATCACACAGACAGAACCATAGGCACATAGACACAGGCAACATAGCATGCAAAATGTCGGCTCTAGTACCGTGTATATCCTCCTTTCGCAGCAATGCAGGCTGCAATTCTCCCATGGAGACGATCGTAGAGGTGCTGGATGTAGTCCTGTGGAACGGCATGCCAAGCCATTTCCACCTGGAGCCTCAGCTGGACCAGCGTTCGTGCTGGACGTGCAGACCGCGTGAGACGACGTTTCATCCAGTCCAAAACATGCTCAATGGGGGACAGATCCGGAGATCTCGCTGGCCAGGGTAGTTGACTTACACCTTCTAGAGCACGTTGGGTGGCACAGGATACATGGGTTCAATGACGGTTTGAATGTACCGTGCACTGTTCAGTGTCCCCTCAACGATCACCAGAGATGTACGGCCAGTGTAGGAGATCGCTCCCCACACCATGATGCCGGGTGTTGGCCCTGTGTGCCTCGGTCTTATGCAGTCCTGATTGTGGCGCTCATCTGCACGGCGCCAAACACGCATGCGACCATCATTGGCACCAAGGCAGAAGCGACTCTCATCACTGAAGACGATACGTCTCCATTCGTCCCTCCATACACGCCTGTCGCGACACCACTGGAGGCGGGCTGCACGATGTTGGGGCGTGAGCGGAAGATGACCTAACGGTGCGCGGGACCGTAGCCCAGCTTCATGGAGACGGTTGCGAGAGGTCCTCTCAGATACCCCAGGAGCAACAGTGTCCCTAATTTGCCGGGAAGTGGCTGTGCGGTCCCCTACGGCACTGCGTAGGATGCGACGGTCTTGGCGTGCGTCCGTGCGTCGCTGCTGTCCGGACCCAGGTCGACGGGCACGTGCACCTTCCGCCGACCACTGGCGACAACATCGATGTACTGTGGAGACCTCGCGCCCCACATGTGGAGCAATTCAGCGGTACGTCCAACCGGCCTCCCGCATGCCCAATATACGCCCTCGCTCAATGTCCGTCAACTGCACATACGGTTCACGTACACGCTGTCGCGGCATGCTACCAGTGTTAAAGACTGAGATGGAGCTCCGTATGCCACGGCAAACTGGCTGACACTGACTGCGGCGGTGCCCAACCGCTGCGCAGCTAACGCCCTTCGACGGCCAACACTGCTGTTCCTGGTGTGTCCGCTGTGCCGTGCGTTTGATCATTGCTTGTACAGCCCTCTCGTAGTGTCCGGAGCAAGTATGGTGGGTCTTACACACCGGCGTCAGTGTGTTCTTATTTCAATTTCCAGGAGTGTATGTCAAGCTTCTTCTGTGTCGTCCAAGAGAGTGGCTCCTGCAGTCAACTTAGCTGTACTGAACAACAGGAGTAGATTGACGGGGGAGCACATAAAACAGAGAGTCCTTTTGATTTCCATATCAGACGAATACTGGTTTGATTGATTGAAAAATAATAATAAATTAATAAAAGGTTGTATAAATTCTACCTGTGTCTTTAATTTTCAGAATTTTCTTAAATATTTTGATGTATTTTATGATTTTTTTTAGATAATTACTCCTTTTAAATAAAAATATCGATATATCGATATTTTCCCCCCGATATATGTCGATATTGTTTGTAAATATCGTATCGATATTTATCGATATATTTTTTTGATTGCCCATCCCTACCAGCGATTACAAAACAAATAATTACCAGCACCTTTTGTCTGTCCCGTTTCTTTAAAGTATTATTGATATCGTTATAATTAACATTTAACACGGTTCTAAGAACTGAGACACGGAAAATTACATTGTAAGTAAGAAGTCTTCTAAAGAAAAAAAGAGTTTGGAACCTATATCAAACACAATTAATTTGTAATAACTACGAGAGGAAAGACGTCATGTAACAAGGCGATCTTGAGGAGGCCAAACAAATTGGAAAATGTGTAGAAATTGTTTGTCATACTTGATATCGTGGCGTCGGCGGTTGGTATATCTATATAGCCTGCATATCACGGAGATATATAAGCTGGTGTGTTTGCCGTTGACATTCCTTTTACGGGAATGACAGCCCAGGAATACGTGTTCGATGTAGTGTGAGTTTCTACGTATAATACTGTCGGAATAATCACTATGAACAGCCAGTACGTTATCACTTCAGTTTGTACTGTAGAGAGGTTTTAGGATTAACTTGGGACTCTGATACACAATATGATGACAATGAATTGCGTGATATCTCCTACGCAGCTTACCAAGAACAAAATGGTGAAAATTCCTTTCCTCACTGGTGTCGAAACAACTAAAGCTTTATAGAGCACTAGACACTTCCGTTGTGTCCTAGGAATATCAGACAGCGAAATGTATCAGGAAGATTTTGTCTAAAAATGTAATTCCATTAACAAAACGAAATAATGGGTAGGAAGAAAAAAACATGGAAAGTAAAGACATATTAGGAACTACATCAACATAGAAACTAGAGTTATTAGCTGTCATGGAATAAGTTTAGTTGTGAGAGAAATTTAACGCAGCGTTATATAAGCTCCTAGTAACATTGTAACTGTCGCATAATTCAGAAATTTTGACAGATAAGAACGTGATCCCAAATCAACGGACTCCATGGAAAAAAATTGTACTGAAAAAGCGTAAAATGGGTGGTTCATGTGCTATCAGACGTGACACACTCAAGGTTGCGTGTTCTGTGAAGAAGTATAGAAATGATACTGTTTCTCATGTAGTACTCTAACTACCTTGGAACGAGCTATTTACCGGACTAGATTCCACATTGCAGTGTCCCGAAAACTAATTCGCTGACGTGGACAATCACACAGTGCTGATATACTTGGATACACGCAGAATTTGTCAGGAACCGAACAAACAGTTGGTATTGTCCGACTAGGATTTCCTTAACGGTATATCCCACAGCAGAAGCCACCTTAGGGAAGTCATGAATTACGGAGCTGACAAACAAATTAGCCATCCCTTACTGGACACAGATTTTGTCAGGCCTTGGTCCAGGTATGTAACGCATACATCGAAAGTAATGTCATATTGAAACTAGTTTAGTCGAAATGCCGAAGAAGGCACACTAATCCATTGTGTCAGAGGTAGGACAGCCAGTTCCTTTCCTCTGGGACCTACAGATTAACATGGAACCCAATCCACGGAACGTCCTGTCGTAGTTCATATGATCAAACACAACTCTTGAAAATCCTCATCCCCACGGTGATCCTGACCCCATTACCTTCTGAAAGCTAGCACCTTAGCTACAGAGCTACCAGACAGCTCAATGTATTATTATGAAGGGAATTAATGCCTTCCGCCTAATCTCTATCTTGAGTCCATTCATTCTTTGTACCTTTGCTATCACTTTCTCATGACGTTAGCGGTCTTGAGTTCATGGGCAATTCTGAATCGTTTTGATGTTCTTCGCCTGCTTTTTACTTCTACTTATGGGACACACTGTTGATACTACTCCGCCGCGGGAGCTAGGGACGAGCACTCGAGAATCTAGATCTGAGAGTGTTGGACCAGAATGAATAGCACTGCTAGAGGAAAATTTCGTAAAAAATATATACCAGGGAGAGTCAAATGAAAACTTAATAATTTAAAAAAATATATATATATAAATTGTGCACACATGCAAGTCACCTGTATCATTTTTCGACATAGTCTCCTCTACGATCAATGCATATCAGCCAGCGCTTCCGAAGTCCTGAATTCCCGTATAAAAACTGCTTCTGTGGTCTCGGGAGTCGTGACACGATGTGCCTGACCCGGGCGCACAGCATCAACTACAGACGTCACACAGTTTGAGAACTTCATACACCATTCATACACTTGCTAATGTGACAAACAGGCATCCCCGTACTGAACCTTCACTATGCGAAAATGTCTATAGGTCTGACATGTTCACTTTGCAACTGTTTATTTTTATTTATTTATTTATTTTTGGTAGATGTTGCTAGGGGCCATCTTTATACTGTTCCCGAGCTGGTACTTGCGCATCTACACTGTAATGCCACCTTTGGTGACATCTGGCACATTATTTTAAACAGGCGTACCAACTTACAAATCGGACCGAGGTATGAGTAGTGGAATTTCGCACTATTACTTGCCATTCGGGAGGACCGGGTTTAAGCCCGGTTCGGCCATCCTGACTGAAGTTTTCCGTGGTTTTCCTCAGTCATTTTAGGCGAATGCTGGGATGGTTTCCTACAAGGCCACGGTCGACTTCCATCCCCTCTCCCTCCCTTTAGGTTAGTTGGCTGAAAAGGATCTTTGAGATCCTCCAGCAGCCCGCCTTGCAGGCAAAGCCTGGGAGGAATGGAATTAAAAAAAAAAACTTATGGATTACTGGCGCCCACTTTCGAATTTATAATACACTTTTAAGGTTTTAATTTGACTCTCACTCGTAGGTACGTAATATTTTCAATTAAATTATAGCATTGATGTGTCTTATTCTTACGACTCATGAATGCCGTCTAATATTTGGAAGTAAGTACGGTACCTCTTTGTGGGTATCACTTTATTCGACCTAACAAGAGATGTAAGTGGTATACATAAACCAAATTAAATGAGCTTAATTAACATATATTTGCTTAACCTGGTTTCAATTAACTTTCAGTGATTGCAAGCATGCCAGTGATTTTTTGCTAGACAATTATCATAACTGGAGCTCCCGCCATTAGAATCTTTGTTGTCGTTTCTTAGAAAAATCTTTACGTGAGAATTGTACTGCACAGAATTGCTGTCAGATATCAGTCACGTTTACACACGTTTTTTAAGTCAAACACAGCTAAGCGTTGTAGACGGCTGTTTCTTTGAAATTTTCTCTTTAAATTCCTATAGTCTAAGTGATATCTGGTCTGTAGAGTTCTCTTTTGTCTTTCGAAGTATACATCCTCAGATAATAATATTCCACAGATGCAAAGGTTATCGCTGTTGCCCTGCTTTTGGCAGCTAAGACCCTAATGATACAATGACACATACAGTTTCATCAGCAATAATAAATCCCAAAAAAGAATTTACTTTGTTAAGGATTACCAGACAAGAGGGAACTACACCACAGGTTGCAAAAGCCTACAGCAGGTAACTCCTAATTTTCTCGGAAATCTCCCGCCACAGCCAAGCTTTCCTGTCGGCGGGGATTATCGTCTGCAGTCCCCAGCGTGATAGTAGAATTCCATCTCGACGTTATTTACACATGCAAACACAATCCCGTGTTTCAATATTTGAGTCTTTAACATCTGGGACGCACCCAGGCCTGCAATGAACAAACACCGGTGCGGAATCGCCTCAGCAGTTCCCAGTCTGGCTCACATTTTCTGTTTCGAGAGCGATCAACTGTGGATGCGACATGTAATGGTACTTTAGTTCTTATACCGCTATAGTCTTTGTACTAACCTGTCATGATGGGCTGAGGTGATTGTCCAGATGATTAAAAAACGAAAGTTTTCTCTGCAGCAAAATGCGCTTACTTTATTTCTAAAACAACTTTTTCATTTGCTGCCCTGAATCAAACCACTTATATGTTACAAAAATTACGATAAACTTCGCCATCAAAAACTTTAAAAAATTACTAATAAATGCGTCAGTTTATTCGGAAATATTACACTGGCATAATTTAAACTGTTAAACATCTCGAGCACCAAGCATTTTACAGCATCAAGCGATTGTTTAACATTTCTGAAACTCATATTGAGTGGCATTTTCAGAAAATTCTAAACAGATACTTCATACATAATTGGAAGATCTAGCAATATCATTGGATAGTGGATGCCAAATTTGTGCGAAATGCTCTACGGTGTGGTGTGACAGCGTCACCCACAATGAATATAATTAAATTATTATTAATTATATTCATAATTCTTTTTTTTGTTATATTCAAATTTATTAATTATTTAGTCTTGCAACGTGTAATTAATTGTAAATAATGAGGGTTGTCTGGATAGGTTAAATGTATGTTTAAAACCAGGGCGGCCAAAGGTATATTTTAATGTAAATCAATTTTTCTGTAAACGCATGGTTCAGAAGGGCTGAATATCGAAGGCTAGAAACTGCCATTTCGGCGGTTGAGAGAGGAACAATGGAGCAGGCGAGGCGACTCGATGGCGCCGGGACAGCCCGGCTTGAGTCCCGTTCGAAATCGGGCGGTGACCTATCCCCACCCCGCTACTACCCCGAAGGCCACGTAGGAAACGCGCGAAGGAGGCGGCGAATGCGACGCATGATATTAAACACGTGACGACGGAAATGTGTAGATAGCCAATCCTGAACACTTATTGGGGTCTACAATACTAATTCCGTGGAGTTCTTTTACATGTGGCGAGCAACTAGCCGAGGAAGAAGAAGGAGCCATTTTTAGAGATGACTTCTGTCCAAGACGAGCTGATGAACGGACGTGACTTGGGTCCAAGACGAGCTGGTGAATAGACGTGTCAGCCCGGCACGCTCTCTGATGATCATTGTGGTTGATCATTTCTTGCTTGGGGAAAGCGAGATGTCGAGTGGCATGCTTGCCATTATTTGGAAGTTATGCTAATAACGCGGGCGTAGCCGCTTATTTAGCTTCCATTGCTGCAGTGGCATTTTGTTTGTCGCTCACCATCGCGGCGATGATTCTATGGTAATGTACCAGAAACGACGGTCACTATTCAGTGGATTTTAACAGACTTATGTGCCCTTAAGCGACGCCTGGGTTAAGACTCTGCTCCCGTCACTTAAATTCTGAGCTAGCTGAATTTATATTTCGATTAAATTTTTTTTTCTTAAGCATCTTGCTGTTTGTTAATTCAATTTTGATGCTTTTCATTACTTTATACGGCGCCCCCTGGGATTTTCCTTTGAACAGTAAAATGTTAGCTTCAATTTGATGGCCTGTGTTGCCATGTTATTCAATGTTAACTTTGCTGTTTTTATTACTTGTTTGAGATATTTCATTCTGTTTTGTTGCTTACTCCGGCGAATTGTAAACGTCGGGTATTGCTTGTTTTTGCTGATCTAATTGTGTTTAACGTAACGTTAATTACTACCCGACCTTGTAAGGCCATAAGACTCAATAAATGAGGTTTTATTTTGTGTCTGAAATTCATGGTTCTAGTTAGTAACCTATTAGATCCCCTTATAGCATCATTATTATAAGTACTTTCCATTTTTCTATTTTAGAATTATTATAAATCCCCCCCTCCCCTTTTCAGCTACAATTGTATCTCTTTACAACGGAGTTTGAATCAATGATAATATATGCAAAGTGGAAGGGAAATGGGAGAGTGTATGGCGTTTTGTGGCTGTGAATGAGATTAGAATTGTTCTTTATGGTTCAGAAAGGTATAATCTAGCATTCAAATACAATTATCTGCTTCCAAAATTTCCATAGCATGATATCAGGTGTTCTTGAATTAGGGTATTTTGTGTAGTTTGCTTAGGGAATTGCATAATGGAAGACTAGAAGCAAGCTGCATTAAAAAATAATAAACATCTATTAATTTCCAGGTCATCTGTATACCAGATATTCAGCAGGATTGCCGCCCGTGGTGATACAAAAATCACTAGAACTACAATACATGTATCTCAATTTCAATATTTGATGCAGAAACAGAGCGCCGTCGAAGCAAAACGTTTCTATATAATCTTTTGAAAGCAAATTGGCGAAGCCTATATCCTAAATCATATAGCCTATATCGTCTGTTTACATAACTGTAAACAGTAATTTTCTACAATTTGATGAAATAATCTAAATGGGTGTAATAATGACCTCGAAATCTTATTGGGATAACTTTTTATTCCGTAGTGAGGGATCACCATCGTTTAAAATCGTCTCCATATTTCAGGCTGCAGTGTAAGACCTTTGTCTTTCCAGGTAGATTTTCTCTTCATGAACTCTACACCATGGTACACCAATCTCCTGTAGGTACAGTTTGTGGCGGTTACGCCTGGGAGGTGAGGGTGAAAACCTTTTACTTCTTTTTATAATGAAAAGAAACCTTAGGCCGCTAATTTATTGGGTACTCAAATGGCGTACAGGCGAGGCTTATTTATCGTTAACATTGACACATTGGAATATGATAAAAAGAACTATGCAAAGCCTCTTCTTACAATTGCCAACACATATTAACAAATAAACAAAAGCATCAAAATACAACCACCTTTAAATTAATCTTGAAACAAACTCCCAATGTTAATTGGCAAGCAAGAAAGCTACACACTTGATTTGTTTAAATGAAAGCTCCCGTCACAATGATCGGGAACCATAAATCAAACACAGTATTGACATTAACTGTATTCGATCTCAAATGCCGGGCGCCAGGATAATTTATATTATCCACCAAGTGTGGCTTTAAGAAAGTCTGCCCCAGCTAGCTCAATATTTGGGGGTGCGAGAACTCCTAATCGTTCAGTGGTCGTTACAGGGCTGTACTCAATGACCGAATAAAAGTACCACACTGCACTTGTAGGATGATTACCGTGACGGCGATGTATTTCCCGCGACGGCGGAATTACTATAGCCCCTTGGCTATAGCGGACAATGCACCACGTCCGTGCAAGCGTAATGGATGCGTGCACTGTACAAGGCACGCTTATTGACCCTCAGGTGCGAAGCCAAGACCAAGCGATCTCCAGCTTCGGAAGATCCGCTCCTTCTCGTCTGAAGGCTCGGAGCCAAGTCCTCTCCAGCGCCCGCCGAAAAAAGCCTCCTCTCGTCACTCGTGGTGTACATAGAAAAAATACACCATCATTACAAAATGCAAAGGAAAGTCTCTCACGATTGGTTCTGCCATTTTTAAGCTCCTCCCTTCGGCTGTCACGATAGGCGAACCTTGTCTTTCTCGGTTCGGGTGAATTCGGGATAGCCTCGGACATTATCGTCACCTGTGACCTCCAAAACTCCCCGTTCGTAAACCTTGGGCTTGGGTAGTTTGTTCACCTCAGTTTACCGTTTCACCGGAGCCAAGGGATTATACGCTTGACCAACTGCGTGAGAAGGGTAGCTGGTGTCCATTGTCCCTGGCCGCCGCCAGCCTGTCGCGTCCCTCTGGCGCGTCTAGCTCAGGTGCAACAAACACACTGACAATCCTATCCGATAATTCCTTTCTTATTCTTTTTATATATAAAATATGCAAAATAATATATATAAAAATGTACGGAATGACCCATATTTGGTCATTCTGCTACAAGTTTTACCCAAATCGAACCGTCGTCTTCTGGGCCGGCAATTCTGTTCTATTTCCAATCACCTCTGTTTGACATTCCTCAGCCATCGCGATCTATTATTTTCTGAAAAAACGGAGGGGATGGTGGACAAGGCAAACTAGTACTTGATATACTATTGAATAAACATGCTGCTTTACAATGTTGATAGGGAACAACATAAGGTTAAGGAGTTAACCGTAATAGAAAACCCTCAATTGCGTTAAACCTAGCAACACAGTAACTGAAGTTAGCTGTCAAAAACAAAAAGCCTGGGAGTAAATAAAAAGGAGGCAACCATTTTTCATAGTTCGGATAGGAGTGATGGGGAAATACCAAGTGAGGATTATGTTAAGATATTAAATTAATTTTCAGTCGTGAAATGAAGTGAAACATATTTTGTTGGTATCTCCATATTGGCACATATGTAGTTTGGTTTCATAGATAGTATCAAGAGAGAGATCAACTTGATAAACTAATTTTCATAACGTAGCATAAAAAACCTTTTACGCAGTACAAGGAGTAGTAAAAAATTAAAATTACAAAACCTGCAGTGAAACGGGTATATTTTATTTTATACAAGCAATAGAGTAAACTGATAATATATACAGTAGGTTATTTTTTGACATAGTATCCATATCGTTTTAGGCATTTGTAACTTCGTGAGAATGAGTCTGTATATTCTCTCCTGGTTAAAAAAAATTAATAAAAAATAAAATAAAAAGAACCCACACCTGTATTTGCGTGTTGTGCCACTTTGTCGCGAAGTGTTTCACCTACTGGTCTGAAGCGAATCGTTGGCCTCATTCAAGCAAGAAAAAAGGTGAAAGTCGCTTGGGGTAAAGTCAGAGCTGTAGGGAGGGTGGTTGATGATCCTCGTCGGTGACGTTTTCTCTACCGGGCGCAAATTTTCAACAACATTCTGTGAAATGCTGACGAGATATTCCGTAAACGTATATCAGCTGCCGATGAGTTTAAGCCGTGGTTACATCTTTCGCCCACAGCAAATTGAATAACTGAGCGGATTTCTTCGCGAGACCAGTTTTCCAAACGAGTCGCCATTTTTGTTTACCTACAACTAGCTCTGGCTCAATATCTGCTCAGTTGTCAACTGTATGTCTTAGAATTACCGCATACTACTAATTTTTCTATAGCGAACGACACTCCAGAAATATAGGCCTTCTAACCTTGGTTTCTGATCACCTCTAGTATATTACGCACTTCTCATGTTGAATGGCAGTAGGAAGATATAGCCGACCCTGGGACAAAAGATCTTAAGCCGGCCCCGGAAGAGACTCCACTCGTCCGCGTGACGTCACAGTTGGATGGCGGGAAATTCTAATGGACCAATGGCGGCCAAGGTCGTATGACGTCACACGTTAGTTCTTTGGCCGGCCGCACAGATGGCGGCAGAAGTCGGGCTTGCGCTGCAACGTTAGTTCACCGATCGGCCGCACAGATGGCGCTGCACCGTTAGTTCACAGATCCGCTGGCAGATGGCAGCCCCCGTTAGTTCTTTGGCTCACTGGTAGGTGGCGCGGCATGTATCATTTTGGTCTCCGACAAATATTTGTCACTGCTCTCCATCCTGTTCTGGAATGCGGACGTCAGACAAGTTGTATCGCGGCGACAAAACTATGGATTCGTCTATCACTTTAGTTCCTAGTGGTAGTCGGGTGTTGCGTATTCCAATTCCACCTTTACCGAGTAACTTAAATATAATTAAAGTCTTATCTTCGAGGAGTTTAAATGGACCCATTGGTTTAAGTAGACAATGGACGATTAGTTCATCCATTAATCGGGAAATCGAGTATGATGGTCTCCATGATGTCACGAATCCACTTCCTCTCAGATGTATACTGTTTGAAACAGAAGTGGGTGTTGACGTCACTGCCGGAGTATAAAGGTCATCCCACCAGCCAGCTAGCCCTCAGTTCCCGGTCGGCGATCGTCAAGTCCAGTTCACTTTGGCTAGTGAGGTTCTCCTGTTTTCAACATACTACAAGTTAAACAGCAGTGACACCAAGCGTATCACTGTTGGTTTGTCACCTAAACTGGAATTTAATCCAGTAGTTGTACTCGAAAAAGTTGGGTACAATAAAGTCACTCTCACACATGATGAGTGGGATGTTCTGAGACAGATGGTCTATACAATTGGTGGCTTTTTCAACAACACTGAGCATCTGCAAACGAGTGTCTCGCTCCGCAACCACACCATCTCTTCCCGAACAGTGGCTGGAGCGAAAACTATATGGTTTTACAACAATGCTGTGCCTGCCTATGGTGTGTTT
>JARYHS010009186.1:205229214-205321834 GCA_031002005.1 Vandiemenella viatica
CAAAAAAAAATTTTTAGTTGGTTACAGAAAAAAATCAAACACGAATATTATCTACAGCAAGAAATGTATAGTACTTCTCACCCCTTGCAAAATCATTGCCAGCAACATCACTAGCATTCACAGGCTCTGCAACAGAACAAATTAATTTTCTTAGTATCAACACACGCACGAGAAATTAAAAAAAATTAATTACAGTCAAATACATACCTCCAGAAAAAGTGTATAGCAACACCAGCTCCGGAGTTGAGACAACTCGTGGTTCTACAATAGAAAATAAATTATAGTATGCAACAAGTAAACATCGACAGCAAAAATATTCCAGTTTAGATGCAAAAACTTACCATTATCTAAATCATCGCTAAACAGCGGTGAGATCTGTTGTAGATCTGAAACAGGGAAAAAGAAAAATTAGTCTTAATAATAATAATTTAAACTAATACTACTAACAATAAGGAAATTAGCTTACTGTTTGCGAGGTACTCTTCTACATCAGCAGCAGATAGAACTGGGAGCTCTGTAAAAGAAAAATCTTTAGTATCACTGATACACACACACAAACACACACATATAATAATAATAATAATTATTATTATAACTTATTACCTTCATAAGACTGAGACATTGTGTTGAACACTGCGAGAAACACACACTGTGAGGTTAACAACGGTCACTGCTAGAAGCGCACACTACAAGGTTCGCAACGGTACAGAGCAAGAGCTAGCCACGGGCGCTCCTTTTATAGCGTCGCATGGAGCATTTCACTCCGCGCTTACACAAGAAATACTGCTTGCACAACTGGTAGAGTACACATTTCGCAACGCTTAGTGGAAAAGCAAACAGTCGAGTGGGAATTTCCGTAGGTGTGTTGAAACAGTGTACACATTTCACAAAGCGCGCATTCCAGAACAGAAATAGCCATTGCCTCAGGGCTTGGGTAGGCGGTGTGGAATATCTGCTCCCAAAGAAATTAAGCCCTTGGGAGATGCTGCTCCCTAGCGGCCGGTTGAGGAACTAACGTATGCACAAGCCCGACTTCTGCCGCCATCTGTGCGGCCGGCCAAAGAACTAACGTGTGACGTCATACGACCTTGGCCACCATTGGTCCATTAGAATTTCCCGCCATCCAACTGTGACGTCACGCGGACGAGTGGAGTCTCTTCCGGGGCCGGCTTAAGATCTTTTGTCCCAGGGTCGGCTATATCTTCCTACTAATGGCGCTTTGGGAGAAAGTGTAGTACACCAGTAGGTGGGCACAGTTAATTGAAAAGTTAACTTCGTTAACCGCTGATCCGCTACTTAAAAAATTAACTTCAATAATCGTTAAAGTGTTACATTTCTGCAAATTCAATGCAAGTTAAAGTTAACCGCTAAAAGTTAATCACCCAAAAGTGCAACTGATGTTTATGTATTGCAACAGGTATTACTGCAAGCAGTGGGCCTACCAAGGTGCTACGTACCGTGATGTGAGTCAGTAATACGTCGACCCAAGGTAATTGAGGTTTTACTGGGCTTCAACGTTTTAACCAGCTACTCAATCGTATCGGATTCGTCAGCATGTAATGGAATCATGTTTGCAACTAAAAGGTTTACAATAAATCGGTCCACAGCAGCTTGAAATACTACGGTGCCGGTAGCTACGATGCCAAATGCTTTATTGACGTAAACTTTTATTAGTAGATGGAGATGAAAACAAATCAGTTCTGCTGCTATCTACTTCAGAAAAGCCATAGAAGTTGAAGAAGGCTTTGAATTATTTTTCTTTTTTTCCCACGAGTTGTTCATATTTTGCTACATGCATCCTCTTCATATGTTGTTTAAGATTGTTAAGGCTAGACACGTAAGCGTTGATTGTAGAAAGTTTAGGCAAACAAAGGTTCCATTCATAAATCAACTGTTCTCCGAGACTTGATTTAAAAGCAATATAATGTCATAAATGTGGCCAAGGATTTTTAATATTCTCGTTGCTATTGTTAGCGTTGCTGCTTTCACTAACGGATTCAAGAGTTAAGTTTCCATTACATGATCATGTAACGATTGTCCGTTCAATTTATTTCACTAAAAAAAGTTGGATTATAGAAATATCGAAATCAATCACCGATAGAATTAGAAACGATTAGTGAGCGGCGGTTTGCAGACGTAAAATAGAAACGCTCCAAAACTTTAGCTTTCCTGCTCACACCCACGCCATACCTAACATAACAGCTGTATATGCATCACACTCGCGCATCGTATTACCTAATTCGTTCGCCGAACGGTCGACCGTAGCCTGACGAGCATTTCAAACAAACCAAATACGTCAAATACCACTGTAACGGACTGAAGTTCTTTTTAACGGGAGTTAAGAAGACCGTTAAAGATTTTTTATATTAACTTAAAAGTTAACTTTTTACAATTTTGTCCACTTCTTTAAAAGGATTAACGGTTTTATGCCCAGCTGTGTGTACGCCTAGGACACAACTGATGCGCACGCACGTTGGCAATTTGCCGTGTAGTGCAGCCGTAGGTGGACAGATGACACCACTGTGCCGTGTGTCGGCGGCCCCCTGATTGCCCATCATTACCCATTCCGTTTGATGTTTGCGGCGGTAATCCGCACGCCAGACAACGCACAAATTGACAGTCGGTACGGATTGAACAAGCATCGTCCCACCGCGATCGACGTCCATTGGATGCGAACCTGACCCCTGTTAGCACCCACGGTAAGTCGAAAACGGTAACTCCCCGAAGTCCTCTACACCAACAAACTTTCACCAAGGGGGGAAAAAACTAATAAAACAGAAACTACGGAAACTGACATTCATGGAGAGGAAGCGCATTTGTTTGGGATACATTTGTTGAGTATTCGCTTTGGTAAATGTATTTATTTAATGCCGCACAAGGCCATATCGAAGGAACATAGGAACTGAAAGATGTGCTCTGGGAAGATGCTCTATTCTCTTAGCTGATTTATAGCTATTTGAATCCTTTTTCGTGTGCAAGGTTTGAAGCCTGTTCCATTAAATATAAACCAATATGTTTCCTGCAAATGTTTATTCATAGATTTTAACATGTCCATGGAAAGACGTACACCGTATTTCGGGCAAAGAAACTAAACGTGTAGACAAGAATGTACGACTGTTTGAGTGGCTAGTTAAATAAATGTAAGTAATTTTGTTCGAAATACAATGCTTTTAGTTATCATCAAAAATTACCTTATTTTACTCTGGACAAACGTTTAATTTCGTAATCTTCTCTTATTTAACTAAATAAATTTTAAAATGGATGATTACCCCTCGCATATCTCGTTTTGTGTCTGCATGTCACTTTAATTTTGCAAACATCTTTTTCTATACAAGAAAATAAATTTTTGGAATCATCTTCTATGTTCTTGCCTGAAGTTAACTTGCTGTTCTTTTTTTTTATCTTTTTTTTTTAATGCCTTTTGTTTCAGTAGCTTTGATTTAATCATATTCTATTTCAGCTTGAAAATAAGGCTGAAATATGCACAATACATTCTTAAACTAGATATCGAGCGCGGTGTATGAGCGGTAATGCTAGGGAGTAGCTTTCAGGAGGACCCAGGTATCCGGATTTCCACGATGTCGCAAAACCAATGCAGGTCATCAAAACGACACGACTGAAATCCTTCCTGACCCTTATCCCCAATCATCTGCCTTCTCAATTGATTCGATGTCTATGGGGCGTAAAGCCCTAAACAATTAAAGAGATTGAACTAGGGGTCAAAGTATTTGTAATCTTGTGAATATTTATTTAACAGTCGATTTAATATGAAATTATTGGTCACTTGTCTAGTTTCCCTTATGAATGCTAGCAAACAATAGCAGAAATATTTCCCAAATAACTGGTAACCGCAAAACTTGTGGAATGATTCTATGGTGTTATTACTTGATAAATCCTAATCAGTTAAGGTAAAATTATTTTTGATAAATTTATTTATATTTCTAATGGTAGAAAGGAAGTTTTTCATCTACCTGAAGGGAAAGTACACAGCTGGAAACTTACTAGAACTTTGCAGATAACACGATAGATGATACTGTAGACCAACGGTTCCCAATTATTTTTTGCCCCGGAAACCTAAATGATCATAAGTTATTTTTTTTTTTTCGCGGATCCCCATTTTTATAGTAACAAAAGTGAATGTTTGACTTGAAAAGAAAGATAAATTATATGTGAAAAATCATTGTTATTAGTATTATAAAACATATATCGTACAAGGTAATACAACGTAACTATTTAGTGTGACGAATCAATTTTTTTCGCACATTTACTTATAATAACACTAGAATTAGGCTCAATGTCTGACAATTGAACTCGACGATCTGGAGATGCATCCAGTTCGTTTCTGTACTGTTTTTGGTTTAAGCGTAAGCTCAAAACCAGTCTCGCATCGGAATGTCGTCACAAACGGAAGCAGAACCATGACAGCCTTCTCACGGCGCAGTTATGACGCTTTCCAATGAACATTTTAATTAACTCTCTGACGGAATGCTGAATACCTGTCACCCTTCCACGGAACCCCAGGGTTCCGCGGAACCGCCGCTGTAGACGATATCGCTTGTAACTGACTGGAAACAGTGTAAGCTGCTTGTCCGTGGGATTGGCTTACTCTCTCTGGCAGAGATTTATTCCGCAATTGGCAGCCAACCGATAGAGCTAGTAGCAACCACTGATAAATGAGTTACTTGTAATGAATACCTCGCTGCTTGAGGCAGCGACCCAACGACAGAGATATTTTACCAGACTCGGTAGTCCGGTTGCACCTGTAAGACATAACTGCGACTATCATTACAGCTATCAAAAATTCATCAAACTTGCAGGAGTATTTTGATACCACGCTTTTTATAAAGTAATGAATTAACATTATATTGATGATGTTGCCCTACCATAAACCGATACTATCAATCACGCGTCACTGTTCGTAACATAACTGCGGAATTACATATAGTTAATTATATATGTTTAAATCAGGGGGTGGCCCGATAGCCATGCACAGACAGAGCTCAAATTTATTGCTGTGCCCATGACGTCACCATAGGAGCATTGTGTGTTGCAGGAGCATTTAAATATACACGCTGGTGTTGTATTGTGATCGTGAATTTCTTTATAACTTGCTGTAAATTGTATGAACGCGCCTGCCTGTACAACCTACAGTAGAATAAAAAGGTACAGCTATCACTTATCATTCCTTTCCAAAAGACCTACAGCTTACGAAAAAATGGATTCAAAAATGCTATCGTTAGTACGATTTCAGTACAATAATAGCAACTGTTTGTTCGCAACATTACATGGCAGAAGATGGTTTAAAAATTAATTGATTTAGATCATGGTGAAATGAAAGTGTGCCCCCAGCTTACACAGTTTTGTCAGTTAAAGGAAGGGAGCACCAGACAGTATTTTTGGCATTGCAATTATTTTCTAATGCCGTAGCACAAGCAATACGCTATTTCATGCCAGAAGAATAACACGCTGTTAACTTTTTCCAGCTTTTTAGCGACTCATTCGACATTATGAACAGTAGAGTACAGTCTGACAAGAAGTCGTTAGCATGAGGATATGGTGTTCACCATAATATTCAAGAAAGAATTTTGAGACAGATGTATGAATGCTGTGGAAAATTGCAAGTTGGTAGATCAAAACAAATACAGTACTTCCTTTCTAGAAAGGATCTATGAAAATCATTCGATCCGTGTCTATACTCCGAACTCCTGAGTTTAAAAGTAAAATACATTTTTATAGCTCACCTGAATCAAGATTGTTTAGAGAATTTTTTCTCTCAGGTATTACATAATATTTCTGAACCCCTGTCTCTGATTGAATGTGATTATGACCTTCAATATGTTAATATTTCATTCGAAACTGATATCGATCAGTCTTCATTTACAGAAGGGCCTGACAGCTTAATTGAAGACTTTCGTTATCTTGCTGGAAGAAAATTCGATTCTACCATGGGAAAACTTACATTTCTAATGTGTGTTCCTGTAATTAGCAGGTTAAACCAGTGGCAACAAAGAAATGATGCGTAAAAAAGGCTATAACCTCTTTTCGTTTACACGATAGGGATAACATTCGGTACTCTACAATAAATACAATACGAAAGTTAAGACTTTAATAACTTCTAAGGTGACAGCCGAAGCACATCGTGAGATTTAGTAGTTGGTTTCACAGCAACAGAATTTATGTCCTAGGATAGCTTTTGGCCACTTGCCAGGTATTTTCTTTATTAACGTCATATTTCTTCTGGATGGATGGCAGTTTATGGTTTCCGCCCCTAATAATTTCGCCGCTCCTGCCCGTTCATTACGTCGCTTACAAGAGGAAGATTCTGTACGTTTTGGGAATTTATTCCTGTTAATATGAACTTCCAACTTGAAAATCGCAATCAATTTTACCCTCTACTTTAAGAGCACAGTTCAAAAATGTTTGGTGGTCTGAGATCTGTTTCCACTTAAAGCTTAAAACCCATCAATTTTGTTTTTTCAAGACATTGAACGCTATTATCTTGAAGTCAATTAATAATCTCAATTTAGGATTGATAAATTGTTTGAGTAATATAAAATTAAACACTTCTCGTTCTGTAAAATTGCGTTTAGTGCTGCGTGTTTGTTGCTGATGATTCATCATCAGCAAGAAACACGCAGCACTAAGCCCGAAAAGTATTTGAAATTTTACAAGGTCTTTCTGTATAAATCTTGGTATTGTTTTTTTAAGTAACCGCTATAAGCAAGAAGGAAGAGGAATTACCTAGCACGATCGGTGAATTCATATGAACAACAGAGTGTTGAATCAGCCGCTTTAAGTAGAGCAGTTAAGAACTTCATAGTGCAAATGTATAATTCCAAAGGAAACATGTTAAAATTTGCCACTGTTGTTTAAATTTTTTCTCTTAAGAATAATAATTGCTGAATAATGTTTGCTCTTCTTTTATTTTTCTAACTCTCTAAGACTTGTCGTTACAATCCCGCCATTTCTGAATTCAATTATAAAAAAACTATAATTGGAGGGGATAATAATACCAAAGCGTATATAACAATTCAAAATTAGTATTGCCATTAAATCACTAGCTTGATCGCACGAAAGAAAAAAAATTTAGTATGGATAAGTAAAGAACAAAACTTAACCATTATGTCGGTATCGACGTAATTGTAACAAGTATTGTATTTTAATGTACTCATTGTGTGCTAGGCATAAAACACAGTACCCAGAGTATAGTTAGTGTTTAAATTTCTATTGCAGCAAATGACCGTGAGCGTCATACTACTGTTTGTAGTAGTATGGATGAATTTCAGCCAAATCAGAATGCGTTGGATTAGATGAATAACAACATCGTGTTGGCTGCCGTAATCATCAGATCGCACTTGTATACCGACGAGAGGAAAAGCTGATTATTCACGCAATAAGCAACACTATCCACAGGACGGATTGTTTAATCGATCAATAAGCTTAAAAATGTTCATAGTTTAGGTAATAGAAAGCTTACGCCATGTTGTGTATTGATTGTCATTGAAGTTTATAATCTAGTATAGTTATTGAACAGATATTCGTACATCACTGCTAGCATTTCTTTCCACCCAATCATATATTTTAAACATGTGTAATTACTCATTGTTATATAATACTGTTTAGTTTAGACTGAAATCATTGCGAGTTGTTGCCTAGAATTCGTTTTATGCTAACTTTTTTTTTTTATGGCCTCGTCGACGTCGAGGTCATTAGAGGCGGAATGGGACTGGGGACAAGGAACGGGAGGGAATTCGGCCATGGCCTTTTTCATTTTGAATGATGTATGCCGGTATTCGCTTGGAGTGATTTGGGGAAACCATGTAAAACCCAAATCTGGATGCCCGGACGGGGATTCGAACGTTTTATGCTTAAATTTCCCCTGGGTACTGTAAGTAAATTATTAGAAGTTCCGTAGGCTTCATGGAAATAGAAGCAGTGACATGCGAAGTCACATGATAAATTTCAATAACAGTCTATATCAACAAAACAAGTACATTTTCTTTTCTCTGGCATTTTTTTTTTTTTTTGCTGTTCTATAAGAAGATTGAAGAAGATTGAATTTTGCAGAGTGATGTGCTGTTGGTTGTTGTTGCCGCGGCTGAAGCAGTTACTGACCATTATCCTATTTATGCCTAAGTGGTGTTTTACCAAATTTAATTTCCGCCACATGTACCACTCTTGGTACATTTTCTACTATCTTCTAATGATACAGTAGACCGCTGACATGTGTGGTAGATTTATGTATTCGAAAAGTGGAATAAAATCGCACGGTATCATATGTGGACCCTGGAGCCTACCCAAACACCCTTCCACTAATCTTAGCGAGGCTGGGAGTCCTGTTGATAATTGATTATTTTCCACATATGTGTTTCCTTTATAGAAGCTATAAGAAAGCGGTTTGATTTCTCAACATTTTCTAATTAAAATTACTTGATACACAGGGTTTCGCAACCATCATATCCTTCAATTTTTTATGAATAATTTTCACGCGAATGTAACTGAATATTTTGTTTTTATTTTCCGTTCTCGTTTCACTTCATTCTTTGAAGCATCTTCAGCGGTTCTGTCTGTTAAATAAATTTGTTCTATATTTCAATTTACACAAAAATGATGATATAATTATGATATATACAGATATAAGCTTACAACTTACACATGAAATTATGATATATACATATATAAGCTTACTTACATTGTGTAAATTGCAAGCTTATATCTCTATATATCATAATTTTCTTGTGTAAATTACAATATAGAACAAATTTAATTAACAGTCCGAACCGCTGAAGACGCTTCAAAGAATGAAGTGAAACGGGTACGAAAAAAACAACATATTCAATTGCATTGGCGTGAAAATTATTCATAAAAATTGATCCTACCGCAATTAAGGAAATGGCCCACAATATCCAGACATCACATCCTTGTCTTGATTCTATTACTTACGAGTAAAGTCTAGTTAAAACCAAATCTATATATTTTACGCGTTACCTATAACACGACAATTTGAAATAAAAACTGTATTTTCTGGGAGAAGTGTGGTGTAAGAAAATTTTTTGTTGAAGGTTTAATTTCTTTTTAGAACGCAATAATATTGGAACCATATCAGCTACTTTCAAGTGTTATATTCACTAAGAAGGTTATGGAAATATTTCTCCTGTATATTTTTAAAGCGTAAAATCGAGATAAAAGTATTCAGAAGTTTCCTGTTTTCTGGAATGTCAAATTCGGAATACTTACAGGGAAACAGAAAAAAAAAATATGCACTCTATTTATAGCTTCTTAACCAAAACCGGGTCATGTCATATCCACCCATCCATACGTCACAATGCAGTCAGTCTTGCTTAGGGACATTATTATTTATCTGTGTATTTTGCAAGGGTTGAATACCCGTCGTCCTTAAAAATATGTCGCGCCCTTGTTATTTTACAACGAGATGGCCGAAAAATATGAAACAACTGAAGATGATGGAACTTAATTAGTGTTCAGCGTATTTTGTTTCGGATAAGATACGTCTACCGTGAAATAACACAATTTATGATCGGTATATTACCGTGTCTCTCATTTTTTATAGGTGATACTATAACGGCGGCGACGTCTATCAACCGTATACCGTATGCTGTGCTCTGTGCGATAAACATTCATTTGATTATGTAGAAAGTGAAGTTGAGGACCATCCAGCAGTTGAACTACAATATTTCTGTGAACCATATAGAAACCGTCCCTGAGATGACTGGTACCCTCGGCCTGAAGGTTTGACACTGGTACTATTATAACTCCTCGAATATATTCTTGGAACGCTTTAATACACTTAGACATTTTACCTGTAAGATTACATATGCTGGTATTGCATCTTGGAGCAGGAGTTTTTCTACTGATTCTGCTGTTTGTACTCGTAGATCACCGCTACACAGACTGGCTTTCCGTTTGGTTATACGAGGTTCCCCAGCAAATTAAGAACCGTTTGCGCATAGAGTACTGACAGGTCGCGCATTTTTAATGACTTCTCCTTGCTTTGGTTACTGAATGTGTGGCACATCACTTGTATGATTTATATTGTTCTAGAAACGTTTATTGCTTTTATTTATTATTTTAAAAAGGACATTATAATACAAAATACGACGGTTCGTGAATTACGATTGGTGTTAAGTTTTTTCACACAGAAATATTTTGCGGTTGGAAATTAACAGAAAAATTGTTGAAGAGTATGGTGTTTTGCCGGCCTCGGTAGCTTAGGGGCTAAAGTACTAGCTACACGTGCCGAAGGTCGCCGTTCGATTCCGGCCGAGGGCAAGGGTGTTAATGTGTTGTGTGAATAATACGGTATGCAAATAATTTTCTGCAGAAAATTATTTGCATACCATATTACATTAAACAGTTACAGACTTTCACAAAGTCCATATATCATGGATAAAGTAAAAATGTTGTGTCGGTCCTTGGTGTCCATATGTCCATACTTAGTTGCAACAATACACTGGAAGAGTAATTACAATCACATTGAGCTGGCTGTATAGCCTATGTAGCCGAATGACATTAAAAGATTGTGGTGAATATTTCAGATGGTGAGGAGATTGTCTTAAAGTTGTGATTGGTGATGAAACGTGAATTTCCCATACCACACCTGAAAACGAGCAGCGATCGGTACAGTGGCGGCAACTTGGTTTCCACTGTGTATGGACGTTAAAGACATTTAAAAAAACAAATTCTAAACTTTTTCAGCCATTCGTTTCGCCTCGCCTCGCAAATCAGCGAAAGAAAGAAAGAAAATTAAATACTGTAGTTGAAATCTGATCAGTTCTCTAACTTTTCTAACAAATGTATAGTTTTAACTAAGGCTGCCGCCTCGATTACATTACAGAAATATAGAACCAAAAGGAGTTTGATTAACTTTCCTCCTTCTTCTTGTCTTACTTCAGATTCTTCTGAAGAATATGTAGAAGGAAACAAACTAAATGTCCGCATTCCGTTGGTGTAAACAACCAAGGCCCCATTATGTATGCGTTCAGATGAAAGTAATGTCGCGCACTTACCACTTGTTTAAATTAAATTGGGGAAACTCGAAGCTTATTTAATGGCATTCGGCAACTTAAGCCATACAACCAGCTCAATTAGATCATGAATCTTGCAGCGTTTCAGTTTCTCCATAAGTTGTAGTAGCTTCTAACTGTGGAATCTAAAGGACGGAAACGACATTAACACAATCAAAACATTTAAACACCCATGGCCTCGGCTGAACTCGAACCGGCGGCCTTCGGTACGTGGAGCTAGCACTCTAACCATTGCGCTACCGAAGCCCACTTCAACACTGTTGGTGTGCAGTTAAAGCTCAAGTTAGGCATTTTGTGAGGAATCAGGTTTGATTCTTTAACAGCAAGAACTGAGTTATGTTGAAGCTGCATCAGATCGATCTTGCACTCCGTAAGATGGGAGGTTCCGTTTATCAAGTGCTAACTCCAATTCCAAACCTGAGGCTTAGCACTGAGATGAAATACTAGCAATTTTCATTGTTACACATTATTCTGTTTCGTGTTTACTGACACTGTACAATAATTTTTAATTTACTTCGCCGTGAGGTACACATCAGATCAAATCTGCACACGTCGTGTGCTTGTCCCATACATAAACCACCTCTCGCCTTCCATTTCAGCTGGCACTGTAAAACAGAAGATGGTAGAGTAAGCAGCAGAGAACAGGCATGGACCGAACCGAATACCTTCTAAAAGGAAAGGGGTCCAAGCATGGCAGTGTAAGGAGAGTAGATTATGATGTATTATTTTTTGGAATTTTAATGATACTTGTAAAAGCGAATTTTAGATTCAAACCAATTAAAAATTAATCAAGCTTAAGCGATAAGATAATGCATGACACTTTTTAAATTGATCTAGATGTTGATTAAATACTACTTTCTCAGTGGAACTCAAACAAATCTTGATGAAGCCTTCTGTATGTTGATCGAGCGATATCGGTAAATGGCCGTCACTTTCCTGATGTTTCCATCTCCGGTCTTCACCAAGGCCCAATGTACCTGGCAGGTAGTTAAATTGCCGTGGCCGTGCTGACATCATTCCTACCTTTAATATAACCTAAAAATTCGGCTAGGTGAAAAAATGTCTGGTTATTGCAAAATTATAGGAATGATCCACGTTAGAGGCCTCTAACCACTATCCACCTACCGAGAAGTGAGCTGTCTGATTTACTAAAACGATTCTGTAGCAGAATTGTCTTGTTGCTTATGGCCATTATACTCTATTGCGTTGTTTGGGCGTTTAGCAATCACTTGCACCACTATGCTATACAACCATAAGTTGCAGGATTGATCTTACTATCTCATTTTAGCATATGGGGTAGAAACATGGGTGATGAAGGAGAGAGACAAAGGGAGAGATAAATCTGTGGAAATGAAATTTCAGAGGAGTAGAGTAGGAGTCACAAGAAGAGACAGAATAAGGAATGAGAGAATCAGGGAGATGATAACGAAAGAACCGCTACAACAGATAATTGAAAAATCTAGGTTACAGTGGTACGGGCATGTAAGGAGAAGGGAGAGGAAAAGCTACCAAGGAAGACGCTGCACATGGAGCTGAAAGGGAAGAGGCCTAGAGGAAGACAGAGGAACAGTTGGATTAAAGGTGTTAAGAAATCTGTGGAGGAAAGAGAAGGAAATTGGGCGACAGTGGTAGAAGAGAGATGGTGGTTGGACATTTTTTTTTTTTTTTTTTTATTTTATTTCCTGATTTTACATTGTTACCTAAAGTAGGCCCTTAGTTTCTACAGTTTTATTCTTAAAACAATTTACTTTATTTTTTTTGTTAATAATATATCTGGATAATTATTTTTAAGGATTTAATGGATTTAAGTATTCTAATAGTAAATCTACTAATTATTCTAATAATTAATATACCACTTAATCTACCAACTGATCTACTAATTAATCTACCATCTTACTAATTCACACAAAAATCAGCAATTGTCTTTGTATTTTCATACTTCTAATTAATAAACTGTCTATTTGTATATGTTCTTCTTTTACCACTGCTGGCCTGCGTCGTCATCCAGGCCGCCAGCTGTCTCTGCTGATGCAGCGGGGCGACTGCTGACATGCTGACCACAAAGTGCCGTCAGCCAGCTTCACGTTCCAGGTAGTGGTCTCGTTCTTCTCCGGTTTGTCCCTGGAGCCACCTGCTCCCCCATCAGGAGTTCTCTCCTGGAATCAGAGCAGGCCACCCCCTGAGCCCTGGAGAAGGTGCCTCTGGCTTCCAGAGGCACTACGATGAATTGAGTCTTTGCCGTCTTCCTGGTGCAGGCACCGCCTTAGTCATGGGCAGTGCTTGTAGTCAAATTTGGGTTGTTCTTTACTCTTGAGTTTCTTCCTCTCCTGTCCTTCTTTCTGCTTCTGATGCCGGTTGCTCGCGGCGTCCCCTACGCTCTGCCTGTTTCAATTCAACAAATCTCGCCTTCTCGCGCTGCGACGCTAGATTAGCAGCTTCATCCAGCAAGTGCCAGAGCTCGGTATCACGCAGTATATCGTATATTCTTCTGTTCTGAAGTTGTATTTGGAGATATGCTCTTGATTCTTCAGTTTGTTTGCACTCCCAAACCACGTGCTCGGGAGTACTTACTTCACCACAGTCGCACCTGTTTGTTTCTTTGAGGCCTCTCTGTTCTAAGAAACTGTTGTATGGACCATGGCCAGATATGTAGTGTATGAGCCCTGGAGATGGTTGTAGGTGAGTCATGTTCATTCTCTCTTTCACGGAAGGAAGCATGTCGAAGGTCCTTCTGCCCGTGTTGCTGTTAGTCCATGTTTGCTGCCATTCATCCATCAGCGCATCCCAAATATCTTTTTTGGTTTCAACAGGCCTTCCAATTATTTCAGCAGCTTGGTCATACCTTCCTTTTTTAATCCAGTATAGCGCTCCTCGCTTCCTTACTTCCAGGTCCAGGGGCCAGATACCGAGTATAACCGTTAGGGCATCTGTGGCCGTTGTTCTGTAGGCCCCAGTTAGTCGGAGCAGAATTCCTCGCTGCGTACGGCGAAGCAGCTCCTTTGGTTTGACCTTTCTTAGGTGCTTGGCCCACGTGCGTGCAGCGTATCCAGTAATGGAGGTCAGTATTGCATCGTGATATCTTCTTATGACGAGCGGAGGCAGATTAAACCGTCGTTCGCCAATGCTTATCAATTTGTGCATTACCAGTGCTGCTCTTCCACATACTTCCTCCATGTGAGACGCAAATTTCAGTTGTTCCTCCAGGTTTACACCAAGGTAGCGGACTACTGCTTTTCTCTTTATTGTTTTTCCCTGGATCCTAATTACCGGATTTCGTTTGAGTGTTCCTTTTAGGAGCATGTAGGTCGTCTTTTGTGGGGCTAGGTTTAACTTAACTGCTGCACACCACTTACTCAGGCAATCCAATACTGCTTTGCATTTTGTTTCGAGTTCCTGCCTAGTGTCCGCGTCTATCAGAAGTGCGAGATCATCGGCGAATGCCACCACACCCAGCAGTTCTGACATTTGTTGCAATATTTCCATGACCGGTTCCAAACCAATGTCCCAGAAAATTGGTCCACACACTGATCCCTGCGGGCAACCTTTCGTCAGTCTTTTCTCTATGTACTTGTTGGGGCACCGCAATTTGGCATATCTATTTCTACAATAATCTCTAAAACTGGTATAGAGGTTTTTTGGACAGTTGATGTTTCTTAAGCGTTCGAACAGCGCGGGCCACCAGAGATTGTCGAATGCGCCGGCGATATCCACAAATACTCCCACCACATAATTTTTGGAAGAGTTTTGAGCTATTTCCATTAAACGGTTGATGGCGTCCTCTGTTGACATGGTGGTTGGACAGGAAGCAATGGTGAGGCTTTTGTTGCCAGCTGACCCGGCCAGTGGCTGGAAGCTGTCCTAGATGATGATGATCTCATTAGTCCGGCGGGGTTAATTTACCTGCGAGAAGTGGGTGTGTAAGAGAATGCTGGTGGCGAATCAGTAAAGCCGCAGGAAACTCAAGAAACCCGTTTTTCAACCCCACATCAGCTCTGCATCCCCGAACTCTTCAGCCCCTTCCTTGACTGTACGGCAGTGGTGTGTGGGAATGTTGCTGGCTGAAACATACTTGAAAAGACTAGCGACGTTTTAAAACAGACCAATAATTTTCTCCCACGGGTAACAAGAATATCTGAATAAACTGAACAGTCTTCCACGATTGCATATACATTCTCCAACACAACGAAGAAATTTTACGGTACTAAGCGGCTCACTCATAGTTAATTTTTTCGGACCAATGATAATCCGATTTTTAAATGTACAACTCTTTTTGGACCTTGAATGTGTTTGTAGGATTACATGTAGGAAGTGTTGGATGTAAGACTCCCAGACCAGCTTACACGGGTTCCTCCCACCACATACTCTACCGCGTCGGATCATGAACGGGGTAATCATCTTACAGAACATCAAACAAGTGTGCGATGGGGACACTAGAGTGCCGCGAGAAAAAAAAAGTGCAATCGAGGAAGACTGTATGGAAAAATTTAATTGGGCCATTTGTAGTCGCGTGAATGAGCGAGCGCATCAAACAGTAGTCTTTCAGCGACGTCCTAGATGCTGGATTGTGAATTCGCCGCTTAAGAGCTGAGATTCAAATGATTTTTGGATAGCACATCTCAACTGAGCCCATGTTTCCAGACAACATAAAATGGAAGTTAATGCAGAAGAAGAAGTATAACTATAAGGCACGCACAGTATTGAGAACAAGATAGTGCAAATCAAGTCGTAAAATATCAGAAAGGAATTCTATTTAATTGTAAACATAATATTAATATTCAGACCTTAAGTAACTCTCTGGAGCTTATATTACGAATTACATGCTTACATTTTAAATTCAATTGAATTTGTTGCTATCATAAGTTAGTCATGGAATATTGCCTGAAAATTAACAGGCGGGTGTGTAGGTACAAATAGATTTTTTCTCCTTGCCTTATGTCTCGTCGACGTCGAGGTCACTAGATGCTGGATCACTAGATGTCTGTGGTCAAGGAACAGGACACAATTTGGCCATCACATTTTGAGGGAAGCATCCCGGTATTCGTTCTAAGTGATTTAGAGAAACGACAGCTGGATGGCCAGACGGGATTTGATCCTCCATCCTCCCGAATGTGAGACGACAGCGTTACCTATTCATCTATAACTTCCGATATAAAATAGGAATATTAATAGTTTACAATACGTGGATTTAGTTAAAACTTTGCTAGGTTCCTAGAGCGACTTTATTTGCAGTAGGTATATCAACGAAACACTAAACAATTTTAAATTATCCTCTGCTTTCAGCATTAGTTACATGAGACTGTTTGGCAGGACCGTCAAAGAGTAGTGCACTTCGTAGAATGCGTTGAACGCATTGATCATCTATAAATATTTTTGCTGTCGTCAGTCTCACAACTGGTTTGATGCAATCATCCATAGTAGGAGAACAACACCGATCGATTCACAATTATTGTTTCCTCACAGTCAGATAAGCAGCTGATTTATCGGGTCATTAGTTTTTATTGCCTGTTTATGCTAATTAGGCGACGCAGGGGGCTCCCTCACCTCGCCATTATCTTATTGCTTTTTGGTAGCTAAGGAACGTGGGTGGGACCCATATTTTTACTGCCGATCCAAACCCAATCAGGCGGTGCCCTTATCATAGTTATTGGATTATTAATCGTTAATGCCAGTTTAACAAGACCGGGTTAGACCCAAAACATTTAAATTCTTTAAAATTTTGTACATCTTGCCCCACTTAAAATTATCTCATACTTTATCTAATTCAACAAATGCCATAACAATATATTTGCTTTTCTTAATCCGCTCTTCAAGTATTAAACTTTTAAACCAGAATAGCTTTCCTAGCACAGTTCTTTTTCCTGAACCCAATCTGATTTTCATCTAGTTAATCTTCTACTCTTCTTTCTATTGTTCGGTATACTATCGTGGTCAGTAAATTAGAAGCACATGATTTATGGTGTGGTAATTCTAACATTTGTCGGCATTTGCTTTCTTCTGATGTTCGAAGATAAAAGTTTTATTAAAATGAGTGAGCGGTCTGGTGGCTAAGTGATTAAGGTGTCTGACTGGAGATCTAAAGGCCCCGGTTCGAATCCCTCACCTCTGGCATAACTTGCTGTATAATGTGAAGTACTTTAGAAAGATTCCGGATTCCACGTTAAACTGTAGGTCCCCCGTACGCGGTAAGATTGCCGGGTTAGGTTAAGGCGGCTACGACAGGGGCGAAATGCGCAGCCAATAGAAATCCTGTCACTAGGTCATTACGGCCTCACGGAATTATTACTATTAAAATGAGTTGGAATCTATCCTGTTTTATAATTCTTTGAGATCAGTTTGAATAATCTTGGATTCTTTCTTCATCTAGAGATTTCAGAAGTTCTTCAGGAATCTCATCAATTCTAACTGCCTTTTTAAATTCAGATCACTCAAAGCTCTGTTATTAAAACTGTATCTCCTAAGTCATCAGAGTTGACATCGTCTTCTTTTCCAGTACACTGCTGTTTAAAAGGTACCCATCATAGAGTTTCTCCATGTATTCCTTCCATCGGTTAGTTCTGTCGTTTGAGTTTTTAAGAGGTTTCCCGTCAGCAACTTTAATGTTTATACATCTTTTCTTCATTTCTCCAAAATTTATTTGATCTTCCTGTAGGTCACATCTACGTTACCTACAACTATTTTCATTTCTACTTCTTCGCTATTTTCTAGCAGCCACTTTGCTTTTGCTTTTTTTTTTAATTATCTGATCTGTTATATGAATCAAAATTGCGATTTTTTTTTCCAATCTGCTCGTCTGTTTCACCAGATAGATTTCTCGTCCTCTCTTACTGTTTGGACTGTTAGCTTCTCATTGGCTACATAAATGAAGCCCACATTTTACAACATCAATCCTGAAGTCACATTCAATACTCTGCTTAACCGCACGGGGATGAATATTTCAATTTATCTGGAAGAAAATTTCTCTTAGATCTGCCAAGAACTATTGAGCATCTTAAATGGTTTATAAGCTTCTGATATACTCGTATACGTTGTTATGAACACGGGCATCACTCGTTCAGTGGCTGGGTCCACCAGTTTAGAATAACCGGTTTACTGTCTTGTAATGACAGTATATTGTTTATGTCGACCTGAGAACTTTTGTGGTGACCAGTCTACATTTCAAGGTATATGGATATGTATAATTGCCTCAGTGTATTTTCACCCTGGAAGAAGTCCATGGCTTATCGGTCGAAATGTGGCCTTCTTATTCCACGACATTTTGCCATCCAGATAGTCTATAAAATATCAGATTAGGTCGAAACAACTTTTCAATGCATGCAGCCACATCGCGATAAAATTCCATGAACGACAACGAGTACCGATTTGAATTACAGTTCATGGGTGCTTGATAGGAGGATACTATGTACTAGTCCAGTCAATCTATATCACAATCTTCCGTATATTTTCTAAAAATGTTTTTCAATATTGCTCTTTCTTCCTCAATTCTTTTTCCATTTTTCTCTCTGCGACATAATTCCACTTAGTACAGATCATGTAAAAAATATTTCCTGTGTAGTTAAAATGCCATAGTACACCAAACATAAAATCGCAATAAAATTTTGCACACTGTTTCAAAGATAAAGGGCCTCTAAGACTATATGACCAAATTTCCATGCACAATTCGTTTTTCTATAGTTTTACGAAATCACTCCAGACTAATGCTGGGACGTTTTCTTCAAAGTGTTTTAATTACCCTCCACCACCCTCTTTCAGCGAATCGTGGAGTAATAATAATGGTAAAGTACTATGGCCAAATTCTTTTCTCTTACTTGAATTCTCATCATAACAGCATACGGTTAAAAATAATACCCTTTTTCCTGTCTAACTCGTTTATCTGAAACATCTCAGTCACACTGTGATGAAACATAACAAGCCGAAAATGTCACCAGTATCAATGTTTATTCCGATAATAATGTTATGCCGTAATTGGTACATCCAACAGTTTAAACGATGTTACACGCGACTTCATCTCACATTTGCTGTTCACGCTGATATGTTACCCGATCTAACGCGAAAGTGAATCTTAGTAATACATATTCAGAGGATTTGCACTTAGTTACACTGGTTAATCCGTCGTTCTATTTGATTCCTCTCCACCAATAACGTTGCAGCAGCCAAATAAACGTGACGCTTGGTGACGAACGCTTGCCGACCCTTGTCTGTTGACCTAAACTGGCTGAATTTGCCATTCCGATTCGCTCTTCATCAACCTCAAACTACAAGCGAAATATTTTGACTTATTGGCTATCCAGGGTCATCGCTATCATTATTTACTAAGGCTAATTACGTTATAAACACACACCTGCAGTTTACGTCATTAAGCTAACCGTTGATAAAACATCAGATCTGTGTTAAATATATGACAATTATCAAGCAAACTTATTATCAACACCACCTTCCAGTGTGGCTGCGCACACTTGATCGGGAAGGTACGACAAGATCAGGACCTAATCCTGATCCCCGCCGTCCTGATTGTGTTTAGGCGGTTTCCACGATCATTAAGGCGAATGCTGGGACAAACCCGAATGTTCGCCAAGTAGCCAACATATTTCACAAATAATTACACTTATCACTCACAGAACATAGTTACTTCTTTGACAAACAGATGACAGCACTGCATCTCTCCAATATACAGGGTGTCGGGAAATAAAAGTATAATCCTGAATCGCAAATAGGTCACACCATTTCCAACTATATGACAAAATTTTATTTTAATAAAAGTGTCACCATTTTGGAGATATTGATTTTTTAAATATTTTTCGAAACATGTGACTCTGTTCAGTTTATTCCATACCATTTCTACAAATTAAGACTTTTTGAGCCCTGTATTTCTTAAATTTATCCAAAGTTATCTGAGTCATCCAAACAACGTTCTTTTTTCCTTAAATAACCCCTTACCTTTAATGGCATAATTATTTTATACTTCTTTAAAATGATTGTTTTATGGTAGTTGAGTCTGCTAAAGAAACCATTGTGCATTTTAAACATGTAGTAAAAAATGACTATAATCATTTAAAAGAATTTTTTTTTTAGTTTTTTCAACGTTTTAACAAAAAATAACATTGTTTTAGATTACTGAAACATCTTTGAGTAAAATTAAATAAAAAAACATGGTTCAAAAAGACTTGTAATGGAATAAACTGAATAAAGTAACATGTTTCGAAAATATTTAAAAAATCAATGTGTCCTAAGTGGTGAGTCTTTTACTAAAATAAAATTTTGTCTTTTAGTAGGACGTGACGTGACCTACTTGCAGTTGCAGGATTATCCTTTCATTCCTGGACGGACACCCTGTAGTTACTTCAAGATTAATATTTCCTCCGTGTGGAATAGAGCGTGGAGAACAGTCATGCGAATACCTGTCTTATGGCGGAACACTGATTATGATGGTCATCTACTTATCAACAGAATTTTCTGTTTGCTACCGTGTTCATAGTTCGATCGCATGTTACTAAACATGTGGTTATGGATAGTTTTTCGGGTTACCTATGGGAATGCTGGATTCATATTAGTCCTTGTCATAAAAATTATTTACGCCAAGAGAATGACATTTATTGCAGTTGCACAGTGGTTATATGGCTTGTAGTAACATAACACCTCTCAACATACTGGAAACAAACCATATGAGAACCATTTGAATTTTATTCTCGTAGTTCTATGGTCATCTGTAGTCATATTTCTGTTTGCCAACCTGTGGGGTTGTAATTCATATGTAAAGATAGTTACAGAATCTTTCGCAAAAAATCGAGTATTTATTTACCTTGCGTGCCCAGTATCCTTAATGCGTGATCATAAAAAAGGACGTGGAATTGAGAAAAGATCGGTAATTACATACAATCTCTTTGAGCTAAAACGAATCGCTGAATAAAGCTTGTTATGTAACGTGAATGGTTACAGAAATTTTTGAAGCAAAGATTTATCGCTAGAAGAAAACCGATAGTTGATATATTTGATGATGATATCTGTACAGAGACGCCAGAGAGGCGAGCTGTCACTCTACCACAATACACAGGTCCCTAGGGACGGGCAACGACCTGTGGGGTACTTGCCTTAACTGAAGAAATGTCTGCAAACGGTGGAGAAGTTAACAAATATAACAGAAGCTCAGTATGATCAGAATCCTTTAAAAAAACTTGTTGCACACTAGGCTATTATAAATGGAAATCCGTTTACACCGACATAGCGGAGTATGGTGGTGTTAACTACCGAGGAAAAGTAAGGATCGCCATGGATATGTGAAGCTTGCGAACTTTGTTCTCCGTACTGACATTCATTAAAAATGTTGTTTTTGAGACAAAATAGATGGGAGAGGAGTCCCAGTATCAGTCTGTTCGATAACCTAAAACCACACATAACCACCACTAGTACAACACTAATGTTGACATTGGATTTTGGCCCATCGTACATTCCAGTGCCACACCCACACAATTCTGTTGACTGATATCTTTGCACAGAAACCGAAGCCTCAGTTCATGTACCAGTGTACGAATTGGTCATGTATCAATTTTCAGAAGGCGGACTGGGATGCATTAATAATTTATCATTAAAGATGAGCGGTGAACTGGAGAGAGGGTAGGGATGGAAATAAATAATTATTTCCCTAGGCTTAGCAAAGCGCTCTGAAACATCAAGCACAGCAGTCGTTGGAAAATTTTTCCGCTTCACTGCGATAGCTTCTTCGAGGTGATTCATGCAAGGTATTTAAAACTCAGAAACTGTAGCAGCAACTTTGGGTAGTGTTAAATAACCTCAGTGATGACTATCTGTGGATAAGAATTTTTTCTTTCACGGTATCTTTACCATTAACAGCCTTTGATACAGCTAAAACTTGTGCTAATTTATAGTCACCACTGTAGTCACAACATCCCGAACACAACACTTAATTAAGAACTACAGGGTGTTACAAAAAGGTACGGCCAAACTTTCAGGAATCATTCCTCACACACAAACAAAGAAAATATGATATGTGGACATGTGTCCGGAAACGCTTACTTTCCATGTTAGAGCTCATTTTATTAGTTCTCTTCAAATCACATTAAACATGGAATGGAAACACACAGCAACAGAACGTACTAGCCTGACTTCAAACACTTTGTTACAGGAAATGTTCAAAATGTCCTCTGTTAGCGAGGATACATGCATCCACCATCCGTTGCATGGAATCCCTGATGCGCTGATGCAGCCCTGGAGAATGGCGTATTGTATCACAGCCGTCCACAATATGAGCTCTAACATGGAAAGTAAGCGTTTCCGGACACATGTCCACATAACATATTTTCTTTGTTTGTGTGTGAGGAATGTTCCCTGAAACTTTGGCCGTACCTTTTTGTAACACCCTGTATATCCCACTATAGGCGAACAAGCTAGTCTTTACACTGCGGATGTCTCATTCCCAGTCACTGTATTAATAATGTCACAGATTGGAGTGGCCAGAAAGACACGGAGGATGTGTACTGTCATGCTTTGTAACATGTGCAAGAATTTTCAGTGTTACGTACAGAGTTTGCTTTGGCAAGAAGACAAAACTCTGTATACTAATCAGGTGGAAAAATTAAGTGAATTTTTGAAACTAATTGCTATTCAGCTTACAGATCTTTTTATATTAAATCATTTGATCATTTCGCATATATCTGATTCCCATAATACATAACACATTACTACAAATCATACATTGCACGTGGATAATTTGACAGCACTGTCTTTTTTCTTTTTAATTTTGATTGAAATTACCTGCCTACGAAACCTTAAACACAAACCAGTAAAAGAAATGATTTCGTTTCATACGGTTCTTCTGTGTATTAATTTTAATAGTATGAAGAAAGTCATTTTTGGCTTTACATTCGTCATTCTAAATGCTATCAGATACGAAAAAAACTTATATGTGCTAGAGAAAGAGATTTATTTCCATTAATACCTCGAAACTCTGAAATAATCGAAACTATGTAGCCACGTAAGTTTTGCGTATAATTGCCCGCATGTGTTCATTATTTCTTGGTGCAATTGCTGGTCCTAACTTTCACTGTTATAAAACAGGATGTCACGTGTCTTCCCTATAATTTGCCGGAGTTACTGGGCATCTTAACATAACATACAAATCTGAAGCGTTATTATATTCTAATTTGGTGTCCCATTCGTAAACCAATCTCTCCTCACATTATTTCCTGAGTAATAAGCTTGCCAACAGACCTGCCTCTGGATTTTATTCGCCTCATTTTTGCTTGGCATTATGTTCGCAAATATTGACGGTGTCAATACAAAACCAACTACAGCAATCTGCAGACTAACGTAGTTCACCCTTTTTTTTTGGGGGGGGGGGCGAATTCATAATGGTTGGGAAACGGGAACTGAGAAGTTTGAGCATCCAGGAACACAGCAACCAGCAGAAGCTTTTGTTGTGGAAATTTATGACCGAAACCGCGGTGCTTGTTGTTCCAACAAACATTTTCCGACGGTCGGCTGTTTACACGCGTATGTCAGCAGCACACGATCAAGGTTACGAAAATTTTCCTTGGACATCGGAAAACAATATTAATAGGCTACTATATAAATATGTAGGTTTTCAGTGGAAATTCTAAGCAAACAAAAGAGTTCTTCATCACTGAACAAACATGTTCCATATGTCCGTTTTCACAATTAAAGAATCTTACCAATTGCTCAAGGTAATACCTAATGGGTAATTTGAGACGTTATTGAGTGGTCGTTTTTGTCTAACGAGCCCCAGTAACACTGCCAAGCACGATCGTTTTACGTACAGAGGTTCGCTGTTTTAAACTCCAGCCTAGATATTTTGAACCAACTGTTGTGTTCGTTCTGTTTTGTGTCTCTCTCGAAATATTATTTAGATGGAAAAACCGTTCATGCACTAATGAAATCGATTGGAACAGTTATAGGTGGTTGTATCACTTCTCACTGTGTCGTTAATGTATTTTATTGAATGCACTCATAATATATAACGGTCATTGAGGTGTAGAACGGTGGCAATGGAATAGGATCTAGCCGAATTCGTGCAATTGTGAGGGATAGGGGAGTTCATTGTAACAACTGGGATTGCACATGCAACGTGAAATTATGTCAACTAAGAAGCAAATTAGTTGGATTTTGGCCGGTGCTCTAGTGTCAGAGGCATCTTTAATTGGTAACTTGCCTATACACTCATTTTAAATTGCATTCTCTCTGGATAGTTTCCTTTAGCAAGTACGGGAAAACTTCGTACTATGTAACACAATCACTGAAGTCTCCTTCGATTTTTACGTGAATTAGATAAAAAGATTGAAAAACGAGGAGATAGGTGGATGCCTGCAAACTATGCTTTGTTCATGACCACTTATTCAAGCATCTATTTAATCCCCGGTAAATGATAAGAAGTGAGCTGTTGTTGGGAAGTCGGAGACTTGAGCGACCAGCAGAATGTCGAGTGAGCTCACTAGCCTTCAATGATCTACACTGCCTGGCAAAACAAAGTGAAGTATGCAGGAAAGGGGAGGAGATAGAGAGGAGAAAGAGAGAGAGAGTAAAACGAATATAAATTTCTCGGGTTGAGAGGTTATGTGATTTTTTTGTTTCAGAGATTACAAAGTCGAGTGTAATTTACAAAGATCTTGGCAGCGTGAACCCGCAAATCAGTATGACTTTGCACTCCCTGGATGCATGCGCTGATTCGGTTGGAAAGGTTGTCATAAAGCCGTAGTATCCTCTCCAGTGATTATCTGGTCCACAATTGTTATAACTGGTCTTTGATATTATTGATACTAATTCTGGGACAGAGTCGGCATTCGAGCTGATTCTACACATGTTCTTTCGAGGACAGATCAAGATATTTTGTTGTCCATTGCCTAAACATCACGCTGACAATTCCTAGTTACACGTGCTGGTCATGAACTGAATAGGCCGGAAACCTCTGGCAAGTCTCGATAATGTCCAAAATTTTAGTTACACTTCCTGCAATCACTGCTTGGATAATCAGGAAATTTCAAATAAATAACTTAATTTATTTTATTTGCATTTATATTGCTAAAATAGAGTGTAACTGTGACTCCAGCTTCTGCTAAAGAAATAACTGCAAATAAATACGAGAGGCAGAGATAAAAAATTACAATGTGAGCAGATATATTCGCAGCATTCGTTTAACTTTACATGTTCCTATTTGTTTATTTGCGACAGGTAAATGCATACATTCATGCAGATGTTTACGTTAACGATCTATTGTCTGTATCACTTGCTTGCACCACGTCGCAACATAACCTAAAAACTAATGACAAAAGATAAGAATTTGTACTTAGTACCTTTTTCATAAAAATAAATATCCCCGTCACTTTTGGTGGGCTTTGTGGAAGTAATTACAAGTAGCGCAAAAACAGAGACCGGATACAAAAAAATGTCAGGCAGAGAAGTGATGTAAAAATCACATTCACGGCAACAATTGTTTGTAGAAGGAGTTTTTATTTATAAAAAGTTAACTCTTAGTTTTACATAGCAGTTAAAGTCAAGTCCAGATGGTGACAATCTCTCTCACCCCAGCTATCCTGGTGTGAGACGCCGAATACTATCATGGTGCCTCGACAGACAAACAAAATGGTGCACTCTACGTAACATTTATGCAATCAAAATAATACAAAAATTATAATTTTATTGCTGAATGATTTTAGTTGCCATGTATTTGTATAATAACAGAATCGGCTTGTTTTGTAAGTTAAATGTATTGGAAAACTCATTTAACTAGGTTTTATCCAAGCAGCTACAGTCATGAAACTATTAAGCGTATGTTGGCGATCTATGTTTTTTTAATGGCTTTTGGCGTCTTAGGCCATACAGTCAGCTCCATAGTAGTTATATGTCACTCAGTGCTATTTGCTTCTCCAGTATGAATTTGTATCAGGTAATTATACATACCACAGGTCGGACATGACATTTAAAGACACAACAGTTAAACACCCATGCCAGCGGCCGGACTGGAACCGGCGACCTTCGGCACGCGAAGCTAGCACTTTGACTATCTGAGATTTCGAGCGAAATTCAAGCAGTCGCTTACTTTCCTTAGAACTCCAGCACATAAGGCTTAAAATTAAAAATCTAATTAGAATAAAGCTTACAAAATAATTTTAACCTTAGTGATACCTGAGAGAATATCAAGTACACAGAACTGACTAAATTATAAATAACACCGGTTAAAACACCAATTGTCGTGCGAATTGTTCAAGAACTGTAAGTGCAATATTCTTCTCATTAGGGTGTCCAGAATCTCATTACAACAGCCATTTATCTTGATTAAGTGATTTGCGCGTTATCATATTACATCTAGTGAAATAATTCGTTTACAGTGAACGCCAATTACCATACATGTTTGCAGCTGGCGTTCGAACGAGGACTATTTGAATTTACTGTAGCAAATTTTATTACATAGGTCAATGTTTGTTTACTTTTTCAGAACAGTTATATTAATTGTTTAAAGTTTGTGTACAGTAAAGGAATGAAATGGTTTTAATTGGAAAATTTTCTTTAAAGAATAATTTTTATTTATTTTGTAATTTTAACCTAATAGAATGTTATTTCAAAACATTGCCAACGAATACAGTGAAGTGTTAGTTCATTTTGTTGCATCTGATATAAGGTAGATGCTAGCACAATTCGAAATATATAAATATTTTTACTGAATTATAATAAATTAAATATTTGGAAGGAAACTTATAAGCTATCCGATCAATTAGTATTGATTAATTAACTGCCGAAAGTTACCAAACAGCATCTGACGAAATACATAACTTATTAATGTTTCCACACCAGTCGGGGTAACAGTGTATTAAGAACGAAAAGCCCAATCTCGTTAGATCACATACCAGCCGAATACTCACTTTAGTTGATTTCAATATAGTCAATGGCTTATAACAGCCAAACAAGTATATGGTAATATTACGATTTGTAGAATTCATAAACGTGGATCAGATTGAAATACCGCAAAACATATTCCACACAGTTCCTCGAACAGACACTTACAGACCCGTGTTACGTTGTAACAGATTCCTAAACACTTCATATCAGAATACAGGTTCCACATAACGATACTTCAACTCCTGCGTCAAGGCAATGCTTATAGTACGGGCGCTCGACACACACTAATCTTTTCCCGTTTAGCTTTACTGACCAGGCGAAAGATTATTACCATACTAGCTAAAGATAATTATATCACGCTACCTCAAGCTTATTGAAATCCATTTAAATACAAATCAATTTACAAATGTTAATACAATAATTATTCATGACACTTCTAATTAATCAAAGAAATATAATGTACTAGCTGACCCGGTCACGCTTTGCTGTGACTTACTAATTATAGTACGTTGGATTAATGTTATTCTAAAATTCCTCAAGTAGTCAAATTAATATTCACTAATAAAGACAAAAACATTGTAGTCGATTTGGAAATTCAAATTTAATTGGTAAAGAGTTACGGAGAGTTTAAATTAAGGACAAATGATCATAAAAAATTTTAATTTACATTTCCTTACAATTACTTAATTGAAATTATATAAAAATTGATATTTATAAAATAAATAAATAAATTGTTTTTAATTTATTTATATAAACTGAAATTTCAGTTATATCTTCAGTCATACTGTTTTTATATTTTTCCCACAAACTCGAAGATTGTACTGGATAACATGTTGTCAAAATAATTGCAAACAGTTTGACGAATACTATTCGGCGTGGCTGTCAACGCTGCATCAGCAAGTGTCAGGTCCCAATAATTGTCGTCTACCGGCAGCTGCAACTCGCGACATGCATCTTCACATGTATTGAACACTCGACATGTATTGAACACTCGACGATTAACTGTTCTTAACATTCGACAGAAGCTGGTCCGGGAACATTCATCAATAACAAACATTCACGTTGTTTTGGATGCACTGTGTAAAGTCTTTACTTTGAATATGCCTGCGATCAAAGGATGTGGTTTTCCTTGTTTACGTGGCTACCATTTGTTACCTAATTTGTTCCATGAAAAATAGCTTGGAACATTGGTATACGTATAATAATGTTTTTGCGAATTGGCGGAACACATAAGATTTTTGACACAATGTGAAAAATTCAGTTTGTGGTTTGTCGTTTTTGGTGGCTCAAGTATTCTTTGGAAAATATTTTCTTCGGTGAAATTTACACGTTGACAGTTTTCAAGATGTATTGCAAGATGCTGGATGGAAGGGTCTCTTTCATGGATGCGAAAACTAAAAATATGCCAGATAGCTTCGTTGCTGCTGATGAATCTACCTATTTGGTATCGTGTTATTTCGTCATTTTTATTTATTTTTGAACTTCAAATACGGCCAAATCACTGCCTTTATTAACATATTTGCAAACGTACTTAATGGATTTTACAGAACTGCAAAACTCGACGTTAATATGAGCCTTATACGTTTTTGAAAGCAATGGTGAGTATGGTACGACCCACTGATTGTCAATTTCAACTTGGTTTCTAGAATTTGACATTCGCATTGTAAATGTTTGGCCACCATTCTCAGTGTTTCTGCGGCGATACAACGGATAACCATCGATATCCGTAATAGTATCATTCGTATATTCCTTTGGAAAACGCTTCTTACATTTTCCACATTCCATGCATGGCGATGTCATGTTAAAAGCACCGCACTGTCCGTGGATCGAGTGACTGGTAACAATATCAAACAATTCTTGATCAATTAATGGGTCCGGAATTTCGGCTGAAATTATTTGATCAATTTCTTCTGGACGGATTTTAACTTCAAGCCAAATCAAAATATGAGAATGAGCCAAACCTCGCTTTTGCCACTCAATCAAATACAGATAGCAACGTGTGTTACCTAAAACTGAATGTTTTACGATTAAATCAATCAATGATTTTAATTTTTGTTTGAACACACGTGCCGTGACATCATGACGATGCATTGATTGATGGCCTGGTAATAGCAAAGTTTGTATTTCCTCCCAATTCGGATTACATGTAAATGTAATAAACAAATCTGGACGACCATAATGACGTACGTAAGTCATCGCATCTTGTATATATTCCTGCATGTTCCGTGAACTGCCGATGTAGCTTGAAGGTAAAATAAATGCATTACCGATATCATTGGCGTTTAAATTTTCATAAATATTGCCGATAACAGTATCTCGTAAGAGGATGTATTCCTCCGATCGTAATTCAACCTAGTTGTATCGAATAAATCGCAAATGCTTGTTTTCAACCTTGGCGTACATATCCACGGCGTATTGAAGGCACAGTCGTGCGTCTTGCCTCTCTGCTACACGCATTGTCGAGGTTAGATCCTTTGGCGACATTTCACTGAAAAATATTTGAATTACAACAAAAAGTGCCTTTCTGAAAGCCTTAAAATAAGACACTATAATACAGTGGTGAAACCGGAATTTTTGGGTCCATTGAAAAATACAGTAAAATGGAAGTTAAGAACTAATGAGGAAATATAAAATAACTTTAAAAAAAATGACAGAAAAGGAAGAATGATATTTTCTTGATACATTTATAGCATGGATGACACCAGGCTTTCAAGAGGTTTAGAAAGATTTGAAACGAAATAATACCAGTGAACCGTATGGAAAGAAAAATTTTTCGATAGCAGACTTTGAATATGGCAGGATTCAAAGGTAGAGAGGAGTGCAATAATGAAGGAGTACTGGGGAGGAAGAAAGAAAAAACAACAGGAGAGGAATTGAAATTGACACGTGGAGTCTAGCTGACCATAACAAAAAGAAGAAGAAAAATGATAAGTTAGCGAGAAATGCTTACACGATTCGAATTTATCGTAACGTTTTCTTCAATGTTATATTCCTGTGTGCAATTACTTTGTCGTTAGGTATAAAGACGCACAAACGATGAACAACAATACAGTATAATTATAACACAATACACAGCACAATTAAAATTGAAGAAACTCACAGATATGGCGTCGAATAGACCGTAGCATAAATAAATCGAAATACAACGCCATCTACTGGATGGTTCGATAAATTAACACACCGCCATCTGTTAGGAATAAACTGTAGCATAAATAAATTGAAACAGAACGTGATCTACTGGATGATTACCCAACCTAGCTAACCAAGTGTTGTATAGATAAGTTAACACATCGCCATCTGTTAGAAACTTATGGAACTATAATAATAATTACGTGTGGTCGTAATGACCTGGTGACATGGTTTCTACTGGCTGGGCATTCTGACCCTGTCGTAGCCGCCTTTACCTAGCCTGCCCATCCTCCCTGGTACAGGGGACCTACATTTTAACGTCGAATCCGAACCGCAGTACCGTCCTGGCGTATTTCATCTCATACAGCATGCTGCGCCGGGCGTTAATGCCGGGTTAAGTGTTTATAAAAATCCTCGCCGAGACAGGGACTCGAACCGGGGAACTTTCCATCTCCAGTCAGACGCCCTAACCACTTAGCCAGCAGACCGCTTGGCCTTGGGGGCTTACAAATAAGTACAAACAATTGTCCTATGACAAACATTTAATGAACATTTATTTCGCAAATAATAAATATTGAGGTCTATAATCCAGATAAAAACTATTCTATCTTTTAAGTTGGACTAAATCACACACATTAAGCCAAATTTCATCTAAATCGGTTATGTAGTTTCGGAGTTCATCCCGGACGAACATCGTGACACGAGATTTTTATATATATAAAGATGTTAATAATAATAGTAGTAGTAAAAATGATTGGTGGGGTCTGAGATTGTCAAAAACCACAGAAAAATGTTAAGTTTCATCACCAACTTGCTACAGTGGTAGTAGTTTAAAGTTAAAAATAGATAACATTTAGCATTACCTAGATGTAACCCTACAACCAATTAAAATTGTAGTTTGTTATGAAACTCAGAGATGTACGGGTACCTTGGACAGTTACATACAAACGTTTAACGATCATGTTTTCCTGTTAGACTTTATCCTAAACAGGAATTTAATTTCATTCTGAGATTATCCGTCACCCTCCAAATTAACCATGAGATCTTTCGTCTCGTTTTTCATTCAACGTCAATCTCACCGTTTTCTTTAACGTTCTCTGTTACAATTTTTAAGAATATCTCGTATCCACAACCTGCTGAGAGATGAAATATCTGATATCAGTTCTTAAATAATTTTGATATTAGGAAATAATGAACACTGAATTTTATTTCGTATCAGCCACTGAACTGTTGACTTGGCTGCTGATTTTATAAAATTAGGCACAAAGGCACTTTCGTTTTCCCAAACCATTGCTATATTTAGCTACGCTTCCATTAGTTTGTAATTACGCATTGCAATCCTGTAAAGCGGGATCTGAGTTTGGCGGTTCTTGCATAAAATTAAGCATATCAGCAATCCACAAATTGCGACGAATACGTATGTCAGTCTGCCTGACTCGCTCTCCCATCGTAGTTTTCCTGCCTCACTCGGCCTCTATCGAGTGTGTTGCACTGTTTGCCTGTACCTTTGCAGTTGGCTTTTGACTCGTGTGAACAAACGATTGTTTTTGTTATACTTCGTCAATCGTAGGTAAATAGATCCTCTTTTGCGTATTCATTAAAACTTGCGTTTGTCTTGAGAACACATTTCAATAATTTGAGTTATGTTGCGCATTTATTACGATTTTCTTACTATATTATAAGTATCTTTTATGTGTCACAGGCGTCAACTGAACTACAGTTAAAGCTTTTTATTAACGATTTCGTTATTTCAATTTTCTGTGTTTGCATATAAAGTAATTGTGACAACTTCCTGTATTTGCGGCTAAAAATGTGATAATTCGTTGATACGAAACTAATTTTATTGTAATTTTTACGATTGCATACGTATTTATTTAGCAGTTATCAAAAGGCAATTATATATCCTTTAACTTATTTTTGTCTCTACTGGCGCCTCAATGCGATTGGAAGACATATTTTTTTGACGAAAGCCGCCTGGTGCCCTCTGGTTTTCAATTAATCCCTCTTGCGATGATTTGGACATTATTTCTGAGTGAATAGCATGCGTTCTTTCAACTCCTTGTTATTTCCACTAAAGGCGAAAAAAGTTATAATGAAGTCGCCACGGGTATACTGCAGAATGGTGTTGTAAAAACACCATACTTCGAGGGCTGTCTCCGCCGTATCCCTCATGTGTAAATTTTCGTGTTTTTGCAACGCAATCCGGCGATACACACGTGAGGACTTCATTGCAATTATATGTCAAGAAACTCTCTTTTCTTACATCAAAAATTAATATCAAAGTCGTTATGGCGCTTAAAGTAAAACTGAGATTCTTCTCAGTTTACGTCTTGGTGAGTAGTTTCTTTTAATAACTAAAAATCAACTATAAGATCAATCAAGAAATCAGGAAACATAAAAAAATACTGGTGTCTTGGCCATTATGCATACCATGTTTTCAAACTGATGTGATTTATGATTATTTATTTAAAAATTGGATTAGATTTTTTTTAAAAATATATAAAGCTTGAAATATTTATAAGACCGGCTTATAAACTTTGTCATTTTTCCAATTAAAATATTGTTAAGCGTTAATTTTTATCATCTAACATTAAAATTGATCTATTAATTTAATTAACAGTAGTTTATTATTTAATTTGTTAACACTTTAAATAACTATGTTTTGAAAAATATGCGTTGAAAATTTGTTAGCGCCGATCCCGCATAAATTCCGCGGTACTGAAAACACTGCGGGATTGCAATCTTTATTTGTAATGCAATGCAGTTGAACAACCGATCCATCTGCTTCTCTCATTGTTTTAGTACCCTACATTTGATTTCATATTGCCGCAGTAAGCCTAACGAGTGTTTTGTAATTACCGTGCGTGGCTTCTCCTTCTGTTTTCTGATACTGACGTAGGCTGAGCTTGATTACCGGGTGGGGTCTCCACTCAGCATGCAGATTGTGTTGTCAAGCCGGGCTGCCTACCTGCCCAGTGTCCCAACCAAATGCTCCTTTGTTTGTCACGTTTGTGAGTGTGTATTGCACCAACAATGTCTCCACGAAATTTTACTCCTTCTGTTTTAAACATCTCCGAAATGAATCCTAACAGTAAGGTTTTTATGAACGCCTTCTACTGCATTTTCACTTAACTAATCTTCTGTATCTATAAAACCAAAACCGGATAAATTTGTCTTATAAAAACGTAGAAACAACTGAGCCGATTTTGATGGGATTTTCGCCGTTTTAAAACTTAGAATCTCATCTGAGTTGTTTGGTATTTCTTAAGGTTCAACGTTATATAACACAGGTGCATTGAATGAAATTCTGAACGTATAGTGACAAATCCCAAAGATGGAACGATTAGATGTTGCATACTTAGCACTAAGTCTCTGGCCATAGCCTTTAAAGAAAGCACTAAAATGACTTACAGTTATAAATATTTTGAACACCAGACAAAATTTGAAATATAATTTTCATTAATTCGGGATATTCAATTTCTAAACGCCATATATGGCCACACTTAATGCGAGAAATTAATAACGAAAAAACAACAGAGATTTTCTTTGATCACAATTTCTGTCAGCACAACTGCAATGTCTCTGGCTTTCGTCTTTGTCGTTCTGCTCACAATAAAATGGCGCCGCAGTCTGTAACTCACTGAAAAAAATCGCAAAATAATTTTTTTTTTCATATTTTGCTTAGTTCTAAGTACTTGATATACAATTTTGAATATCTGATATTCATCTGTACAGGTATGAATATACTTTAATTTGGAGCACCAATGCTAGTTGAAGTAGTATTATGAGAAAATGTTTAGCGCCAGCGGCAGTCAGCTATATAAGACATATATGTCTGATACTGTGAAATTCAATCAAAGTTGATTCAGCAGTTTGCATGTAATGCTAGATTATTCGTAAAATATATGTGTAGTAGCGTCTTAAGACATACATTAAATTTTAACTTTTACACCAAGCTTTCAAATTCAGAAAATCCATTCAAAATCTATATTTTCTTCGTGATGACGGAATAAACAGATACATTCTTATATATGTGGTATGTATTAATGAACATACCGTCCATGTTTTTATTTTCAGGTAGCAGTGGACTAAAATGAAAACTGACATTTCGTATTAAAGCATACAAACCACCCAATTCTTAGGACTGTGCTCCAAAATCACCGTTTACTTTAGTGCCGCAAAGGAGCGGTACGAAATCAATGAAGCTTGGTACGCATGAATCTTTTCGAACGAATAAAAAAAATAGCATACAGGTAAATCAATTCCAACCCATTCCTTCTTTGTTAGGGTGCGGGAAAATCTAGATTTTCTTTAATTCTGGAAATGAATGGCGAAAATTGTTTGAAACTTGGTAGACGTTTCTCATTGCGTGAAAAAAAATTGTGTATGGTAAATCAACTAAATACACAGGGCAACTCCGGAAACTCTGCTGGCTAGCTATAAAATCAAGGGATTGCACATAAAACAGATACCTAGAATCTATCATTTAAATTCCGGTTTACGAATAATCGAGGTGATTTTTGACTAAATTTAGTGACCATTCTAAATTTTAATTAAAGATAGTGAGCATGATTCCATGATCAAACAGTTTCGATGATTAAAACTGTTTTTTTTTTAAATTAAAAAAAACTGCTTAACGTCTCTTAACAGCGAGGTATTTAGAGACGAGAAAGGATGGGGGTCAAGGAATGGGAAGGAATTCGGCCATGGCCTTTTGAAAGAAGCATCCCGGCATTTGCGTGGAGTGAGTTGTGAAACCATGGAAAACCCAAATCTGGATGCCCGGACGGGGATTCGAACCGGCGTCCTCCCGAATGCGAGGCCAGAACGCTAACCGTTCCACCACCACTCTCGGTATTAAAATTGTAGATCTCCGTTATAAAACTAAATCTGCCAACGATTCCTATCTAATACTTTCACGAATTTAATTACAACTACTTGATCTTGTTTTTTCATTTGACTGTATCAGGTCCAATTTCTGTATATTACGCAACCTTTGGCTTACCTATGGTATTACTGTTTTCTTACACATTCTTACTTTCAAAACTTTACACAAATCTTTTTTAAATATATTTTGAACAAATCTGTTTCCATGGTTTTCAGAAAACATTTCTTATCTAATCGTCCAGAACTAATTATCATGTAACTGCAACAAAAACACGTAAATATTTATTTATATCGTTATCTATTACCATTTGGCGACGCATATTATCAGTAAAGCAGTTATTTTTTAGTTTGACTTTCTTGAAGTACCCAAGAAAATATATTTTTTTCTAATAATTCCAAAGCTACGACTTTTCAGATATTTTCATTCTCGGCGTAGAATAACTTCATCTGCATGAAACGAAGTACAATTTCACTTCTTCCAAACCTATATAGTTTCTTATTTTTCGCTGTGTGTAGTTACTTCATCAGTCATTTAAAAATTCATTTCTGATAGTAATCTATAGCATTTAACTTTTTATTTTGAACTATGCGTCCATGCCTTTAATAAGACGTAATAACAGTTAAGGGTAAAACCATATGTTTGAAGTATTAACTGCATAATGATCGGACACTTCTCAGGACTCAGATATTGTAAAGGATGTTGCATTTGTCTTGGGTAGCAATGTAGATAGTAACTTAGTAACTGCAGTAATCGGAGCGTACTATTTTAATTGCAGATTCAGTCCAGTAACGGCAAGCGAAATAGTACCAAAAACATTACCCTAAAACTAACTCTTTTAAAAATATGGCTAAGTCTTGTGCTTGTTTGGTGATAAAAATTTATAATATCTGTTCCTGAACCATGTCTAGACTCTACTATTTGTTTTCACTTCCCTTTCCGAAACAAAATAGAATGGTTTCTCTCATAGTTGTAGATCGTAAATTTAAATTTTTATAAATAAAATAAAAGAGTAGGTGAGTTGGTAATTATGCATGCAATAATTTTTCCTAAAATGAATGGAAAATCGGGTATGTTTTACTTTTGTAAAAATCTAAATAGTAGCCAGGAAATTATTGACTTTGGTGTTTTTGTTGGACTGTTAAAGCATCAAATTTAAATTATTTGTGTTAATAAAATAAATAAAACCTTGGCATCGCGGGATACGATATCGAGACGGACCCAAGGAGGTAGAATATGTACCCGCATGGGAACATAGCTTCGCCGATGATCTTCGCAGAAATTTTAGGTGAACAGGCAGACTGGAAAGAGGAAGCAGCAACAGAGCAGATATCTGAGGCACAAAGCATTCCTGCGGAGTGGCCTGAGGCCACCGCAACGAGGTGATAGCCCGCTCGAGGTTGCAACTTGGAAGCTACTTGCCGCTTTGGTCCGAAGTTGGCGTAAATTAGTCGAGCCAACCGAGCGCTTACTACAGCACGCGGTATCGCGTCAGAGTCTAAACGAGATCACACACTGTCCTAACACAGCGTGTAACTTCATTGCCAATCGCTTGCTCGGAGCCCCCTCGGAAAGTCTCGTTGTGTGTGAACTCCCAGAAGAAGCCTCTCTTGGTTCCTTTGTTTTACTTACTTCATGAACGCCACTCTTATCGATCACCGTCATTCACAAAACTGAAAACCTTAAATTAATATTTTCTGAGTCTCTTTCAGTATTCTTTACGAATTTCACATTAATAAATATTGAAATTGCAATTATGTATCTCGTTGCAAGAAGGTATTTGTACTTTCGGTAGGTTTGATTAATATGATATTCCAGCTGAACTCTCCAATAAAATGTAATTGATCTGAAAAAGATAAATGAACGTAGCGTGCTTATTAATGGTTCTGTAAATATTACTGCATGGTGTTTTAACATAGTGTAATACCCGATTCTGCGTTACAGACAATCTTTCTATGAATACAATCGGAAATTGATATCCCCCCTTAAAATTGTCCTCGTCGCTTGCTCCACAGCTGTACCAAAGTGCTTCTAAAAATTTGTTCTCCCGTCATATAAAATATACCTTCGACCCATTTCAGTTTTCTGACTCTGTATTACTACAGAAAAAAAAAATCCGTTACTAAATCTTCCTTATAAATTGATGATGGTGAAATTATTTATTTGAATATGAGAAAACTAGGGAGCAAAAATAAGGAGGGTGCAAAATTAAACATTGCTGTTCTCTGGTATTTTTCATTCAGAATGTTAAAAATTCGAAGCACAAATCGTAGACTCATGAGGCATTGTGTTTTTATTTAATTTTTATGGTGCATAAATCACATAGATAAAATACATACAACTAGTAGTCATTTGGAAAGCTCCCTTATCATTACATAAATACAGTACGTAAAACTGTTAAACTATTCTGAGTCGCTAAATAAATGTAAATAAATGATTTGAGATGCATAACATTGTAACATTATAGTACATAATTCCTACAGACTTCTGAAATCCATAATGCGATTTAATCAGAATAATGACTCTGTCTTGTATGTCTCGTGGTGTATTTTGTTGTTAGTCAAGTGTGTTTAATTCGTGTATGGCAGCTGCTGCTTTACGTCTTAACCATCAGGACGCTTCATCAGTCATGAATGTCATATTGTTTCTAGCGAACATAAGAGTTCTTAAACCTCAGGTAGGTAATCCATTCAGCCAGTTAGAAACATGCTGAGCCAGATACCGGCATGGCAAACCCATAACTACGTAACTAGACACTAGAAACAATTGTTTTCTTTTGGTACAGTATGCGAAATCTGCACCCATGTGCACTACCAACAAGGGATAGATCAAACAACTGACAGCGTTCAAAGTAGTCACGAAGGTTCTCCAGAAATTTTTGCAACATGCTAATATGTGTGCTCTCATTTTATTCACTAAAGATCATTCGGAATAGCGATCTGAATGGAAAGTTAATAAAGACATTAAACAAATGGCTTTAAATGTTAATATCATTTCTCTAATTATTTCCGGTAAACTGTATTGCAGCCTTTAACCTCAAAAAATGGTGTGGTGCAGACGTGAGGAATACTTTCGAATTACAACGAAGGTAGTGAATTTCAAACAGACGCCTGCAGACTGGATAGTTGATGGAACTAAGAATTTACCGTGGGAACCATCAAACTTTTCCTGTAAACTGAATTGTGAGGCGACGCGTTGTTCTCTATCGCAGGCACGGTGTCCAAAGGTTTTTGACCTGTGGCCTAATTTTTTTTTTTATTTTTTTTTTTTTTTTTTTTTTTTTTATTATTATAGATGTTACTTGATACAACAATGCTGTAAAGACCTAGAAATTTATTTCTTTAAAGATCTGAACAAACGCCCTTCGACCACTGTTTAGCTCAATCGATTCACTTAATTTACAACATGAATGTTGTTTACATAGAATTATCTATAACATAACGCTATGACCATGTCATTGGGGAGTATTGACATAATATTCTATAATAATTTTACCGGTAAAGGTTTCTGCTTAAATAGCATAACTTCTGATAACTATGAACATATTCACGGCCACGGTGGCAATGCTGTATAAAAACTTCTCGATTTGCCAAAATACTGAAATAAAGGTATGTATTGTGTTTAAATTAATATATTAATTATCAGTTGCTTTTATTAGGACCAGACAACTGACACATTTTTTACAGATCAAATCACTAATTTTTTTAATAAATAATTTAAACCGCTTTCGTAAGTTTCGAGTTACCGAAGTTACGGTATTTTTATGCGGAATGAAGTAGTTCCGTATTTATCGTGCTGAATGAGATCTGGACCAGGTATAAAACCAATATCACGCGCTATAAGGTTTTAGGATTCCTAATTTATTATTAAGTTAATTGATTCCCTCATTCAGTTAATTAATTCAGTAGAATTTCCATCTGTGTCGCAATGTGAACTATAACCGAAATATGTACAAATTACAAAATAAGGTTATGAGCATTACGTAACAACAATCCCATTTATTTAGGCAACCACTTAGAAGTGAATTGTCGGAAGACTCAGTTAAACCCATAATTTTTGACACGTTTTGATTAATATTGGTTTGATGTAAAAGTAATCGTTTAAATCATTGGCCATGGATACGTAACATAATAACTTTAAGTTTCGATTAGTAATGTTAGTGGCAGTTTTGATATATTGTTATTAGAACTGGCACTTGATGTAGCAGAAGGCAAAAGATTTTCTTAAAAATAATTTAAATTCTGTTCATGATTCTGTTACTTAAATCGTTATTTCGTTTTAACTAAGGTAGTTCCACACTGATCGCGATCTATACAGCATAGACTACAATTAAAACTAATAGTCCGTGGAATGACATAAGTTGTTAACATTTATTTTTAATTTCCGTTGCTTTTACCAATGCCATATTTCACCGCATGTAACTCTGTCAGCCGTACAAACGTTATAGTGTCGATATGAACCAAGAATATCAAAAAGGAAGATGTAAGAACCCGTGAATATTTTTGATCAAGTTTGTATCGCCATGTATTAATATGCGTGTGATAGAAGTATTGTTTTTCTGGCTGCAATTTTGCCGTAGTTTGTGGTTAGGTTGAAATGCTAACCGGATCAGGATGACAACTGAATGTTTTTGGTACAGCGCAAGGCACGAGGAATTATATTTAACCTTATTTTGTAACACTTCTATACATTAAAGCAAATAATTGAATTACCAGAACACTGAGAGAAAAGTATGTATTTCGTTTAAATCGGCATATTAGTTATTATTTTCTACTTTTTACTGAAACTATTACTTGATTTGAAAGAAATTAGTTCCAAATTGAACGCTATTAATGCGCCTTGCACCACAATTGAAACTAATATAACAAGTAGTTATGATTCATTTTTAGTATTTTCACTGACTTCACATTCTGGGGTCATTATTTCAACCATACGTAAGTTGTGTCAGCCGTTAAAACATTGATTTTCATCTCTAATAACAAAAAATAAAGATATAAGTACCTGTGAGGATTTTGAATCAAATGTATAACATGATGCATGATAACATTAACATGCGATACAGGCAATTTATTAATTCACTTGTGATTGCAGCTTTGATTTTCTTGAAGCAATATTAGCGGAGTTTGTGGTTAGGCTGAAATGGAACCTGGACCAAGCTGACACCTGTTTCGCAACAGCACAAGGAACGAGGATTTACATTGAGCTTTATTTTATAACAATTCTATTTAGTTATGCAACTGAAAACAAATGTACTACCAGAACACTCCATTCAACCCCTCATTTTTGACGGGCTTTGGGGCTATTATATAAATAAAACCATTAACAGAACCCAGCGAAGGAATACCCCCACATCGCCTTCTTCACCTTCCTGTGATTTGTTAGGTGGCTCTTGGATGGTTGTCAGCGCTTATTTTCTGGACGCTGTTTGCGGGTTGAACAAAGTGAGCTGTGCTGTGCTTCACAGCCTGACCGCAGCATCCATTGAACCGTCTAATCTGGGACCGCCTCCGACTGTATTGTTCAGCCACCTTAACAAGAGGCAATCCCACCGTTACCCAAATCTGTAAGGTAGGTACGATTCCATTGGACCAGTGAGACCTAAACGAGTCGTAATCGTGCAAGGCAGTTAGCGGTTGCACGTAATACTAAGCTCCCGAACAACTTATGATTAATGCTTTTGTGAACGTATGTCATGTTTCTGAAAATGGAGTGATTAAAATGTGTTACTTAATGTAATTACGTTTGTAGTTTTTTTTTAACTTGAATAATACAGGGCGTTCGCCGGGAAACGCAACCCACTGTTAGCGCTACAAGGAAGAAACTGCTCCCGGCGAGCGAGCGCTCAGTTTCCGGCATTGTTCGACCGTCGGCCGCGGACTATTTCATAATAATTACGCTTCATAAACTTCATAAACTTGTGTGCTAAGCATTTAAATGTGACGTAATTCATTAGCTTACCTTATAAAAGATGCTGGAAGTGTTGACCCTCTTGTGTAATGCACATTTCACATCTTCTGAACATATTTCGAGACACACGCTGCCCTAACTGACTTAATGATTTTTTGGGTGACTGTTCTAGTCGAAAAGCGATATCGTCAATTTTCTCCTCTGTGAGAATACGGTTGACCGACAGTCTCTTTTTGTTAAAAAATTAACCGGTTTCTCTTACTTTTTTAACCAGACGCAGAATTGTTGATTTAGCTGGCAGTAAAGCGCCAGGAAATTCGCGACGAAATTTACTGCGACACTTTTTAAACGACTTCTTCTTCACATATGTATCGTAGAGAAATATTCTTTGTTGCAAACTGTAACGTACCATAATTATACTCATACTCAAACACGGTACAGATTAATAAGAGTATGAAGCCCCAAACCAGCCAAACCGCAAAGAAACGTTTATTCACAACACTGATTAATAAGAGACTGAAGTCACAAACTATCTACAATGCAAAGAAACCGTTCTTAACAATGTAAGGGTCACTGCAATGCACTGTTGGGGCAGCGGAGGTGTTAAACAGTGCGGTGATTCACGGTGCCGGTTGGCGGAAACTGCTGGCCCCACTGACCGAGCAAGTTGCCGACGGCAACAGACTGGGAGGGTAGCGTTTTCCGGCGAACGCCCTGTATTTTGTTTGTCAGTAAATGAAGGTTTCTGACTTAAACCAAAATATCTCCACTACTTGCAATTTTTGCTAAAGCAACAGAAGTTGTGCTGTGTAAAAACTTCTCGGGTTTCAAGTCGCGTCAAAATTTAATCGTCTGGCGACGTTTCGGAAGCTTGCACCGATTCCATTGTCAACCCTCGCTTAACATCACTGACCCGAAACGTCCTTTTTGCGGGGATCTATGGAAAAGAATAATAAATCAAATAAAACAAATGACACATCAAATAAGTTTCGCAACAGTAAAGCTGGACGAAGTTCAAAAGAATTGGTATCTCTTTTTCTCTGAACTAGGAAGAAATGTTTACGGTTCATTGACTTTTAGTGTTAAGTCACAAATTAATTCCTTTTGAATCATTTTAAGAACCGTCCAACTGTATTAGGTGATGAAACATATTAACGATATAAACCTTATTTATTTAATTTCTTTCTGACTGTCTTTACAATATTTAGAACGAATTTACTGCAAAAAAACTTTACATATGTGTGAAATAACTTCAAAGCATACATGTAAATTTGAAAAATGAAAAGAGGCAGCAATAATGTTTTATAGTCCAACTAACAATTTGTTTCACTTTTTGGCCATTTGTCCGTGTTAACTTTTACGGCATAAGCCACCATCTGCTTCCAACGATCCAATACAGATTAGTTCCTCAAATAATTTCTCCAAATACTTTAATTTTCCTTTGAATCTATATTTTTCTACTTCGTTTATCTCGCGCTAGTCGAGTAAGCATTTACTTGGTTCTAAAAATTGACTACACTGAGCTAATTTACAAACTGTTTTCTGTAAACCCTTTCTTCAGTCTTCATGTCCTGAATATTATTGTAAGATTTGTCACTTTAATTAATTTTAAACACACGCATTTAACTTAAACTGCTTTGATTTATTCTGATCTCCCTGAAGTTCTGGTACAATTTGCAAGGCTTTGTTTATAATTTGATTATTTCTGATAATAGTAGCCCGCTGGGAATCACACATGGCCCAAAAACGTCTTTACAGACGGAAGTGCTACTGCCTCACTCGAAATTTTAAAGAATAATTCAAGGTAGTTTTCTTTATCCAACACAATCACGACAAATCTGTGCGTTAACTAACTGAATTTTAATAGTTCGAAGAATCACAGTGATTAATAATTACGCTGGCTTTAACACACTGCAAATGAAACAAATTTCTTATTACACTGGCCGCTTTCTCCTAAACTTAACAAACACCTTCTCCCTCCATTACAGTTCAATCCTTCTGCCAGCGGCAAATTGCTCCTCTCCTCTTTTACAGTACAACCAACCTCTTAAAACTTAACTGCTACAAAATACTTAAAATTGCCCATTTTATACTACACACCCTACTTTTCTGTGAACCCTTATAATAATTACACATATCTACATTTATTCACAATAATATGTAACAATGACTAGTGAAGTGGGAACTAACAACTTGTGTATCCACATAGTTTTTGAACGTCAGTCCTAGGTCGTAGATCGACGTCTATTATTAGAAGGTTTCTGTTCAAATAAAAATTTTCTTGACGATGGAAATTTCTGATATAATCTTTGGTCACTATCAGCACATGTGTGAAACACTGTGATTTTTGCGGTATCTATGTTGTTATGTGTATTCGCAAGCTAACTCGAATAAATGAAAGACAATTTTTAATTTATTCAGTATTAACACATTTTCTATATCATAACATATTTTTGAAGCTTACAATTCCATTTAGTTTCCCCAACAGATTCTGATTATAAAATGTAAACTACTTTGCATTCCACAGATAAGGTAGTTAGAATATCAATTAACTTAACAAAAAATACAATCTTTCGGCCAGACTACGGAATACAAAAACAGCATTACTAATTTGTAATTCCGATTCTCAATTTTACCTCGTAAATATAAGCCTTGTTTCTTATTACATAAAAACATGATAAATTTATACAATGACATGTTGGAACTCGATTTCATGCATAATGATGTGGGAAAATTTTCTGTGGCATTTGAGGGAGTCAGGGATTCTAATAAATTGCCTCGAAAAATTATGAATACTTTACTAAAAACGCTGAAAGAAATTAAATTTGAAATTTGTAGAGAGAAAAAGTAGGCGGGTATAGGAAAGGAAAAAATCAGTGTGTAGTGGAATATCCTCCAGAGCGTGTGATCCACTACAATTAAATTAAAACTAAATTAAATTTCTGTTATATAACAGAAGTAATACTTTGTTTAATCTTTTGCACTGATATCAAGAATTTTAGTAAATTTCTTCTAATGTCATTCCTTGGCAGAGAATTGTGTTCACAAGACGACAACGTACAAAAAAAATAATATACTTCCAAGGTTTGTACATCAATTAAATGTGGGATGAAGGTATTTTTAAATTTCAAATACATATGAATCTAAACTTGATATTTTAATATTTATTGTTTTTTATCTCTAAAAAAGTTTTTAACCATTTACTATGATATATTTAATATTGTGTGACTATGCGAATACTTGATCGATTTTCTGAGGTAATACAGATTTTTTTAACTAGATCCATGTTAATGCCATAGTTAGTTGTAGGACATACAGGGTCCCACCAATGGAGGGTCCCAGCAATGGATCTTTGTAGTGATCTGTAAATAGCCGCTCTCCCATTTTCCAAAACTATCTTGTGTATCCCAGTGTTTCAGTTACCGGTTTTCTGCAATTTCTTTTTCGGGAATTACGAGGAACAGCTTGAATCAGTGGGAATCCTAACGCAACCTTTTGCTTCCAGATAACAAAGTTTCTACGACTCTGAAAAACAGCCCCGCCCAACGGGTGCATGCGACCTTAACAAATGCTTTCTCGTCACGGCAGCATGTGTATCTCGCTGCTATATAGGACAATTGTTGTAATAACTGGCTTCAGAGTTTAGACATCGGATTAAAATAGTCGAACACGACAAATACTATTTAATCGACAACCAAGGGTTGTCCAGATGGACTGCTGAGAGGAATCAAATTGTACCACAAAACAATTTTCACAAAGATTTTAAACGAATTATTTGAGCCATGCTGTGAAATTAACAATTTAAATCTCGAAGTATTCTTGTAGAGCCGTGGTCGAAGGGTAAAACTTTCCCCTAACGTTTCGTCTTCAGCTGCGGAAGACATCATCGGAGGTTAAGCCTACATTGTATGATCAGTGGTCACTATTGTTTTTCTTTTATTTCAGAACTAGCTGGTGCCCACGACATCGTTCGAGTCTGTAAAGAATAACTACTACCGACATACAACCACCATAGTGCACGATGGGAGACTCGAGGCTAATACCACACACAAACACCAGTGATCTGCGCAGTGTATTTATCGCTGCAAAATGAAATACAGGTACCCAAATTTCTTTGGTAGAAATATGAAAATACCATCGGTCGAGTACTTTCAACCATCATGTCTCCCACACTCCCACAACTACCGACATGCAACCACCATAGTGCACGATAGACACAAACAAACACCAGTGTTCTGTGCTATGTAGTTGTGTTTGCAAAGTGAAATATAAGGATGCACACGTATTTGGTATTCACTGACTGTTGCATCACCTTCTAGGTTTAACCGTAGAGGTCCACAAATTTCCATTGATCACTACATGTAATTGTATACAGATTCACATTAAAGTAAATTTGACAGAAATGTAATTCATCAGGATTTCACTGGCGGTTTCATTTTACAGCTATCCATTGCTCAGTCTGAGGACAGCAGACTCACTGAAAATTGATACATTCATCGGCCAAACGTCAGAAATACCAAATCATTCTTAACAAGCACTACAAAATTTCGAATATTTGTTTGACTAAACGAATATCAATGATGAATCACGGAGTGGAGTGCTTGGAACTAGAATTACGTAATTACTTACTACAAGTTCTACGACGATATAACGCTACGATCATGTTTCATGCAGATGATCCGTAAGAATATATGAGCTAAAAATTTTAAATAATAATTTAAAATCGCATTTTTTCACATATTTCACCTCCAATTAACTGCAGATGAATGTTGTATCTATTCGATAGAATTTAGTCATAACTTAATTAGGGAAACGTAATTTGAACATAATTCACAATTGATAACCAATAATCACAGATGTCAATGTAAAGCGATTTTTTCTTTGTCCTCAGGCTACTAACATTTCATATACTGTATAAACATTAACGAGCTCTACCACCAAAAGAGGAATGATTTTCTTTTCTTTTAGGCTTCCCTGACTGGAAACCTTTTCTTTATACCATTATAATTTCATAACAATCGCTTCCATCAGTCAATTTCTTCCATGCGTCATCCTTCCTTTTTTATTTCTTATTTATCTGTCCACCGAAGAGCTTAGCCTCTGGTCACATCTTTCACCCTTTTAATTAAGATTATCAGAGTTGTTTTTGTACTTTATTGTTCTGTATCTTAATTCTAAGTAAGGACTATGTACCTTAAGTGCTTAATTCTTATTTTTAATTTTTATTAGTTTTTTCACAGATTCAACGATTTTAACGTTGATTGCTTTTCACCCGAGTAACGAGCGGGAATGAAGTTGCGTAATGTTACTGGGCGGAGCCACTTGCGGGCTCCTAATGGCCGGAAATGACTACGGAAATGAGTTCTTGGAGTCCTTCTGCCGTGTTAATTCGCCAGCAGTAAGGAATGAAACGAGCATGGTTTGCTGGATGAGTGGAATTCAAATGTCGCAGTTTTTTTTGTGTAGAATCAGATCGAAAAGATTTACCCTAAACCATTCGTATCGTGGAATTGCGAATATTCACAATTCACCATGAACGATCCTTTGACTTTCACAAGTGTTTGTACACAACAATATCTACACTCCGAAATTCGCACTCCGTACTTCGATTCAATAGTGTCTTCTATGAGCTTTCGCGGATAATTCTAATGTATCTTAAACCCATTACTTATGTATTACTTTGTTTAACGATATCTTTTTTTTTTCTGCTGCCATCAGTATCCCGATGGTTTGATGCAGTCCTTCATCCTTTCTTATCCTGCGCTAACCGCTTCATCTCAAAATACCATTAAAACCTTCAATTACCTGCTTGAGATATTACAATCTTTGTCTACTTCTACAGTTTCTTCCTTCGACTGTTCCCTCCACTAAAAAAATTAACCTATCCCGCATGTCTTAAAATGTGACCCATTACAATGTTTCGTGTTTCTGTAATACACTTCCACAACCTTCTATCCTCATCCTTCAGCTACAAAACACGTTCATTTCGTAGATTGTCTGTCCACTTAATTTTCAGCATCCTTCTATAGCATCACATTTCAAATGCTAAAAGTTTCCTTCTCTCTGGTGTTCCTAAAGTCCATACTTCGCTACTATAAAGTGCTGTGTTACCAATACAATAAAATAAATTAGTTTTCTGTAGATCCCAATATAAGAGACTGTGTGGGAGGCGGCAAGACATGCTTTCAAATACAAACTACAGACAATTCTATTTCGTTTCCTTGCAGCGTAAATGTTAATTATCAAACATACACTAATCAATTAAATTTGCTTTAAATTTTTTTACAACTATTTGTTGTTCTATCTTTTATTTAAATAGAAGAGATTGAAGAATAACGAAATTATGGATATCTGATCAGATGGTGTTGTGGTAGAACTACGTAAAATCTCTTAATCTGCTTTTGTTGGTACGGTTCGGAAAGTAACACGGTCTGGGTTTTTCAACAAACCCCGATTTCTTAAGTTACGCACGTTCACTGCTTTCTAACTTGATTCATTTCTAAACAGTAAATAAAAGTATTGGCACTGTTAAGTGAGAAAACAGCAGTGTAGAGAAATTGCCACTGGTGTATTTATTCCATTGGAGATACATAAATTAACTCTTTATTGAAAAAGCGTTTGAGTTTCCTGCATTGTGGATGTGTTGTAATATTGTCCCCATTTGTAATGCACACAGCACTTCACTGTGTGCTGTGATGGTATCTGCTGCGTAGGTCATGCAATTATTCAGGTAAATGTCGATCGAATAGTGACATTCTAGTGCTGTAGAAACAACGGTTTCTGAATTTACTGCTTGCTGGGTCAAAATCACAATGAGATGCTCTATCACGGAAAATAATAGTTGAACCAGACAACAAGAAAGCGAGAAATTGTGGTCTTACTTCCTCTATAAAAAAAACTAGCCCTTACCCGCGACTTCGTACGCGTGGATTAAGAATTTTTTTTTTGCCAGAATTAAATATAGAAAGTTGTTGGTAACGAAGGATTGGTCCCAAACAATATCGAGTAGGAATAATATGACAGGAAAGCTATCACTATATCATTGTACCGTCGAACCTGTCTCTTGAAGAGAATGAATTTCCAACATCTTTCTGTCACCATTCGATAAGGTCTCAAAATTTCAACTGTTAATCATACTGGAAAATATATCCTGTGCTTTTCATACAGATTTCCTTATAAAATTGCATCACAAGGATATAGCCATTTAGTCGTCAAAACGTAACAATAAGACGGAGACTTACTTCCGTATTTATAATAATATTACTGTGGTTCACACTCACACACTGACTGCGAACAACACCTGAGGGATTATTATAACGTAAAAAAGTGTACACCTACAACATTGCAAGACTACCTACGATTTGCCTCGCATTAAACCCCTAACTTTCTAAAATCTAAGGTTAAACCTTCAATCCGAATAACCTACGGCCCAGGCCTGACTCTTACGATGAAAAACAATTTTAAAAAATCTTAGCCTCCACGGAGATTTGAAACGGAGACCATGACGTTCGTAAGCAAGCGCTTTAACCACTGAGCTGGCAGTCCAGTACATGGTAACAGGGTACGTTGACGTCCACATCCAATGTGTCTGTCTATCGCCGTATTTCGAAGTTATGAGACAATATGTGTTATTTATACACATAACTTTTCAACCAGATATAGACAGTATTTTTTCCTTGTTTCAAAGGATAAGTGTGCAAAGTTTCATCGAGATCGGATGAAAACTGTGGATTTTTATGAAGAACAAACAAACATACATTCATCTTTATATATAAAGATAGGTAAAGTGTAATGTGGTTGTTGTTATTATTGGGAGTTTAGGGGACGTCGACAGCGATGTCATTAGCGCCCTATGTTCAGCATAAAGTCTTCGTTCCCGCAATCCTTTTCTAAGTACCAACTATTCCTTTTTTTGTATATACAAAATATTGCGACATTATAAGTTCAGTGAGCAGAAAGATACTACTATGATTCAGGTAATTTCTTTTGTTGTTACGTATACTGCGATTTTGGTCACAAGTTTATGCTGATGTGTCTTTCCATCAGTTATATTTCTTTGCATGAACAAATATTATTTAGTAATGGGCTTCAGAGAAGTACAGAATCTGAGTGATTTACGAACCAGGAAGATCGAGAGAACTGTTTGCTAAACATAGGTAGCTCTTTTATTATCAGAATCCAGTAACTTATAAAATATTTATTCCTTCGGGATATCTGTAGAAATTTAACGTAGATTGTAGCATTAAACCAAAAATAGATGATATACTCAATAATATTATTTCTGATGTCTATACCCAGAAAAAAATCTGTTAAAACGTTATGACTACTAAGCTAGTCATGCAATCCTTCTTTGCTACCGTTTGAATCATCGAAAAGGCAAAACTGCTTTTTCCGGAATAACAAAGAAATGTATTGCATATTTATAGTCAGATATCAATATCAGTGCATTAAGTAAGTTCAAACGATTTTCCTATCAAGGAAATGGTGTTAATTAATTGGAAGAATCAACATTAGTATTGATTATCACAATCAGCCAGCTCAATCACTGGCCTTGAGCAGTCTGCAAGCAAATTATTTATTTACTTCCGTAATTACTGTTTTTTGTGGCTGTTTAATCATTCAAATTTTATAGATTAGCAACAATTCCACTTGTCATATATGTCGGCTAAACGTACTGTCCATGAGAGCCATGGAAGCCTGTGATTCAAGTTAATTTCTGTTCGTTCGTTGTTAATGATCAATTAGTTAATCGAAATTAGGTGGTATTTCTATTATGCCGCGGTCGCCATGGTAGGTTTACCAGCCGGTTCCCGGTAGCGTAGTAGAAAGGTCATGGGTAGTCACACAAGTTCAGAATACGTGATACAGTGAAGAAGTAAGTTTGTTTCCTTATACACTCCTATACACAGAAACCCGAAAAGCCCCCGCCATAATTTGGGATTTAGCTATATGAACTTCTGAAACTGAAAGACGCAGGATCGTTAAGTGGAAAAATAATATAGAGAACACAGGTAGCAAGATAGTCCCCCATTGAAAGTTTGTAATCACAGTTCAACACCACCATTCACCAATAAATCTACTTTTCTCGCTTCAAATGTTCTTTATATTGATGATATTATCTTGATCGTAATTAATTACATTGTTAAATGAACTTATCCTCAATCAGCGCTACTATTGCAGCTGGCTCACTCCATATTTCTATAGGTGGAAGGACACTGCTCTGTTACAAGTCCAGTTCGAGCAATAAGGATGGATTCCTATCTATAGGTTTCCCCAAATCACTCCAGGCGAATGCCGGGATACTTCTTTCAAAAATGCCATGGCCGAATCCCTTCCCGTTCGTTGTCCCCAGTCCCATCCCGTCTCTAATGACCTCGACGTCGTCAAGGCGTAAAGCCATAAGTAAAAAAAAAATTTCCTATCTATAAGTACTTCTTGGATCATTCAATTGGTGAGGAATAAAATACTTGGTATAAAATTATAGATCCCATATAATCAAACATTTTATGTAATTAATTCCTAAATCCATTACATGCATATCCTACAACGAATTCTTTGTTTTCATTTTGCCTTTAAGATTTCTATATATTGTTGCCAGATGAAAAATTCTTATGCAAATTTCTTAGGACATCAAACAGTATTCCGTGAACTGTTTGAACTTTGGTTACTTTTTTACTTATATATTTTTCGATGTAAGCTTGTAATGTATTAGTCTATAAAAGATAAAATAGTATTTATTATCAAGAAGAAACAGTTGCTTGTTAAAGTAATACGTTCTTGAAAACATTTAATTCCCAGAAAGAAGATTAGCATGCACAACTATTTTGCTGGTAGGATTTCGACAGGAACGATGTAATGAACGTGATAATGTAATAGAAAAAGTTTTAATCTAATGACGAATTACTTTTTTACCTAAATTTACAAAACAAAATGCCAAAAATTTAATATTTAAAAGCATTTACACACACACTTTTCTAGTATAGTTTTCGGGAGTTGACTATTCGCAGAAGAAGCAGCTAATTTCAGATAAAAACCGATCCTGGTGATAGGCATTCGAGAGAACGCGGTTTCAAATCACCATCCAATAAAATTACTTCGGTTTTCCATGGTTTTCTGAAATAAGTCTAGGCGATTGCTAGGATGGTTCCTTCAAAAGATCATTACCGAATTCTTTCGCATTCCTTGCCCCAATCTCTCCAAGCTACACGTTGATGAGCCGTGAAGACTAGTATAAAAATAATTCTGATAAAAAATGCCACCTGTTATCAAATAATCTATGGAAGCCGCAGAAGAACGTTCGTAATTTAAAAATAATAACAGCTCAGATTCATTGTGTTGAATTTAAGTTACATATTGGTATACTTCAACAACTCTGCTTACGATATTTCCATAATATTGTCACTGTAAGCATTGAACATGGAGAATGTTCATTCTATTTTTCACCGTTCAATAAATGATATGAATCTGAGCCAGAACTGCAGCGAGGATAGTATGGTCATAGATAAAGAACAGAATGGTACGTAACTAATTGTTTGTGTTGTGCATTATGTAAAAGAAAATATTTGCAACCATAATTAAGGCAGAGTTTTTATATGACACAGATCTAACTCTCGAACAGTAGTGTCATCCCTCCAATTGTATGAAGTAAATGCACGTGTAACTTAAGTTATTGTGAGAGTATTTTACATTCTTCCTCTTCCTTAATCTCTTCTTAGTCTGCAACGAAGCTGAAAGAAATAGATTCATCCTGAAAACAAATTTTTTATGTTAGTTAAAGTGTTGTGGGCAGTATTGTGTACCTTCGCAACTATTTGAATAAATAATGTTCCAAGAAATTTGATATGTTCTGTCTGCCCTTTGCATCTTCTCGACCAATATTATCATGTGTTTTTATTATATAGTAATTGGACAATCCCTATACATACCTGAACGTTCCAGTGTCCGGTAACAGATTAAGTAATATACTGTATAGCAAATTGGATATAACTCATTTTCACGTAAACTAATCTTAGGCTACCGAAAAAGTGTAAAGAACTTCCTAGAAGTAAAAGAAATATAAGAACACTGCTAATATAACGCTTTGTTGATATTGCTTAACTTGTTGGAACGCTAAGAACAAAGACCAGCAAATATAGTTCTTTTTCGAAGAGGTCTTGGTATGACATTTTTTATTCATATAGTGTTCTCTGCTCTCTGCATTCATAAATTGAGTTAATAGTCTTCACCCTTAATTGAATTTTATTCCACAGTTGCTTCTTAAATGTTTGTAAATAAGACAACTTTCGTAAAAGACTTTAACAAAAATTAATCTCAGAAGATTTATGCTCTTGTCGTACGAATACAAATTTATTTGTTGGTGAAAATTGCAGGAGTTATATGCTTCACTATGATCTAAGTACACTCTACTTACAAATTTGGTAGAATCAGTTACATATTGATCGGGAAGAGTATTGTATTTGTGCTTCTGTAGAACCCGATATGGTGTTATTGTTCAACATTGGTTATTGTATCTTTGCTAAGGTCACTGTTCCACTGACCTGATATCGCTTTTCAAATAAACCCAGCGACCTGGTATCAGTCGATGCTGAAACTGTTCTCGTCTTTGTATATAGGGAACTCAATTACCTCAACCGGCCTGTTGTTACTGAAAAATAATTTACTAGCAAATAATTAATATGCAAGGTTGTTATAGTTAACTGGCTGAAGATCACCCGAGATTGTTCACCTGGAGCAGACTGCTCAAGCTCTGCCTGAAATCATAACTCTAAGAAGCCGCATCATTTGATGATTGTACTGGCTGATGATGAGGATTATGTTGAATTAATTGTTTAAATACCATAGTTATCCCCCACCCAAAAACAAAAAGAACAACGAGAACAGAATGTACTCGTAATTTCTTGAGTGGTGTCATTATTTTTTCTACCGAAGGCCTTTACCTTCGAGAATAATTTATGAATACTCCCATCTTATCTGCATTTTCAATTTCTCCAACCTCCAGCAAACTAGCGTTCGTTGCTATACTAATCTTCTGGGTGATCTTCAAGGATTCCTTGAAATCACAGCATGTGATATAAGTCATTAAATTCGCCCTAGTAGATCATGTGCATTCGGCATGTCAAGACATAGTTCGTACAAAACTTTAAGTCTAACATGGAAGCAGCTTTTCTAATTTCATATTTGCCTGTCATATCTGATTGCTGACTGCGGATTTCTGTTTTGCCTGTGCAATTTATAACATGCATAGAATGTTGATATTAATTGATACAGATTTAATTTCTTTTTTAGTAACAGTCAAATATTTATTGCAGTTTTACAAAAATTGACACGTAACGATGTTTTTTTATGTTATGTATCACACTTTCAGCTTCACAGTAACGCGAGAACTAAATGCAACGAACAAAAGTAGATCGAATAGTTTGTAGATCCATAGCTCCGGAATCTCATTGCGATACATACAGCACGAGAATTACCACCTTTTGCCTCTCTGAAAACGAAATCAAGGGAGAAATAGTTTATAGCGCTCCAGTGACGGCGTAAAAGTGTAAATAGTTGAAGCAGCGCTATTCCACTGGCCGCATTTATTCATTCTCCTAGAAGAAGTGAAGGTAAACACTGTTCTGGGTGGAGAAATACTCTCCACAGTGGGATACCGAGGCTGCATAAGTCTAAATGGAACTAAGCCAGTTGCGGTGCGTCAGCATGTTTCAGAACTCAAATAGACAGTTTTTAAAACTTTTGCTTTTGGGCATAAAGTTTAACAATCAATTCGTTTCCAGAATTAAAATTTATAGAAAAGTTATTTGAAATATAATTTATGTGTTCTGAATAATGCACCATGTCGTAATTCAGTTAATAACGTATTACAAACTCAATGTAAACGCTGTGTGAAGAGCGAAAGTAGGTTTTGCTACCCTCAGTGTTTGCGGAAAGAATCAAACACGTTTCAAGAAACGCAGGAATCCACTCTCCCTTTCTTTCGCCAGGTCAATGTAGTTTCAGAAGAAGGCAGCAGTTAGGGAAGCCAGCGAGGATTTTTAATTAAGTTCCAGACGTTGTTTCATTTGGAGCGGCGTCTTCCACCGCCAGAGGCGCCGGTGCAGCACCGTTGCCTTAAGCTCACATCATTACATTCCTTCTCCGGTGAAGTCCGTCTGCTCCTCCCCCAGAGCTCTTGATTAGCTGCTGAAAACTCGATTGATCCTTTAAACGGATGGAGTCGCTAGAATTGAGCACTAGCTCTCTATCTCGGTAAATGTTTGATTTTAAAAATAAAACATGAGTCGTGTTTTACAACGAGTGTAGATACTTTGCGACTCAATAATTAGTCTATTCAATCTATATCTATAAAACGAAAACTGGGTATATTTGTTCCAGAAAAACTCAAAAACTACCGCGCAGATTTCGATGGAGTTTTCACGGTTTTAAAGATTAGAATCTCAACTGAATTGTTTGGTATGTCTTATCCTTCGACGTAACATAAAGCGGTAAATGAAATTCGGAACGTACTGCCTGAAACAGCAGAAATACGATGCCTACTTCATACATCGTAAAAAAATAATAGCCATATTATCGCGTGTAACATTTCCTTTCTTAAATTTTTAATCTTTAAACCCCATAGATGGCCGTATCGAATGCGAAGAGGAAACCACGTAAAGTGGAAAAATATGTAAATTAATTTTAATAATATAATGAAAATTCTTTCGATATCTTCTTTGCTTGAAGTTACTATCTGATGTCGCACTGCTACAATCTCTCCTGTTTGGAAGTGAAATTATATTCGCTGTTGATAGATAGTAAGTAATGCATGTTTGATAGGTTTGAATATGAAAGTGAACTGTTTAAATCCTTTAGTATAGAACCTAGCGAGAAATTTGTTGCTTTTTGAAATTATGATCTCAGGCCACACAGCTACAATCTCTGTTGTTTGGAAGCGAAATTAAATTCGCTGTTAATAATAAGTAAAGAATATATGATGGTTTTAACGTGAAAGTGAACGGTTTAAAACCTTTAGTGTTGACATAATACTATTTTTGTAATTTAGTGTTGAGCGATTCTGTCTTTACCACATTTCCTGAAAAAATAATTGTTTTATGATTGCACGAATCGCTATGGTTATTATGATGAACCTTAGTACACATGTTCCTGATAGGATGGCTAAAAATATTACAGGAATAAATCAGTGCCAACCCCATCTCTTTTCTGTTACACCGGGGGTTAGCAGTTTAAACACGTATAGAAAATGGAGCGACTGACATGAAATTTCATTCACAAGTGCAAAAAACTGACCTCTGTTATGAACTTCAATATTTACTGCGCCTACGAATCAACCTAGATCATCCCGGGCAACGCCGGGAACTCTTGTAGTAACACATAAATAAATTTTCTTTGTGAAAAAAGTAATAAAAATTTTCATTCATTATTTTTTTATTCGCAAATAAAATTTGTGAATTTGTCGAAACATGACATACTGATTAAATTAGGACCGGGCAAGCAAACTAGTAACAATTAAAGAAATTAACATAGAGAAGAAACGTTAATTTAAAGCAAATATATGATATCTTTCGTTGTAATACCTTCTATTAACATTCTCATTATACGGACACGCAAAGATATGGCTGCTCTTTGATTAAATTCAGAATAGTACAATGTCAGAATTTCCTTTGTGTGATATGAAATATAACTTTTAATTACATCTGTCATTAATACTTTAATATTTAATGTCATATAAGTTCTCTATTTCCATCCAGAGTTATTAAAATAGCTTTAAAGAAAAGCTAACTTAGATTTTAACTCTTTAGTTATTAAAAAATACAATTCCTACCAGAGATCAAAACTACTGCATTATTCACTTTGCGCTACATTGGTATACTAGGAAGAAAAACTAACAGGCACACGAACATATTATAACAAATAGTAAAAGCTGTTTCTATAGAACTAACTTAATTGATAATCCATTCGAAATGGAATTTTGAACATTACAATACTCCCATAAAACAGTTTTTTTTTTATGAGGTATACAAACACTGCACTTCACATACATGCTGTATTCCTCTCATACTCGTCATAATAAACATGCCGCTCCCAACAACACGGTCTCGGAAAGGTTAACAGAAATTTTTCCACAGCAGGAATACTTGGTGAAATATCGCCCGGTTACAGCAATGTGTGCCGCAGGGTCGTGATACATTCCCGACAATTCCGAGCACAGTAACTCTGAATGACGCGCCTGAAATGTGTCACCAGTTCGGTCCCCTACAAATTTCCCTCAATTCAATTCGACCGCCAGCAACACATGCAAAAGAAATTTAGTGTTTGAATCGCTTGGAGACCCGCTTAGGTTCGTGGGCACGACAGCAGCTTCAGTGAGGCACTATAGACAAAAAGAAAAAAAAATCTGTTTTTCCAGGGTGTTCTGTGGGTCCCCCAACGAACACTGGTTGTCACAAGCAGGAAGAAATGTCGTTGTCCTCCGGCACTTTTGGATAAACATCACTCTTGAAAACAGTGGTCGAAAATTCTAAAACACAGTACTCAATGTATCAAACTGTAATGCAGAAAAATTATATTTAATCCCCACAATCGCACCTTTTAAGGTAATCGACTCAATAATTTCTGTTTTAAGTCAGTGTTTAGCTAAAACAAAATATGCTGTAACAGTTCGGTTTTCATAAAATTGCACATAGCTTTATGTTATTACAAAGTTTGAATTTGAAATTAATCAGTAATATGATAAATGTAAGACAGCATAATTTTTCATTACTAAGGAAGCTTTACGTTGCATTAATTTCCTTGTTCGAGTATTTCAAGATGAAGTCTTCCGTATTTCAGCTTTTAGAAGTTACGTGGATTGTACAAATCTCCGCCCTAACTAACTGTGCAGAGAATAAAGACGGAAATCTTAACATTATGGTGCTAATCCCTTCAAGAGATGCCAGTCGTGAAGGAATTTCTGATATTTTAGAAAAAAAATCTGTTTGGTTAAAGTTTACAAACAGGCGCCAGTGGTTAATCAATGGCTATTTTGTGATGCAGTGTTAAATGATGATCTCTAGCTCCTTGTTGTTGGTCTTACCTAACTGATCGTTGATTCTACTGTCCATTTGGTCCCGATTGTGGATGTAATGTTTCATCAGCCTCAAAGTCCTGATTGGTAGCTAATTTTCACGGAAACTGTTGTCGAACTCTAAGAACTCCACAAAATCAGAAATTTACTACTCGATTCTCGCAGAAAATTGGTGAATATCATATTACAATGTGGCAATATTACAAGTTTATTTTCATCATAAAATAAGTGATATCTGTGTTTAGTCAAGTACTGTGATTACTCTTGTGTTGGTGTTTTTTTTTAACTTGTTCTTGATTTTAGCGTCTGAGTGTGTAATTTTTGAAGTCAATGTGTAATTTGAGAAAAATATTTTTTTACACATTCATAGTAATTACTTTTCATATCATTCTGTGTATCGATTTTGAGAATTCGCTTTATCGAGTGGATAACGTGATATTTTTCCTATATATTTTTTAATTTCACACCTTACGGCTGGTAGCAACACACTGAGGAATGACTTTAGACACGCCTCAAACGATACTGTTATATTACATAGTGGACCAAACATTTTTTTATTATAAGAAAAATTTTTCTCCGTTTAAGTATTTTGGCGTTCGCTGTTTTTATTACATTTCCATCATGAGGTGTGGTAGTTTATCAACCGTGTCCTCTACAGAATTCGTGCCATGGAGAAACTCGAAACAAAACAGTGCACAGCCAATGACAGAATTGGAAAAGTCAGAAGGTTCTAGATACCTGCAATTAGTATAACTGCATATAATATTGCAAGCGGCATGTTGGTTGAAGGACACAATTAACAAATTACCACACTTCATGACGGAAATATAAATAAAGGAACTGGACGCTGAAGATACCACGACGAGAATAAATGAAATCCAATCACAGTTGCATTGGTTTATTTATTAAATAACAAGAAATTAATGTCTTCATTTATAAATTTTTAAATTAATGCGGGTTAGAAAATTCTAATTTTTAATATCATTAGATATGAGCAATACACACAACTCATTCAAAATAATAGTAGATAAATTTAATATACACTTACATATTTGATCACTTACGTAAGTTGCAGTTAGATAGTTAGAGTCCCTACCTCAGATCGGTGTAGGATTGGGAATGGTTCGTGGATAGACATACGATAGTTTCAAAAGTTATTGTTCGTTCTTGTTACCATGCCTGCTGGCTTCTGCGTTGATCGGGTGGAAGGTAAATCATCTCGTGACCTTGATGACTGCACGTGAAGCGGATGATTAAAGTTGTAGGGACATATAGAGGAGGTAAGTCTCTTCGCAGGTGAACAAGCTAGACGCGTCCTGGAGATCAGCTTCAACCGATGACAGCATCTTAACCCATAAGCAGGAGGTGACCATAGAGTTTCTTCATTCCTCTAGAGCGTGTCCTCTCGGAAGTATACTAAGACCAAAGATCCAACAATGCGCCGGAGAGCGTCCAAAAGCAAGAATGTTAACAATTTTTTGCCGTCATCAGTCTTTCGACTGGTTTGATGCAATCCTCCATCTCTTCCTATCTTGTGCTAACCACTTCATGTCTATTTATCCCTTATAACCCACGTCCTCAATTATCTGCTTCAAACATTCTAATATCCGTCTTCCTCTACAATTCTTACCTTCGACTGTTGCAGGAGGTGACCATAGAGTTTCTTCATTCCTCTAGAGCGTGTCCTCTCGGAAGTATAGTAAGACCAAAGATCCAACAATGCGCCGGAGAGCGTCCAAAAGCAAGAATGTTAACAATTTTTTGCCATCATCAGTCTTTCAACTGGTTTGATGCAATCCTCCATCTCTTCCTATCTTGTGCTAACCACTTCATGTCTATTTACCCTTATAACCCACGTTCTCAATTATCTGCTTCAAACATTCTAATATCCGTCTTCCTCTACAATTCTTACCTTCGACTGTTCCCTTCACTAACAAATTAACCAAACCAGTATGTCACAAAATATGACCTACCAGCCTTTCTGGAAGATTCTTCCACAGACTTATTTCCTCATCCGTCATTTCTTACCTTGTCTGTCCATTTAATTTTCAGCATTCTTCTGTAGCACCACGTTTCAAATGTTTCAATTTTCTTTGTATCTGGTATTCCCAAGGTCCATGTTTCTCTACCATAAAGTTTTGTTCTCTATACTTAGAGTTTTAAAAAGTTATTTCTAACTACTAAATCAATGTATAAAAATAAAAGATTTCTCTCTTTCATCAATGCTCTTTTATTAGTGAATATATATTTTTTTTTTATTTTTTTAATGTAAAGCTTGAAATATTTTTAAGACATACGAAAAATTTTAACATTACTTTGCCAATTAAAATATTTTTAACTGTTAATTTGTATAATTTAACCTTTAAAATGGATTTATTAATTTAATTAACAGACGATTACTAATTAATTTGTTAACTTTAAATAACTATGTTTTAAAAATGTGCATTGAAAAACTGTTAGCTCCAATGCCGCGAGATCCCGCAAAAACCCCGCGTGATTGAAAACACTGCGGGATTGCAATCGTTAGTAGCCATATTCTCCGTACTGCGACTGTGTTGCACATTGCGCAGAATTGCGCAGTGCGTACCTTTCACGATAGTCTGGAAGAATTAACTTTGGTTACACCGGAGGCGGTGGCATGGTTGGAGCTAACGATGTCATGTTATGGTGGTTGTGGCTGGCGATGCTGTCCTAGTGGCCTCATCACTTGCCAGTTGTGGGCTTTGTCAGTTCAATATATACCGTATGTTTCAAAAATGAACGGTATATTTGAAAAATCAATAAAAAAAATAAACGGGCAGTGATAGAAATACACCGTTTATTGCAATATGCTTGGGACAACAGGTAATTTTCAGGCAGACAAACTTTCGAAATTAGTTACAAATTTTCAACAACAGATGGACCTGCAGTCTGGAAAAATCTAAAGTACGATATTTTCCACATATCCACCATGCGCACCAATAATATGGCGTTGTCTCTGAACAGTCTGTGAACAGCAGAAAGACGACTTACAGAATGGCGAACTCACAGACTGCGTTTACTTCTATATTTTTTAAATTACCTGCAGCGCCATCTGTTGTTGAAAATTGTAACTAATTTCTAAAGTTTGTTTGCCTGAAAATTTACTGTTGTCCCAAGCATATTGCAACAAACGGTGTATTTCTATCGCTGCCCGTTTAGTTTTTATTGATTTTCAAATATACCGGTCGTTTTTGAAACTCCCGGTATATATGTATATATGTATTGAAAGAAAGTTGTTCAATAATTACAGCATAATTTTTGTTGAGTGTTATAAATGTTATAAAGCATCATAAGCTAAATAAATAAATTAAAAATCCACTTTTATTTCTAAATATCAATTGGATTCTAGAGAAAATGTAACGCATCTTAATCCTATCGTTTCAGCGAAATATCTTCAGGCCTGCACGCACTTCTTCGTTTCTGGTTTAAGGTGTTGTGGAGGCGGCGTACCTATATCACGTGATGAGTAGTCTCAGTGAACGATGAACAAGAATTTAATCGCTGTCGGCATCATCGGTGGAATTCCAGCTGGCTGGCTGCGAGTCCGCGCCTGTCATCTATCAGGGCGGATTAAGCGAGAGCACCCTGAGAGTGCAAAGCGTTCCCTAATTGGCTGCGGCGCATGCACTGACTGCGGACAACTGCAACGAAGGCAGTCGACAGCGCGAATGGCGACCGTAATAGTGGTGTACGTATAACAGAACAGAGTAGGCTACCTAACTGTTTGATTTTCTGGAGGGCGCACATTGACAGGGACAGCAAGTTCTCCGCGCCCATGGGTGTACGAATATACTGTACACTGGTAAGGCCAATACTTGAATATGCAAGCCCCGTATGGGGACACACAGCCAGGACCAACCTCAACAGACTACAAACCATCCAGAACCGAGCCCTGAAGAGAGCCTTACACCTAAACTGTAGATTCTCCACTAAAGCAATCCACGAAGCAACAAAACTGCCAATGCTTGAAGACAGCTTTAAGGAACTAGAGATTAAACTCTACAAAGCAGCTCAACAGTCACAAAACCCACTCATAAACGAACTGGGGGACATATCCTATCTGGCCAGGACCGCACATCAGACACCAGTTGCCAGTACCCTAACTATAAAATACCTCAAACCACAACTAAACACGCCACAAATCTAAGTCACAACAAATCACGCCATAAACCCAAGACAAACCTAAACTGAAGTCTCAAACCATCTAAATTAATAGGAGTAAATGTCTAAAAGACAAAGCCTCCTATATACACTGCCCATTGAAAGAAAAAAGGGCAGCTAATGACATGATGACGACGACGACTTCTGCTATTTATTATACACTTTATTTGAATTTTTTCAAATGAATTTATGTACAGTATTGCATCACTGTCATTCTTACAACTCTAATGCTGAATTAACATGGAAAAATAAACCCATTTTCGTTGATGGGGATTGTAACGTTACGGCAGTATATTTAGAGTTTATTTCAGCGATTTTAGGCCATAATGGACCGTTTTAGAGTGTGGTGCAATCATCTGAGAAGCTCGAAGCGAAAAGGTTGCACCACCGATGCGTAGAGAAAGAACGGACCCTTATGGGGTAGTCGGCTAGGTTTAATCATATCCCGAAAGTGTGAGATGTCTATAAATAGGGGTGAGTTGCTATGAGGACTGCATTCCAGCGCCGAATGTAAAGGGGACCCCTATGTTCCGCTCCCAGGGGAGGAGTGTTGAAACCTGCAAGATTTCAGCAATGAAACATTGTTAGTTTTGTTATTTGGTATCTGTATTATAATGAACGTTTAATGTGGAGTAAGCGAAGTTGGCCGATAGGTATATGAAGTGTTGCAAGTATATGAGAAGTTTTAGTAAGGGCTCGGAATATTTTGACTGCAGACCCAATAGATTAATGTCAGTGTTTTTTTGTTTAGAAATGGCGACGACAGTAAAAAAAAGCTGTGTAGCGCCATAGAAAACTCCCGTAGAGACGATTCATCCAAGAGATTTTATTATTAAATGTTTATAAGTTTCACGACTAGCGAAACGAGTTTGATTTATAACACTTCCGTAACTTAGAGCAAATAATTTTTCGGACATTACTGTTGAGAAGGTACACCAAATTTCAAATGTGTTGTTAATTTTTTCTGGGACTTTGTGGCGGCGTGAAACTTCTGATAACTTATCTTCAAATTTACATATCGGTCGGCGGCTTGTTTGAAGAGAAAGGACAGTTTGGAGTAAACTCTCAGAGTGTTATAAATATATTTGTTTTTCTGTAGGTTCTTAAAAAATAGAACCTTTACTTTTTTCTGCTATGATAATTTGCATTGCGGGAGGCTGAAATTCTTCCTGAAATTTATGCTGAATTGCAGAAGCCGATCATATTTAAGATTGGCTGCTCCCTCGAATACACCACTATCGGCAACCATTTAAAGGCGTCCTGCAGATTTCAGGGAGTGGACTATTGTAATTGTTGTAATAGTAATAGTCTTACAGTGTGTTTTTGTTATCACTATCGGCAAGTATGTTTACTATAAGATTATATGTTTACAATGTAACTGCGCGTTAGACGCCACCACATTACATTGGGGAGGTGCAATGGGACCAGGTACGAGTTATGGCCCCTGTATACCGGCTGTCCTGATTGCGGTTTTCCACAATCACTCAGGCGAACACTGAGACGGTCCTCAATCTCTGTCTCATAAACTACACATTTAAAAAGAAGAAGAAGAAGAAAAAACCTAAAGTTACATGAATCGCAGACGGGTGGCAAGACATAAGTTTCCACCATTGCTCCAGGAACTGACAGTCCTTGGTTCTTACTACCCAGAGGAAACTCTGGACAAATTCCTTATTACAACCACGATGAGAATCAAGGCTTTGGTGATCCGATAGGGTCCATCCAAGATAATAAAATACATACAACTGATCTAAAGCGACGAATTTGGTGATTACAGTGTCAATCTATTATTGTTATCATAATAAAGTTAATTGATTACAAAACCTTCATAAAGTTCACTAAATCTCATTTGGCTGTTCTCCTTACTTTCCCATTTGCCGTCAACAGACTGACAACATTACTTGCTGTTTATCGTCCAGAATAATGAACAATTTCCCTAGTTCATGAAGGAAATGAATTTAGATCTACAGTAAACCATTTCGCCAGCTCATACAGGCTTGAAATCAAAAATCCTTAAAGTGACTTCAAGAAACATCTCTATATCAATATTAAGCTCTCAATATAGTGACAAAAATGCAAGGAGCATATTTTATTTCGATCAGTGCTTTTAATTCTAAAGAAATAATTTCAGTATCCCTGAAGGTTTCAGGTTATTAGATATCGAGATGTTGCGATTTAATACAGTTTCATATTTCAAGATTAATATTATGAAGCTGAAAAAAAGTTTCATTTTTTAGCATATCTTTTTTGCACATAATTCGTATTCATGAAACACTATGTGCGATCTGGTGGTTCAGTGGCTAAGGAGTCTGACGGGGAACGAAAGGTCTCCGATTCGAATTCCTGTCTCAGCGGGAATTTTCATAGACACTTTATATGAACTTCACCTCTGGCACAGCTTACTGTGTAATGTGCATTGCGCCAGAACGCTACCGTGGGTCGGATTAAACATTAAACTATGTGCGTAGGTCCCCTGTACGCGGTAGTACTACCGGGATAAATGCACAGCCAATAGAAATCCTGTCACCAGGTCATTACGACCATACGGAATTGTTATGAAACACTATTTTTCAGTTAGAATATTTCAATGGAGCAAGAAAAATCAGCTAAAAATACTGTTTACCAATAAACATGCATGTTTAAGTCTTCTTCAGAGATTATATTACTTGATGCACACGTAGTTAAAAAAAAGTCTTGTATAATTGTATTCCTTTCTCTAATATGAGATCTACGCCAATTATTAGATTCTATTTTCTAATATTACACCTATCAGCAATTTGTTCTACAACATTTTAGGATAGTTTGGTTCAGTTATTAGTGCCTTCGTCTTCCTTGGGCATTTTTTCCAGGAACCACAGGAACAGACTGAGCGTATTTTGTACAGCTCTGGAAAGCTGAGTGCCAGTCTAATTATTTCTTTAAATTTTGCCTTTCATCACAGAACGCGCAAATGCCTTAATGGTATCTTTTGTATGAATTAATTTAACGCCATACTCCTTGAATTTGCTTCGAGATTATGTCCATTAATTAAATATTTGTGTCAGTAATTAAGGCTTTCTTATTAATAAATCTAACCATCCAATAATTAATGAAACGTTTAATCACTCGTTCGTTTTCGCGCAATCCGTTTCTAAAAATATTTGTTAAAAGTAACCACTGCAAAGAACATGTTAGCCTTACACCTTAGACATACGAGACGCATAATGGTAAAGAGATTTAGTAAGTGAAAATGAATTCGGTTTAACAAAACTCGAATTACAAGAGAAGCAATTCTCACATTCAGACTAATACTTAAAGAACAAATTAAGGAAAACTAGAATGCGTTTGTTTATTCAGATAAAGCTTTCGATAATTTCAACTGAGGCAAGTTTTTAAATTTTTTAAAAGAAATCACGTCTAAAATATCGTGGCAGAAGAATGATTTATAGGCTATATAAGAACCAAGTGGCTATGATAAAAATGGAAAATCTCGAGACGCATACATCAGTTAAAAACTGTGTCAAACAAGATAATAATTTATTCATATTACAATTCAACTATTGTGTAGATGAAGCAGTAAAGGAACTTGAAAAAAGTTTGACTTTGGCATAAGTATTCACGAAGAAATAATTAGTAAATAATCTGCGATTTGCAAACGAGAACTTCCTGTCAGCAGAACAGAGTGAGTACATTTGGCAAATTAGTGATTGCCATAAAAAAAATATTGGTTGAAGAATTTTTGCTAAAAATAAACCAAACGAAGACGAAAATAATGAATCGTAGCGGAAATTAAACATAAAAGTAGGATAACATACAGTATAATAGGAAAACTGAGTGAATTCTGTTACTTGGGAAGTTACATTACGACTGATGTCTGAAGCAGGAATGATGTTAAAGGCAGAATAGCACTAGCGAAAAAAGCTTTTTGATAAAGATAATTCTCCTAGTTTCATTTATTAACCTAGGACACAGAAATAACTTTTTTTTTTGTTTTTATAAATAATGCACTTTATGAATATAAGAAAAAAGATAAACTGGAGCATTTAAAATTTGGTGCTATAGAACGTTGCTGAAAATTTAGTGAACAGAACGAAAAAAGGTCGTGGAATAGTCACGTAGAGAGAAGTTTCAGCAGGTAGGGTTACATTTCAAGACATGTATGACTGGTTAATTTGTAAGTGGAGGCAACAGTTCAAGGAGATAGAGATATAGGGGAAGACAAAGATTTGATCATATGAAGCATATAATTAAGGACGAAGGTTGTAAGAAGTATGGTGAGATAAAGAGAGAGGTTAGGTGGAGGTAGGAAACAATGGAATTTTATATCGAACCAAAAAAATCGGGTTCATGCAACAAAAAAACATTTTTAATGAAAATGGATTTACGTTTCATTCGATTAGTACTGCATTGCATGTATAACATCCACATGGCTCCTACTTTGCCTTGAGTCTCTAATTAGTACTTCAGAGAGTGCTTAAAGAGACGCTTAATTTTAGTTCACTAGAGAGAGGTGATATAAACTATGCTTTCAAAGGACTCCACTAATGAGGTGGAGGAACTCTGATCAAGTTAAGCTCATTAAAATAGGTTTCTCTGAATCTCCGTATCATTTCACGGATTTGGATGAACAGTTTCCTGTATCTTTAAAAGTCAGAGACACTATGAATATAACATTATAGGTACAATGTACTGTATACTGCTAGTTGTGAGAACTGCGATCTTTATTTAGATTTAATTAAAAAACAGGAAAATAATTCTACATTCCAATTACAAGATGCCTGATCTTAGACCGTGTATTTGAATGAAAAATTTGATTGTCTTAAAGAAATAATCGAAACGAACTGTTTGGCATCCAGTATATCTGCTTTCAATTTTGAAGCTATATAATTACTAGATGGCCAATGTGAAAATTTTGCAATAAAAAACGATGAATAATAATGTTAGTGATATGTAATAGGATGAAGGAAGATCTGCATCATTTGTTGCAATTGTTAATTTTATAGTTTAATTGGTTCATAATAAAATACTTACACAAGTTACGAAACAATCAGGAGAAACTTTTGGATGCGAAAAACTTATGTATGACAAACTGACACCAACCTTAACGGAATGAAACTGACCTTCACAAAATATATACAGCATATCCATGGCTTTGTGATAAGTGTTGCAGCATTCATGGCCCTTGAGAAAAATTTACCAGTTAAATGTTTACTTAGGAATTGTGTATTGAAATTCTCTGTCTATTCTTGTGTCTAAATGAGCTCTTCAAAATGATAATGACTTTATCTTTGAGTTTGATTTTATTTAATTAATTATTAAGGTAAATATTTCCAAAGGCGCCATTCCAAAAGAGGAAGAGTCAGAAGGACAGAATTTTTAACTCACAATTGATTATTAGAATAAAGGAATTATTTAAAACAATGGAATTTTTAGTCTAGCATAAATATTGAAACATATTTAAATAGAAAGTTTCACAAAATCGACATACATGATAATTAAGAATGAATGTATTCTGGAGTTCTGTGCCAGAAGAGCGTAGATTCGTTGATCAATAATTCTAACAGTTCCACGGCTAGCTCACTCAACTCAAATACATGTTGGGAGACTCAATTAGCCATTTTCACTGCCTACAGCGTCGTACTGGGTTTTAAATCACTACGGAAGCGAAAGTTACTTATATGCGGATAAAGTACATTACCATCGTTTGCTGCGCACCTATAAGCAGTATGCATTCTGATCACTGATGCAAGCTGTATTCGTAGCACTACATAGAAAAACTGCAGGACGACCACAGCCGTCGCTGTTTATGCGCCAGGTCCAGCAGCAATATGTCCGCTCTCGTCTACCCACCACCTGCACGGCCACCCTGAGTCAACCTGAGCATTCCACCTCGTTCAACGCCAGACCATTGTCTCCGGCTTGCCGACAGGTCGGCGCAAAACTCAAGTAGTTCCTCCGTCACCGAATTCAATCGCTGTAGGCATATTCAATCAATGAAAATCTTAGCATTTTAATCATCCCTTCTAATAAAACATGTGGTGACGTTTGAGATCACCACAGTAGAAAAAACAGAAATCTTTTCGAAACGCAAAAAATTTCCAAAAAGGTGATTACTATACAAAAAGAAACACACTTTATTGATGTCCCTGTGGTATGTGGTTCTGGTATCTACCCATAACGCCCTCAATGCTTGTCGACTGTAATGAAGCAGTTTTTTAATATCTATGTGATATGTGCTGCTGCTATCTAGCTGCTTAGCTGTGAAGTGTCTCATACGCGCGACCTTTATATTTATCACTTTTGTCGTTTGAGTGTAAAATTTCGAAAAATTCCTTTTTTTTTTTAAACAAAAAAGCAGAGACCTCATTCTTTAAAACAATACCTCATTCCTGGAGTTCAGTTACGTTTCAACGGAGATAAAGGCTAGTAATAAATAAATAAATAAATTTTGTAGTAATATTGATTCTTTTGCTCATTAAGAATTCCTTCCACACAGAACATCTATACCTCTGTGGTATGTATTGCTGCGATTATAACCCTTCTGACCACAACGGAGATTTATTTATATATTATATTTTGGTTATGTATCAAGAGAGAAAAATAATAATATTAAAAAAACCACGTTTTAGAAATAATTACATTTTTGTTCTTTAAGAGTCGAATTCGGAAAAACGTCCTATCTTAAAATATTACGTGATCATCTGTAAAATGATACCTTATTTATTGATTTCTATTATGTATGAAGGGGGAAAATGGTTTGTGACAAAGAAACACCTTTTAGAAATAATATATACGATTTTCCATCTTGTTTGATAATAATAACGTTTAAAACTACCATGACACAATCTTTAATCAAGACATTAATTTGAAATGGAAATTCACCTTCCTTTCCTATCTACAGTACAAGGAGTCATACAGAAAAGTGGAAAGTTTTTAAAGCGAGTGAAGGTGCTAACAGTTTTTGCCACACTTCAAGCATGGCCAGTCATGAACAAGGTGAAACACCCTTTATACCCACAACAACTTGCGACTTTTTTTTTTTAATTTTGTGCAGTTATACCTGTGTTTACATCGGTGAGACGAGTCGGACTGTGGCGGATACATTTAAAGAACATATCCAACAATAAACTAACCAATTGTGACAAATGCGTCTTATTTCGCCTTACTGTCAATAGCTGGCAGGAGATAAAATCTGAGAGCACAAGATTACTGTGGAGAAAAGATTAGCAATGGCATATACGACTGAATGAGTCAGTAAACAAATGTGACATCAGTAATGAATGCTGCTCAGCAATCTAAATGAAAAACGTGACATTCCCGTGAAATTTAAGTTAGTATTAATAACAAAGAAATTTCTATTATTTCTAGTTTAAATTTTTAATAACGTTTTTACTACGCAAGTTCACCTGTAATGGAGTGAAAAAGGAATCCAGAATTTTGGTTTGCGTTGGGAGGGGCTTGAGAAGATTTTGATTTCGGTTGGGAGGGGCTTAAGCGGATTTTTTTGGTGGGGGGGGGGCTCGAGCGGATTTTGGATTTGGGGGGGGGCTTGAGCGGATTTAGGTTTGGGGAGGCCGCCCTTAAAAGATCAGTAGAGCTAATAGAAAAAGGTCTCCAAATCTCCAAAATTACAATGTCGGTGGTGGACGTTAGCCCCCCCCCCCGCCCCCACTGGATCCATCACTGAAAAAGGTAAATTTAGTACATACGTTATACACGGTATTGATTCGTGGAAGTCACTTTAGTTGAAGGCTTTAGCTGGAAGAGGGAAGGATTAATTATATTGATTGGGATTATGTTAAAATACCTGCCAAAAATAAGATACATAAATAAAAATAGACGTTGCAAATAATATTGGTCTGTAAAAAACAAAAAGCATCTCAGACCTATAATACATGAGTGTTAAATAATTGTGTGTGTCAATTAGTGAGCTTTAAGTAGATTTAATGTTTATCGGTGGGTGAATAATGACTTATAAAAAGTTGTTTGGAGAAGGTAGCTTATTTTTAATCAATTATGTTGTCCTCTGAGGAATTATGGCTCGTTAACAACTAGATAATTCTAAATTTCACATCAAATGGATAAGTGTTACTTTCAGATGCATGGTTCTGTTTAGGATTAAAGGTCACTATAGAATATTATGTTAAAATCATTACGTTAATTGGCAATCTCAGTATATCTATGTACCATAAACTTTATTAACATAAAATTCATGTCCTCACAAAACATGAAATGACGTCAAGAAAACTTACGGAACGAAGAATTGCATTCACTAGAAAAGGAAATCTCTTACTCATTACATCTTGAAATTACATTTGTGGCGTATTCTTAATTTCATGAGTTCTATAAACCTCGTAATGGGTTAGAATCAATAATGGGAAATTCTTATTTTGTAGTGTGTATAGGATATGTATCTGCCTGCAATATATGTTTGTATTTATTAAGTTATAAGCATGCGTTAAGGTTTTTACCCGTCAGCAAGCCATACTTATGGTTGTTTAAGTTTCTAATGTCTGTTAAATAATTCTTACTTATTTAGAAACCCAGATTATGAGCGTGAGCTGCAACGCTTCGTTCTGGTATTCTGGAGGACGAATGTTCAAACCTCCGTCGAGCCATCCAGATTACGGTTTATCATGTTTTGCCGAATTATTCCTGGTAAATTCTATTATGGTCGCTCCAAAATCTATGGCCGAATCTTTTCCATTCCTTCCCCCAATCCTCTTCCAGCCGTAATAACAACGACTTCGAAGAGCAGTAAATCCCGAATAAATGAATCAAAACAGCTGCTTGTGCTCGATTATTTATCGATTCTAACGTGTTTGTTCTGTGTTCTACGATCACCGTTGTATTTAGGAGATTAAAGTGATTTGCAGAAATTTTGTGTCAATGAGCTATGTAATGAACTATATAGGACGCACTTCGTTATGCGTGACAGAAATTAAGGCAGCTTCCGCTGCGAGGAGGGGAGAGACGTATACATAGCAGTAAATAACAACACATGCAAGCATCACAGAACCGTAGCTCGTTCTGGGCATCAGCAGTTTAGTGGTTGTAATATCTCTGCCACCTCATGTATGTTCAATATTCCTGTGAGTCGAGTAAAGTGCCATCCATTAAAATTTTAACTGCCATCTCCCACGTGATGGCTGAAAGGATAATTATTGTCGAGAGCAAGTACAGGTTCATAGCTACAGTAGGCTAGGCGTATGGATAATAAATCTCACTTAAGCTAAGACCCATGTGCTTTTATGATGAAACCACATGTGATATTTAGCTAACCCATTATTTTATAATCAGTAACGGATACGAGGACTCGCTTGCAACGCTTGTCAATTTTTTAAACATTATTTTTTTGGTCAAGTCGGATAAAAATCAGGTTCATAACACACAATCTTGTCATCTTTTAGTGGGGCTTAACTGGTTAGCGTAAAGTGAGCACAGAATTTTGTTAAGCACGTTCAGTTGCTGGTCACTACCAACATTCACAAAAAGATCAGAAAAGTGTCTCTAAATGTTTGAAATAATACTCGGTTAGTCAGAGATAATTGTTCACCACTTATCTTTTAATACTCAGTTTCTTTTTATTTAGACTCACCGGTTGGTACTATAAGATTTATCTCTAAGCAGATTCCACCACGTACTGTACTTACCACTTTTTCACTATTTCGTTCTAAACTTGCAGTTGTAATTTATTTTTCTGCTACGTTCGTACTCCTAATGTTTCTTAAATAGTCCCTGCCTCTTATAACTTTATTTGTTTGATGTACGTTGCCGAGTGATAATAACATTTGTTTGCCAGCAATAAAAGTTCAAAACTACTCCTAACGTTCTTACTATATGTTGCACGATGATGAATAACGCTTCGATCTACAGCTATTTCCTGCTTATTTGCCTTAGCTGATTTGAACAATGAATAAACTACGCAAAAAAGTGTGTGTCATATTGTAGCATGACGATGTCGTCAGCTCCAGTTTAATTAATATTTAACTATTAAAGCAAGTAATTAATCTGTTATATTTAATTATTCAAGGTAGTTATTCTGTAGAATTATTTAAGGAAGGGCTGCCAAAGACTTTTATATAGTTTTGTATGTGAAATATTATACTCAGACACTGTGATTGGTGGCCAAGGAGACAGTGCCTGGCGCCAGTCAGTTGGATGACGGCGGTCAGGTGATGGGAAAGTTTCCCGTTAAGCCGCTGCTGTGGCGGGTGAGCGCCAACGGTTCCAGAAATCCCCAGCGGTGCCACGATTCTGTGCGTCACCTCGTGACCTGTCTAGGTTTAAAACGTAGAAAATGTGGACTCCCTTTTTGTAACAAGAGGGCTGATTGGGTGAATTTCTGTTCCATGTACGACGAGAGAGAGGAGGAGGGAGAATCCGACGCCACTGGCGAAGGCTGAAGAAAAATCACTCTGGAACAAGCCGCCAAGGTGGACGGTTGCTCTCGCCCAGTGCGGTGGAGAGATCAGATCTGGAAGTCAGGGCAGATATCACGCACGCTGCATAGCGCAGTGGTGCATCACTTCTGGCAAAGTCTGCTGCAATTGTCTGCCTGTCCGCTTTCCGACAGACGGCCGTGTCCGTCTGAGCGGTTGCTTGGAGCTGAACCGGTGGAGATCGCAGATCGCGCGGCAATCAACTCACATTTGGGTAAAGCGTTGATTTCAGCCGCCAAAGACGAGTTCATGGTTTTTATCTGAGGTTGAACCCTTAAGCGTTCCCCTGTGAGAGAATCTCAGCTCAGAATTCCATTTTACTACTGTGCTAGCTGGCAAAAAGTTTGATATTATTCCAACGTGTGAATAGTGCAATCACCTAGCCTGAGGGTATTAGGACTAATTTGTTCATTCATTTAGATTGGGATTGGCGCCCTTGTTCTGTAACTATTGGCATGTGCAGGCATTTATTTGTTCTTGTGCTTGTTTTGCAAATTAACGATTAAAGTTCAGTTGATACTTCCATTTTGCTTTTCATGTCGGCAACTTGTTGAGCTTGTAATTGCAGCAACAAAGTTCTTTGTATATGTAGAATTCCCAGTCATACATTTGCATAGTACCAATAATTCAATATTTCATGTTTTAATAATTTATAATTTAATAAAAAAAACCTCCCCCATATGCCACACGGTAAATACTACAATATGAACTTTACGGAATTCGCTGCTCCACTAATTCAAGCACCAAGCACAAGGCCACGCCTACGAACGTTACCGTGCCTATCACCCTCCTTTCCATCGGTCTAGCGGCCCAATAACAGTCCAGCTTGGTCAGATTTTCTTATAAAGGATTCTTGTTGGGCTGTGAACGGGATTACAGTACTACATGTAGGACGTGTTTGATGTTTTTGGACTCCCATACAACCAACACGGGTCCCTTGCCATCCAACAAGCTATGGCACTGGATCATGATTGGAGGAAATATCCTACGAGTGTTCCACGTGGAGAGAATTGCTTGGAACTTTATTCTAGTAGCGTGAATGGGTGAGCGCATTCTACGGTAGTTCTAAACGGATGTCCTATAAGCTGGAACGTGAACAGTCCGCTTTACTTTACATGCAAGTTTAGACTCGTAAATTCGTCGCATAGGTAATAACACCGTTCAGTTCAGTGTAACTGTTATTGCAAGATCGTAAGAAAAAACAGCCACAGCTAGGTGACGATGGGCCGGATCTCGTGTAAAATTGCGGATGCGGAAGTGGATGTAAGATTTCACGCGAAAGTTCCGCACTTGCGTATGCGAATGTGGAGATCCGTTACATCCCTTGTGCTACGCATGTTATCCTACCTGCTTACAAATTTACACCGCTCGTCAGGTGAAACCACTGTATCAACCAAGAGCTCCGTTCCACGTATTAATTTGTTTACACACTAAGAGGCAATCTAGAAACACATTTTAATCAGTTTCTACCCTCTTCTGCCTCTGTAAAACATCCACACACAAATTTTAATTTCACAAATCTTTGTACGCCTTTTTTTCAGAGAAATGTTTGTTTCGTTGGTTTCTAATTAAACTGCGGTCCACATGTTAGCCGGCAGCTATGTGGCGGCTAGCGAACAACACCTGTTGACTTCGGGAGAGGGGATTATGGCCAAGCGGAGGGTGCAAGATAACAGTGGAAGAGAGGCCTTGAGATCCTATCTAGATGCAGGGGAAACATTCAAAGAATGCGTGCGTATTCGATCGAACGATGGCATCAAACTCTCGTTACCAAAACGTTCATTAAAATAAGGTATTCATAAAGAAGTGTAGAACATTGTCGTTTCGTCTATTTTCTCACTAGGAGCGATTAAATCTCCCCAATAACCATTATATAGACGGCAATTTTCGCTGGAAAAATTTCGTCTTCGCAACTCACTGGTGCAACAAAATTCATCTTTGACACAATACACTCCGTTACAATTCGTACAGTTACTAGAGTTGCATGCTATTAGGTTTTCTTGTTTTGTGAGATTCACAGTGTTTGACTGATATCAAACTAGAAATATTAGGAATCTGCTTAAATAGTTTTATAAGTGTTATCCATAGTTTTAGTGGATATACAGTAGTATGGAATTAGATAATTGATTACTTCAAATTTTATTTGGTGAAATTTTTTGTTGAGTATATTTATTAAGCTCTCCAACAAACCACCAATTACAAATCTATCAGGCAAAGGGCCAAAGAAGTTTCATCTAATCTGTTTCCAGTAGAGGAAACGATGCTTTCAATGAGAACCATGATAAAAACTTCGAAATATCAATCAATCCACATTTATTTATTTCAATAGAGATTCTAGAAAACTATTTTTCATAAACTGGAATATCATAGATAGTTTTTGTAAAACAAACCTCCAAGAATGTAGAATCAAAGAAATTTCAGAAAACTATGAAACTTGATACACACTAGAAAGTATTAAATCGATTATCCATGATACCAAAAGTATTTTTTGTTTGTGGAGAGAAAAGAAAAATAAGTGGTATGACATCATAACTGAAAAAAGAGACAGTTTGCTATGTAAATTATTTTTATTTTCTGTAAGTTAAATAAGTGAACAAAAAAGTCGAGGTATGCTTCTAGGTATTCAGAAATAATACGTGAAAGAAATAGATCTATGTTTTATTACAACTGATGATGGTTTTAGATAAAGCTAATATGTACGGTTTTTGCATCTCTACTTTATTTGAAATGTGTTTTTAGACTCTATAAGAATTAATATTGTCAATAATTGCCATAACCATAACAAATAGCATATGTGGTATCAAATCATTAGGTAAAAATTATTGTTATGGCCCATGAAGTCTAGAGCTAGTTACCCAAATGTGTTTCATTTCATTTCTTAATAATATACTGCACTACTTATATACGTCTTGCTGTGTGTATCAGTCTTATATGATATATGAAAGAGACTGAACCGATGTAATATTTAAAACATATTCTGACATAAATTTCGCACAGCAGGCAAGGACATGTATGCAAAATTCGAGCATAATGCTAGTGCATTTTTTTGGGTTGTACTGATACTTTACAGTTTGACTAATCCCGACCACACAGAGCATCAAACTATTTCTATCAAATACGTTGCTTCATAAATAAAAGTTTAAAAGTTAGAATTGCACAACAGTTTTAATTTAACTCGATCAGTAATTCAAAACAACAGAAAGCAAAACACTTTATCAGATTTGCTCAACAAACTAACGAAGGAGTTCAAAATGGCTGCGGTGTACAGTCATACACAATGACTCACAAACTTGATGATCGAAATTGGCGTTTTATGTGATTTTATCCTTGTTTGACAAATCTCCATTGATAGATATTGAAGTATTCTTCTTAATGAAGTAATGATGGACCGAATTAGCAAATTATGAGATTGAAATAACTTTTTTGATATGGTCGCTACCGTTGCTGCATACCGACTGTCTAATTTCATTAAGTACTAGCTGCCCCGACAGACTTCTTTCTGTCAAAAGTTATTGTCCTATCGTAGCCCAATAGAAAAAATAATAAAAAAACGTATTACAGAGTGATCACTTCATTTGTTGATTTAATGTCTCAATAATAAACAACGATTACTTACAAAAATAAATTTTCTATTTCATACACAGCAAGACGTTAGTAATAATGTGATGATATTTTTATTGTAATGCTTTATGTTACACGATATTTTTTGTTTGGTTACCTGGCGCGTAAACAAATAGAGTTGACTGTTTTCCAACGCGGGAGCAGGCAACATACAACTGTCCATGAGAGAAGCATGGATTTTCAAGATTAACGCCATAAATACTCAATGACTGACCCTGGGATTTATTTATGGTCATAGCGAAAGCAAGCCGCACTGGAAATTGCAGTAGTTTAAATTCAAATGGTACGTCAGTTGGTACGATTCGGATGCGAGGTACAAACACATCTTCTCCCTTATATTTTCTCTTTAGAATGCTTGCTTGGATCGCATTGTTCAGTAATTTTTTCACTGCTAGCCGTGTGCCATTACAAAGACGCGGTTGGTTGATATTTCGCAACGTTATGACCACCGATTGTACTATTAATTGAAGATTATGAGGCAGCAATCCTGGCAAATCCAGTGAGTTCAAAAATTCTCAGGGATATTTGACGACATCATCTTGGTTAGTTTCGCAATCTACTGATTTGTATATCCTTAATTCACCAGCAATTTCATTTTTAATTTCGAAATTTATTTCATTTACATCCGACTTTTTGTCTCAACCAAAAAATTGACAGGAAATATAGTGCAGCCAGTCAAAACGTTTACAGGGATTTTGTCATTACCAATGCCAATGAGTTGTTTTGAAAACATTTCTTCAGATCGATCATTTTGCAATTCCAAAGATAATCATAAAGCGCCTTTGTTTTGTTTTGATTGACTGACAGTAATATTATTTTAGTTGATGAGACAGAAACCCTTTTTTTCCTTCGAACTTTATTTTGGCAGACATAGACTAATATCCATACAGTCTAATCAACTTGAAGGCATACCATAGATAATACTAACGCGCCTTTGTTTTGTTTTGATTGACTCGTTTGTATGGGAAAAGAAAAGTGTTGATTTTAATATTTTCCTAGCAAATTTTACGTTTTTTCTCCCCACAAGAACTTTCCTTGAGGATTAACGAAAATATGAAAAAACTTAGCCGAATTGGTTAGCCGTTCTCGAGTTTTGCACTTAGCAACACATTTGGCGATTCATTTTTGTTTGTATAGATTTTAAAAGTAAGAAATTATTGTTACTCGCAGCCAATTCAAACATCATGAATTCTACCTGAACATAATTTAAAACGAATGGAACCCATCACCACAAGGCTTACCAGAACTTTGCATTCTTAAAATAATAGGATAAGTGTGGCTCGATCGTCAGACGCTAATGCATATCGGTTCTCCACTGAAATACCAGTAATCGATTCTGCTTTATAGATATTCTTAGTATTGCATCCTTCTGAACTGATGCATTCTATTTTCATAGTCGAAACATTCGTGATAGGCGGGATGGGTCTAAATGTAAACACACTGAACAAATAAACACACAACTGGTTTTAGAGAGAAGAGAAAATTTAAAAGCAACCAAGAAAATGCCACACTCGGAGGAAGTACTGATAACACGTACGTCAGTGATATTATTTTCGCTGATCACACGCAGGCATAGATTAATATCCTTAGAGCCTAATCAACTTGAAGTCATACCAAAGAAAATCCTAACACGCCTTTGTTTTGTTTTGATTGAGGGAAAGAAAAGTGTTCTTTTTACTATTTTCCTTCCAATTTTTGCGTTTTTTCTCTCCATAAGAACCTTCCTTGTGCCCTAACGAAAATTTGAAAAGAAAGTATTAGCGGAATTGGTCAAGCCGTTCTATAGTTTTGCGGTTAGCAACACATTTGGCAATTCATTTTTATTATATAGATTACGTACCCACGGCACTTAGGCAAGATTTCCCCTAACTGAATCAATAAGAGATGACTCTACCAATAACAAACACAAACATAGTACAAACTGATAATTATAACCATACCATTTCTTTGAGTGTGCCAAGATAACGAATGGAAAGCACCTAAAATTCTCTGTATGGTGATATTAAAAAAATAGCAAGCAAGTAGATAGACCCACCCTTTAACTTTAGTAAATGTTAGAGCATTCAACAGTTTCGTTCATAATTTAAATTGCACCAAATTCTCACACCCTAGAAGTATTGATTTGTTCGCGAACAAATTATCAATAATGCAAACGAAATAGTTGTTTCCTCTAAACTAAACTGTTGGAAGTAAAATGGAATTATGTTTTCAAAATTGTAGCATTAGTTAAAGAAATGCTAGATGACACATGCAAAAATTTCGCGAATAAAATATGATTAATAGTGAGGTTGTAATAAGATGAAAGAAGAATCGTCTCACTTGTAGCAATTGTAAATCTGTTTATTTTAATAGGTACGTAAGAAAATACTGACAATATATTACGAAACAGTTAGGAAATACTTCTGGACGTGTACAACATATGTATGACAAACTGTCAGCTACCTAAACGAAATACAACTAACCTGAATAAAATACACACAGAATATCCATATCTCTGTGATATGTGCTTCTGCTATCTAGCGGCTTGACTCTGAACTGTATCTTGCGCGAGACCTTCATATATATTACTTTTGCCCTTTAAGGAACAAATTCATAAAAATTTATTTCTTAATTTATGATATTACCTACGTGAAGACCTTAATCATCAAAGTGAAACCTCATTTAACAATTTCTGTTAGGTTCAAAAAATATAAATGGCTCCTGAAAAAAAAAAAAGTTTTTAGAAATAATTCAATTTTTTGTAATCTTGGTTGTCCGGGTTGAACCGCGTCAATTTGTTGAAACCTAACGTTTCGGCCATCATTTTGTGGCCTTCTTCAGAGTACACTGAAGAAGGCCACAAAATGATGGCCGAAACGTTAGGTTTCAACAAATTGACGCGGTTCAACCCGGACAACCAAGATTACATTGACGACGACCGCGGAAGTCTGCGCACCCAATTCAATTTTTTTCTTTGTCCTTTAAGGGTCGACTTCAGGAAAATTCCATTCTTAAAATTATGATGTGAATAAAGTGGAGTCATTGATCTTTAAAATGGTACATCATTTATCGATTTCGGTTAGGTATAAAGGAGATAGTGGCTTGTGACATAAAAACACCTTTTAGAAATTTAGAGCTTGTGGTTAAAGTCTGATTTACGATATAATCGTAATAGGTAGGACAAAAATTGCACAAAATCCTTAAGAAATGAGCTCACAGAGGTGCACCGTGCTCTTGCTTCCATACTATAATACGAAACAAAAAGTCTATTATATAAAAACTACGTCATAATCGAAAGAAGAGTATTATATCGCAGGTAGGTGTACACTGTGCTTGTTTCATCCAAGTTTCCATTTCCCCCTTGAGCTGTTATTAACCGATGAGTATTATATCCATGGGAGCAGACGGAATCAATCATGACGTGGAGTCCAATAATTACTACACTCGTTATCGCTCCGAGAGAGTTTCCCACACCTGTAATTGGACTCCTCCACCCGGAATAGCAGTGCGTCGGATATTAGCTGCCAACAACCTGTTAGCTTTATTAAGCAAGATATTTTCTAACAATCAGCGAGCGGATTCTGCTCTCTAATGATATGTGTTACAGACAAATAATCAATATCATAATAATTAATTTACACCCGCCCTCTTTCTTAAATATGACTGTTACAAGAAAGGTCATGGCAATATTTTTCCTAATCTCTTGAATCCAAAAACTGCTACCGAAAGATGCTCTCATCGACAAGATTGTATCATGGACCAGGAGTGTAAAATCTTCTTGCCCAGAATCTTAGTTCATTCTGTATTTTATTTCACTGTATATCGAAGCGATGACTATATTTAAAAATAATTTTATGAGAGAAATTATCAAGAAATATTTCTGAAATTCGCAGTTAGTCATTAACATCGGTGTGTTCTGGGAAAGTGATCTTTCCACGCCTATTTCCTGAATAGTACAGCAGACGTCAACAGTTCTTTCCTTATAAACGTCTTGCCCATGTTCACATGTAGACGGTTGGGGATGTCAACCTCTCGTTGAAAACGTTTAAGAAGATTTACTGGGGTAATTTTCCGTTGCCTTCCCCAGCGTAGCGGCGTTTGTATCTATTGTTGTCAGTATGAATGACTGAAACATTATGTGTGTTCAGTGTAGAGTGTTGTGAATGAGAAATGAGAGAAAAGTGAGAGTGAACCACAGTGCCGCCTCGTTCAGGCATACTACTCCGAAATACACCTTAGAGGCGCCAGACCTCAAGTACCTATCTGGCGGACGAATGGCCATCAACAGTTCCGTTTGCCGCCACTCCTTACCGAGTGCACAAATGTTTGGGATTTGATCCAGGAAAATGATATGAAGTCTTCACGGGTTATTCGCCGTATAGCGTTGAAGAAAGACAACAACGAGCTTTCGGCGGATAGCTCTGCCCCTATTAGAACTGAAGATGTCGGCAGAGCTAGCCGCCGAGAGATCGTAGTTGTCTTTCTTCATCACTCTTTGGCGGAAAACCCGTGAAGACTTCATATCATCGATACGCCGTGAAAGCCTTCGTTCTCAGATGATCCACGAATATTGTACACAATCTGTTGATTACGAGTTGTGCACTGCCATTTCTCATACTTTACAGCCAAGTCCTGATGATGAAAATATCTTCCCCCAGCAGTACTCAAACCAGCTATCCCTGTGCTAACGCAGGGCGCATCAAATAGCCGCAGACTACTTAGCCAACGGTGAGGTAAATATAACAGTATTCGCATAAATTATAATAGACAAACAATCATCCAGAACGGAGCATAAAAAGTCAAAAATTTTGTGACGAAACTGAGAGTGTTACGTATATTTTGTAAGTTGGTAGATGCATGTGAGATCGCAGATAGGTGTACAATGACTGAGCGCGCAAGGATACAGTCGAGTCGGTCAGCAAGATACTCGAAGATGGTCGCAATCGGTAGTGCTTAATGTGTGCGCCGTAATAAGTTGCTAACGTGGGATTACCGTCGTTACGCTGGGCAAAATATTGTGTGGACAGTGAAACAACATTTTTGTGGTCTGGTGGACGCGGTTTGTATGCTGGTTTTTAAATAACATGACCTGCTGCAGACTGATTTTGTGAAGTGCTACGGTGCTGCACCGTTTAAACCAGTGCTTACCAACGTGGGCCCACGCCCCACAGGGGGGCAATTTGGTTTTTTTAAGGGGGCTATTTAGAAATTGACTTGATACGACTTTACCACTTTCTCTTCGGGTTATTTAAATGCAACGCTAGATATAGGTACAAAATATAGCAAAAAAGCAAATTCTTAAAACAGTGCTGTAAATAATTATTAGATATAGTTTCGTTTGATGTTAGCAAAATATATGATTTGAGTCGTCAACTTGACCTTTTTGGAATTCACTGCTTAATGCGCCGCCTGTCTCGGCCTGTTATCAGTAAATGATTTACTGATAAAAAAAATAAATCGACTGGATATATCACAACGTGGAGACTTGAGATTAAAGCTTACTAAATTGGAGCCTAATATAAAATCTCTATGTAGCAAGCATCAAGCGCAAGGATCACACTAAATTGCCAAAATAAATCTTTATTAAAAATCTTTTGAATTTTAGTATTTCATTATATGTTTTTTAATTTTACTTACTGTGTTTTATGACAATATTAAAGTGTTTTCTTTCAAAAACCATCCTATATGAGTTTCTTTAATAACAAATAATTTATTTATTTAAAATAATGTATGGGGGCCAAAAAAAATGTTAAAAGTGGGACATGACCCAAAAAAGGTTGGGAAACACTGGTTTAAACTGTTTGATGAACAATAACGTGGCTACTACTCACTGTTTCCTCCATGTTTATACTCGAAACTTACATTCTTCGGTGACGAAATCTAGATATAGTGCTGGTAGCCTTGCTTTTGGATGATATACTTAAAGTGTAATACAACTTTCATGAACTATGAATGCCGGTACGTGTGTGTGTGTTTTTGATCAGCTTCATGCATGTGTCCTTTGACTGTGATTGATTTAATTATCCATATAGCATAGCTAAACAGGCTGGCGACCAGACAGCCCTCGAATCTTTTACTAACATTAAGAAGCTACAGGTGAAGGAAATTAGAGTTGTGGAACATCACTTGGCTTCATTACTGCTACAATTTTGGATATAATCAAAGCCGTAAGGAACACTCAAGTGCGTAACATGGCTTACCGTGATCGGAACTGAATGTATGAGTATTTTCCCACCGATTTCTGAACAACTTTTTCAAGCTACAAAAATTAAGAAATCAGAATGCTACTAAAGTTTTGATGAATTTTACCTTTAATTGTGACTGTCAGACGTCCAAAATAGGGATACATTGGGTAGAAATAAGGAAAAAGTGGCTCGTGTCGAGTATCTGTGAATAAAATTCCTTGTATTACATTGAATCACAATCTTTTCCATAAAATCAGAAACCAGATGATCCTTAAACATAAGTAGAAAACCCACATTTATTTATGTACTTACGGGCGCTTGTGCTAGTGGTTCAAACCAGGCAATATAACTTCTGAACCTGGAACTGCCGCGGTCCGCACAATGCCCTATTGTTCGTAACGTACGGCACATTGGAGTACATGGAGCCAGTATAGGCAGACAACACGCTCCAACAGGTTATACCACCCCGCGCTACGTGTTTACAGTTCCAGGGAATAACCCCAGAACGACTAGTAACGCGTACAAGGAAAGTTACGTGGTAAGTTATAACTGAACAAAAATATATCCTTAATGGTAAGAACTAAAAATGTTACTTGAAAATTTTTCTATTATCAAACACCACTGGCCGACCTCAGTAACGTAGGAGCTAGAGTACTATCTCCGCGTGCTGAAGGTCGCCGTTTCAAGTCCGGCCGCGGGCATGGGTGTTTAATTTTTTTACTTATAGCTTTATGCCTCAACGACGTCAAGATCATTAGAGGTGGGATGGGACTGGGAACAAGAAACCGGAAGGAATTCAGCCATTGCCTTTTTTGAAAGAAGCTTTCTAGCATTCGCATTGAGTGATTGGAGGAAACCTTGGAAAACCCAAATTTGGATACCGGACGGGGATTCCAAACAGCGTCTTCGCGAATGCAAGGTCAGAGCTTTAACCACGGGTGTTTAAGTGTTGTGAATGTCCTGTCCGTCCTGCGGTGTTTATAACTGGTTGCTAAAATGCGTCCTGGTAGAAACTGAAGAGCACTGGTTCACACGTAATCACTGTTGAGTTGGCTGTATAACCTCAGATAAATAAATAAATAAGAAAATTAAAAAGATTCCGGTTAGTATTTTTGAACTGAAAACAAACACATCAATACAAACATTCTGCAATCTATAACAATAGTTCTGCAAACTATAAAACGTTTAGTGCTGTTACAGGTGACCGAAATTCTAGCTTGTTCGCAGCACACACGATATGTTTGCAGAAAGCACACAGCCGACCGGCAGTTTTTACGATTTATTTATTGGTTAAGAGAGTGTCAACCGATAAGGCAGCTTGTTGACTGCCGGTAAACACCGGCTACCTGAAAGGCCGCTGCTTTCCAGGATCCCGCTCCTACGGTAACTGCTCGCTGACACGCGATTCCGTCATACCGCAGAGTGATCGTTACTGCGAGCACAGGTCGGTTGCTGGTGCGTGGATATGGCGTCTAATGAACAGTACTTCAAATGGATTACGGTCAGTCTTGGTTCCACTAGATATCTGATGTTAAGATACAGTGTTTATCTCCTTCAGTGTTATGATTGTCAAGATAATGCAAAAAAGTAGTATTTCTGCAGTGGTAGATTATTGGTGCTACACGGAAATTTATCGTTAAGGTAGTTAGACACTAGACTGTATTCATACAGTAGGTCAATCGTGCTTTAAAAAGGCTTGCCTTGAATTCGGGAGGACGCGAGTTCTATTCCCCCTCCAGGAATTCAGATTTGGGAATTCAATGGTTTCCCCAAATGACTTCAGGGGAATGCCGGGATGCTTCCTTTGAAAGGCCAAAGCCGAATTCCTTTCCATAAATCTCCCCCAAACCTTTACCGCCTCTAACATTCTCGACTTGGACGAGGCGTAAAGCCATAAGCAAAAAAGAAAAAGTTTTAAGTGGGAACATAATACATTCATCTCGTAACATTTAAACAAGTGTTTACATGGCGACCCGTGGAGTGAGATCAGTTCACTGATCGTTTCCAGGATTTATTCATCGAGTGCACCTGAATTATAAAATAGTTTCAATCGATTATGAAATCCAGTCGCCTACAGTGGGAGCGACAAATCAACTTACACCGCGTGTCTGGCGTTAAAGCCTGTGCAAGCTGAATGGTATCTACTAAACCAGGGTTCAATTCTTGGCCATCTGCTGTTCTTAATCTATATAAATGATCTACCACATATACTAGGTGATAATAAATACGTGGTGCTCTTTGCAGATGATACTAGCATATCGTTGAAAGACCCATCAGCACAAAACCTCGAAAACACAGCAAATGATGAAATGTAGTCTTCACGGGTTTTCCACCGTATGTTCTCCCTGCACAACATCCAATCTGAAGATGGCGGTAGAGTCAGCCGCCGAAAGATCATTGTCGCATTTCAACAACATACGGTGGAAAACCCGTGAAGACTACATTTCATCGATACGCCGTGAAAGCCTTCAATCTCACACAGCAAATGATGCTATAAAGAAAATTAACAGGTGGTTTAACGCCAACAAACTAATACTTAATATAGAAAAGACACAGTTACTTCAGTTTGTTACAAAAAATAAAACAAAGGACAGCTACGATGTGATATCAGAAGGAAAAGCAATCAGTGAAAGCTGTTTCACAAAATTCCTGGGTGTATATATTGATAACAAATTGAACTGGAAACAACATATTCAACAACTTCTTAAAAAACTGAATTCTGCAACATTTTCACTGAGGGTAATATCTAGAATAGCTAATATAGAAACCAGAAAGTTAGTATATTATGCATATTTTCATTCCCTGCTTACGTATGGCATCTCATTCTCGGGAAACTTGTCACAAGAACAGAGGGTATTTAAATTGCAAAAGCGTGCTATAAGAACTATTTGTGGAGCAAGCCCACAGACGTCGTGCAGAAATCTATTTAAAAACCAGGGTATACTAACAATGCCAGCACAGTATGTATACTCCGTACTATCATTTGTAGTGGAAAATCCTGAACATTTCCATCTTAATGCTGACATACATAGCCATAATACTAGGAATAAATATAATATTCACAAGGATTACAAATCACTGTCAATTGTACAGAAAGGGTTAATATTTACTGGAGCTTTCTTATTCAATGTCTTACCAACAGAAATTAAATGATATCTACAAAAACCCAACTACTTTAAGTCCAAACTGAAAGAGTTTCTGCTTCAGAATCCATTTTACTCTGTGAAAGAATTTTTTCTTGGAATTTAGTAACTAAGAATGACTGATAAAATAGTATATTTGGTGTATGAAATGGGAAGTTGACAAAGTTGTCCACAATTACTAAAATGATATTTTTTTTTTTTTTTTTTTTTTTTTTTTTTTGTTTTTCTGCTGAAACATTTGACAAATGAAGTAATTACACTGTTTACAAAATTTCACTCATATATAGTAACTAACATGGGATAGCATGCACTAAAAAACTGCTGTGTGAAAATATCATACTAACAGGTTTTTAAGTAATTGACAGCTTATGAGTTGTTGGTAATATAATTGATAGGGCTATTGTTAATAGGTGTGTGTACTTTTTCACATAAATAGCTACTAACATTATATTATATGTAGTCGCAAATTACAGTGAAACCTTATCATGGTAACTGGTTGATAAGAAAATAACTGGTTATTAGATGCTGGTAACAAGTGTATACACTGTTCCACATAATAAGTATTAATTAACTCGGGATTGTATGTGTAGATTACAGGAGATATTGGTTATACTAATGGGTCGTAACTAACTTGTTGTCAATATATAATAATATTATCAATTATATAGTAATATTGACATTACTAATAAGTGTATGTACTGTTCGACATCCCAGAGATTATTATCACATGGGATCAAAGTCAACATATCTATCTATCTATCTATCTATCTACCAGCGGCTCACTTCAACCATTGAGGTCGACGGTTTTCTTCACATGGAATGCAATGAGTGTCGTCGCTTCTCCATCGTGAACATGACAAAACTGGAACACACACCCCAGTTCGTCGAGGGCAGGAATTCCACCTGTCACGGCCTTTTTGGTTAAAATTACAAAGATACTGACACAATAAAGTAGGCCTGCGATCATGTAATTCTGTTAGTAATACGTAATTTTGGCTAGGGGCTAACTATATTGATATCAATGACAATTGAGTTAGTGATTCAATAGATGAATCGGGCACAGCTAAGCGATTAGTCGCTTTAATGATTCTGATGATTGTAGTCGTGTGCATATGGGTGCAGTAAAATATACCGGGTCACTTTTTGGGTACGTTATCCGGTCTTCCGCGGCGTAAAAGTAAGTATAGCCCGGGACTATCAAACTACCAGAGCAACTACAAAAACAATAGTCAGTGTTTTATGTGATATCGTGATTGTTGTAGGAAATCATTGTATAAACGACGGCACATACTTAATTAAGCTTGTATTTTTCACTTGGTAGGGCTTATAATCATCGGGACGGTAATTGTGTTTAACTAGAATATGATTAATTTCGTAATTTTCGTTTGGTGACCGCGTGGAACATGTACTATTCATACTATTCATATAGGTGTGCAAGTGCTTGTAATCTATGATGATTTCCTATCTCATTTTTGTGATGTGAAACTTTGATATTGAGTACATTAAAATTACACCATCCAACCAACCTTGGCGACCGTATGTACTGAACAGAACGAAGTCTAGACACCTACCCATAGGCGATTAAATTAATTAACAAGAAGTAATTAACCGTTTTAAACAGCAGTTTTACGATCTGTGTATATTCTCTACCGATTGTATATATGAACTGCTAAGCTTGTAATCGTTTTGTTAGTAATAGTTGTTCGCAATTTACTGGTTAAATTTTATATTAGAATACACAGTTAACACTTAATTTATTTCGTGGAAATTAATATACTATTTTTTATATTCGACTCACTCACCAAGGACCACGTGGATTCTAACCACCAGTATGAATCACTGCAGGTGAGGGAGGAAGTGAGTTCCTGCCCGAAGTCTATTCGGGCCTCTTAGGCCCGGCGTACCCTTTCTACTAGAGGAAAGCCAGGTGTTGCTATCGGTCTAACTTTTTGTTGTGTATAATAGGTGTATTTTATGTTTGTGAAATGTGTAGTTTACGAGGCAAAGGTTGGGGATCGCCCCAGCCTTTGCCTAAACGATTGCGGTCCCGTCGTACCTCCCCGGTCCAGTGCGAAGTGCCTCACAACATGGAGCAATACTGGCTAGTAATACAATATTATATTTCTTTATACAGTGAGTTTTAATTAGTAGAGATTATAGTATTCCAACATTTCCTCACGTACTTGAATATTATTAATGTTTACTAATTTAACTTAACAGATATCCCTGATTAATGCCACTGGCGTGCAAATGAAATATCAAAATACAGGCAGTGATTATAGTTATCCGTTTACACGGTTAACACATGCTAAGACGAGAAGTGGTAACACTTCAGTATGAAAACCGAAAACGTGACAAATGATAAATGTTTAAGTTATTCCTTTTTCATCAAATGCTGGTACTGTCAAGAATTTTTTTTAGAATTCTCCTTGATCATATGAAATAAGCTAGTGTAAGGGGTTGGTTTTTTGCTTTTTGCTTACCCTTGTTGTTCTGCAGTTTGTGAACCAAATAAATTCAGCTATGCGGCCACGAACGATTGCAAGACATTAATTTATACATTATCTTGTGTAGTACCTGTTGAAAACTGATTTATAAGATTTGGTAACACAGTACTGATAATTTTCAATACTTCGTTTGCACTTTAAAAGACATTTATTCAAAATATTATATTAAACTGTTAAATTCGGCATTATAAAACACTCTAAACAACGATATATAAGTGGAAACATTCGGCGCGTATTGATACAATGTGAACTTCACGGGTGTTCAGCCGGGCAGCGTCATAAAAACACAACGTTTCGACAGCTGGCTCTGCCATCTTCAGCAAGTGCGGAAAGCTTCAGGTGTTGTAAGCTAGTGACTAGGAAACATTCCGGGCGCACTGATTCAATGTGAACTTCACGGGTGTTCAGCCGGACAGTGTCATAAAAACACAACGTTTCGACAGCTGACTCTGCTATCTTCAGCAAGTGCGAAAGCTTCAGGTATTATAAGCTTGTGACTAGGCGGTGATTCTTCTAGCATACAACAGCTGAAGTTTACGCACCTTATGATGACAGCAAAACCAACTGTCGTAACGTGTTTTTATGACGCCGTCCGGCTGAACAACCGCGAAGCTTAGGCCCAGCGCACACAGCGCGACTGTTTTGTGACAACGGTTGCAAACCAGTTAAACTCTCAACCAGTTCACAACCTAAACGAAACTTATGTCCGCACACAGCTCGTAGTCTGCTTGTGGATCAGTTTCATTCAATTTCGAATACACAGCGCGGAGTTTGTAGAATTTTTGCTATGTCAGATTCAGACCAGGAAGACATTTTTTTATTATAATCAATACCACAGGATATGCAGGGTACAGAGGAACCATTGAGTCCATCCATATTTAAGGAACTTTTTTTCTTGAATGTCCTGGAAGTTTATAGTTTTAAAGTACTACATGTTTCTCCACCTGTCCCACGAATTTTAAATTAAATTCCTTATCACTCATGTTGTGTATGGGAAAAAAAAATAAGCCCTAAACACCTTGTGGTTTTGTTAAATTCTGCAACGCAACTCGGTTCCATGGTTGCATACAACTGGTTTGAGAATGGTCTAAAACCGATCGCCTTGTGTGTGGTTCCACACCACTCTGCAATGCCAAGGTCACATAACATTTGCAACCACAATCGGTTTGCAACTGTTGTCACGAAACAGTAGCATCGAGTGCGCTGGGTCTTTCTTTGGCGTCTCGGCCACAACATTTCTGCCAGCTACAATCTTAGCCTGACTACTCTGCTGACCTTACTTTTTCCCGAGTTTGGCCAACAGCAACAGCTTTCCACACCACTCTGCTATTTTTTGCGGTCTTTCCTCAGCCCGCTCTGTTGCGTGACGTGGATCAGACAACATTAATACACACAGAGATTAAATAAGCTACTACCATCGTAAAACCTCTAATATAAAATTACATTTGCTAATAGATATACATTCTATTAATACAATTACGTTACACTGGATGCTTCGTTACTTGGAGACAACGTTAGAGTGTACACTCAGACAGAACAGAAATGGGATCTATGGCAAATAGAAACAGTTTTGCTATAGTCAATATAATTAATCAAATTTAGAAACAACTCTAATAATCTAATTTATTAATGCATCTGGAATCATTAATAACTCCTATTACTTAAAATATTTAAATATGAATTCGTCTCGGATTTGTGAGAATCAACTGTTTACCTTAATCTCAAGCCCAGATAAATATTGACAAAATCGTCCGTGTAGAATCCTGCTTTTATAACTTGGTCTATGATTGCTTGCTTTCTTCCTTCTGCCTCCATCTTCCTATTTAACCGCATGAACGTTTACGTGATACAAGTTCAGTTGCGGCACACGAAATGATCCGTGCTTTACCTTGAGAAGTGTTGTACTGTGCTTACCTAGGCGCTCCTCTCTTGTAGCGTGGCTGTTGTGTTCCGTTAATCCTGCGGGGAGTACCGTAATTAGTTGGTCGCAAACTACACTCCGTCGGCCACCGCAACTCCTGATCCGCCGACAAATCGCCTTCAAGTTGACCGTTCCTCACACAACGCTCTCAGCTACCTGGCTGACCTCCAACTTCTGATCGCTCAATCCTGCAGCGCAAGCAAACAACGGGCTTTAACAACACCGTTGATGTTGCACTCTGCTAACATAATGATATTTACTCTCTTTTTAAAACAGATTCTCCAGATTAAGTAACAACTTCTTTCCTCGCAAAGCATTTTTTACCACAGTAACATGGTACATAAACAAAAATGTAACAGTATAAACAAATACTTTTGTTACTTTAAATAAAGTTTAACTAACGTTTCATCGGTTGGAAAAATGAATCAGATAATTCGACCAAGACTTGTGGGAAAATGTGATAGGTGGTAGCAGTTTTCAAGTTATAATTAAAATCGTGTACATCTCATCATTTTCTGTTCCTTGTATCGCTAATGTGTGCTCCTCTCATCAAAAATGTTCCCTAAAATCGTATATATATATATATATATATATATTTTGTCGTAAACCGTTATGTCCCTTCATACCCCAGCCGAAATCGATAGTATAGGTATCATTTTGAAGATTAAGGTATCCACTTTGATCACATCATATTTTAAGGAAGTAATTTTTCCAAATACGACCCTTAAAGGGGAAAATATCAATATTTCGAAAATGTTGCTTTTTGTACCACGAGTCATTTATCTCCGTGGATTCCTATCCGAAATCGATAAATGAAATATTAATTTAAAGATTAAGATCTTCGCTTTGGTGACATCATATGTTAAGACAGGAATTTTTCGGAATTGGGCCCTTAAACAGTAAAAGTATCTATACTTTTACAACGCGTTTTTGTGTCACAAGCCATTTATCTCCATTACAGAAACCTACACATAATCTCCTTTGTCTATCACCGTTCAGTTAGTTTTTCAAACTTTTATTACAGTTTGTATTATTTATACAGAAAATAGTATCCTATGTTTGTCCGAATGGCAAAAAGCATCTCCTATTAAGATCGGATTAGCCGTTTATCCCTGAAAACGGAAGAAAACAGAGAGACAGTATTTATAGGTCCAATGTTATTACAGACAATGGATTCACTATCATTGCTTTCACCATGGTGTTTATAGAGACATTTGGAACAACTTTTTGTTACTTTATTTGGAATTATTACTTGTTCATCTCTAGCAGCTCCAAAAATAAATAAACTCCACGTCTTCTACAGAAACCGTAAAATATGAAGCCGACTATGATTCGTACTTTTGTCTTGGCGATATGGCGAGTTGTTTACCCGGAGAGGCCATCAACTTTGAACTCCGCAGACCTGTTGTGAGACTTCCTCTTCCCGGAAGCGCCGCCAGAAATCTCGCCAGCCTGACAGACGAGTGGCTGTTTCCGCCTCCCGACGGCGGTCTGATTGATAAACGCGATTTATAAGTCGGCTGCTCTCAGGCGACAATTTATTCGGGCGCTTGTCCAGACAGGCGGCGCAGCAACGGATCACGTCTTGGGACCGTCTCCTATCACATTTTTCTTAACAAGTGGCGGAATGACCCATGACCTTCATCATAGGTAAGTTTATTTCGTAACCGGAAACTACATGGTTCACAAAGACAATTTTAAAGAAATATTTCATTTTCCTATTGTAATTTGGTTTTGCCCAACCCGTTGGTTCTTTTCGTTGCGGCACCGTGATGTTGTCCGCCTCCTGTTTTGAGTCGTGATGATGAAAAAATCTTTCATCATCAGGACTTGGCGGCGTGTTAGAAGAGGTGATGATCATCATATTGTAGGCCAAATCCGGAGATAAACACCAAACCTCTCCGCAGTGCGTCTGGAGTGAGGGCGTATGACATTGTTCATAGTGAATCGTCCGTCAGTTTGGGATCTTAAGCTTGGCTGCAGGAGTAGGTATAAATAGAGAGAGCGTGCCCACACAAAAGAACTGTCAATCATTTTCACACCTCTATTGTTCTCCCCCTCCCACCTGTCAATCATTTTCACACCTCTATTGTTCTCCCCCCTCCCACCTGTCAATCATTTTCACACCTCTATTGTTCTCCCCCCTCCCACCTGTCAATCATTTTCACACCTATTGTTCTCTCCCCCCTCCCACTTGACTAACCACTTGACTCGAGTGCCACTTGACTAACCACTTGACATGTATTATCTCTGGTCCTATTGGCCACTTGACTTGAGGGCCACTTGACTAACCACTTGACTAACCTCAGTTACACCCCTATTGTCCTTGACCACGCACCCCTCTAGCCGCACCAGGTGTGGCGCAGACGTTGCCAGACCACTTGAGCGACCAACTGGACTTTCGGACAGATGTCGATATGCTGCTCCTTTTCGAACGAGGAATTCGCGGAGGTATTTGCCAGTGCATGCCGAGGCAAATAACAGGTACATGCCGAGTGCGTCCATTAACTACGTAAGTACATTTTGGCCGAGTACCGGTCAAACCACTTGAGCGACCCCAACCACACCAGGTGTGTACTCTGATGCTTTTGTCGTTCTGTGAGGTATGAGAATTCTGCGGTTTGAACAGAGAAGTTCACCGGAATAGCATTGCATTGCTCGAAGCTTGTGGACTACGCGTTTCTACCGAGAGTGGTGGTGTAACGGTTAGCGTTCTCGCCTCGCATTCGGAAGTACGGTGAAGTATCTAGGCGTAACAGTACAAAGCAACATCCTCGTCGCTGCGGTTGCAACACCTTCGGCGGCGGGGGATCCGTGCGGCAGCCGTCAAACGCGGCAGCCACAAACACCGCAGCACTCCAGCCACGGACGGGACAGCGAGCAGACGTGTTGGAACCTCGGATTCTATTGTTCTTTTGTTAGAACACTGCGGTGACCAACTGTTCTCCCTAACTCCACTTTCATCGTATGGAGTGTTATGCCTCTTCAGTCGTCTAACATCGTGATCTTTACAGGCGACAGAGGATTGAACGAAGGAACGGGAGAGAATTCAACTATGGTCCTTTGCGGGAACCACCCCGGCATTCACCTGGAGCGATTGCGGAAAAATCTTGTAAAATCGAAACGTGGTTGGCCGGACGGGTATTTCAAACCGCGTCGTCCTAAGTTCCAGACCAGTACAACCTGTATCAATCCAAATGCGTAATTCGCCCGGAGTGTTTTGAGGAAAACGAGAATATGGATGCTCAGACGGGGGGTTCGAACCAGAGGTAACCTCAGCTTCACCACCCTAGTACCAGCTGTCGATTCTATTGCACTTTTGCCAGGCTATATTCGCGTGGAGTGATTTCAGGAAAACGAGAATATGGATGCTCAGACGGGGATTCGAACCAGCGATCGTTGTTTGACGGCATTCAATGGACGGGAATAAGCAATATACTTTATATTGAGCGCTTAATAAAATGCGATTTAAACCATCTTTAAACATACGACGAACGAGAATATGTATGCTCAGACGGGATTCGAACCAGCGATCGTTGTTTGACTGCATTCAATGGACGGGAATAAGCAATATACTTTATATTGAGCGCTTAATAAAATGCGATTTAAACCAATGAGGTTTCTTTCTTAAGTTAGGAATTAATGTCTTTAAACATACGACGAAAACACATTTCTGAAAGCTCATTTAACGTAATATTAAGCACGTCATTTCTACCCCAATCACACTAAGTACGATGATAAAATTTATACAGCGTTGATTGTAATAAACTG
>JARYHS010009186.1:205322834-205393654 GCA_031002005.1 Vandiemenella viatica
AAAGGATGGGGGCAAGGATGGGGGGGGGGGGCCAGGATTGGGAAGGAATTCTACCATGGTCTTTTGAAGGAAGCACTTGGCATTTGCCTGGAGTGATTTGGGAAACCATGGAAAACCCAAATTTTTCTACGTTAAACTGCAGGTGCCCTTAAGTAAGATAAGGATGGAAGGAACTAGCCACCCTATCTCCAATATATCTCCTTTGGTAAGGTTTCAACCAGAAGCTTAAAGTACTTCACTTTAATTGTGCGCGCTAAGAGTGAGCGGCTGTTTAGAAAATTAAACTCTGCAAACAACGAAGTAGCGTTCACGCAGCGGAACCTTGAATACTTCACAGTAAGCTATGTCTGGTTACATGCCTATGAGTATCCACCACCGATACGGAATTTCGAACCGGGGGCCTGCCATTCATATCTTGCCTGTGTTCTTGACGAGTTTTGTCTTTGGCATTTGCCTGGAGTGATTTGGGAAACCATGGAAAACCCAATCTGATGCCCGGACGGGGATTCGAACCGCCGTCCTCCCGAATGCGAGGCGAGAACGCTAACCGTTACACCACCACTCTCGGTAGAAACGTTCCTCGCCTCTAATGACGACGATGCGTAACGCCATACTGGCACGCTCTGACCACGCATCTAGGAGGGCTCTGGTTCTTATCCCCGTCCAATGTGTAACGACATACTGGCACGCTATGACCGCGCATTTAACGCGATGTGTGTGTGTAGACAGCGTGGCCAAGCCCGCCGCCTCGTATTTTTTTTTTTTTTGAATATTAAAACGTCCAGCAGTAACGTCACATACGCTATAGAAACCTCTCTCCCCCCCCCCGGCAATACAAAGCGTGGCTCAGAAGCCCAAATTTAAGATCAGCTATCAGACGTACAAGTTTTTTTAAAAAATATTAAAGTTTAATTGGAAAGGTTATTTTCATAGAATTATCATGATATAAACTTTTTTTTTCTCGCGTTATGCCAAGAGTAGAAATTAAAAGCTTAATATTACGCGAAATGAAGTTGAGTTACAGGCTGTGCAGCTGACGCATTCGAGTGCCGATAACAAAAGGGAGCATTGTGTTAGACTCGACCCCTCTTTAGGGCAGCAACCTCTGGCTCAACGAGCGAAATTTGTTATCAGCTATCGGAAATATTGTTTTTTTTTTAAAGTATTTTTATGTAAATAGAAAGCTCAGTTTATTACAATCAACGCTGTATAAATTTTATCATCGTACTTAGTGTGATTGGGGTAGAAATGACGTGCTTAATATTACGTTAAATGAGCTTTCAGAAATGTGTTTTCGTCGTATGTTTAAAGACATTAATTCCTAACTTAAGAAAGAAACCTCATTGGTTTAAATCGCATTTTATTAAGCGCTCAATATAAAGTATATTGCTTATTCCCGTCCATTGAATGCCGTCAAACAACGATCGCTGGTTCGAATCCCCGTCTGAGCATCCATATTCTCGTTTTCCTGAAATCACTCCACGCGAATATAGCCTGGCAAAAGTGCAATAGAATCGACAGCTGGTACTAGGGTGGTGAAGCTGAGGTTACCTCTGGTTCGAACCCCCCGTCTGAGCATCCATATTCTCGTTTTCCTCAAACACTCCGGGCGAATTACGCATTTGGATTGATACAGGTTGTACTGGTCTGGAACTTAGGACGACGCGGTTTGAAATACCCGTCCGGCCAACCACGTTTCGATTTTACAAGATTTTTCCGCAATCGCTCCAGGTGAATGCCGGGGTGGTTCCCGCAAAGGACCATAGTTGAATTCTCTCCCGTTCCTTCGTTCAATCCTCTGTCGCCTGTAAAGATCACGATGTTAGACGACTGAAGAGGCATAACACTCCATACGATGAAAGTGGAGTTAGGGAGAACAGTTGGTCACCGCAGTGTTCTAACAAAAGAACAATAGAATCCGAGGTTCCAACACGTCTGCTCGCTGTCCCGTCCGTGGCTGGAGTCCTGCGGTGTTTGTGGCTGCCGCGTTTGACGGCTGCCGCACGGATCCCCCGCCGCCGAAGGTGTTGCAACCGCAGCGACGAGGATGTTGCTTTGTACTGTTACGCCTAGATACTTCACCGTACTTCCGAATGCGAGGCGAGAACGCTAACCGTTACACCACCACTCTCGGTAGAAACGCGTAGTCCACAAGCTTCGAGCAATGCAATGCTATTCCGGTGAACTTCTCTGTTCAAACCGCAGAATTCTCATACCTCACAGAACGACAAAAGCATCAGAGTACACACCTGGTGTGGTTGGGGTCGCTCAAGTGGTTTGACCGGTACTCGGCCAAAATGTACTTACGTAGTTAATGGACGCACTCGGCATGTACCTGTTATTTGCCTCGGCATGCACTGGCAAATACCTCCGCGAATTCCTCGTTCGAAAAGGAGCAGCATATCGACATCTGTCCGAAAGTCCAGTTGGTCGCTCAAGTGGTCTGGCAACGTCTGCGCCACACCTGGTGCGGCTAGAGGGGTGCGTGGTCAAGGACAATAGGGGTGTAACTGAGGTTAGTCAAGTGGTTAGTCAAGTGGCCCTCAAGTCAAGTGGCCAATAGGACCAGAGATAATACATGTCAAGTGGTTAGTCAAGTGGCACTCGAGTCAAGTGGTTAGTCAAGTGGGAGGGGGGAGAGAACAATAGGTGTGAAAATGATTGACAGGTGGGAGGGGGGAGAACAATAGAGGTGTGAAAATGATTGACAGGTGGGAGGGGGGAGAACAATAGAGGTGTGAAAATGATTGACAGGTGGGAGGGGGAGAACAATAGAGGTGTGAAAATGATTGACAGTTCTTTTGTGTGGGCACGCTCTCTCTATTTATACCTACTTGCGGGTAACTGTTTTTAAGAAGAGTAGGCCTGAATGGGCTGGAACCGGCTTTCAGACTAATCTCTCTTTTATCGCGTATCTACAACATAAACCACTCTGCACTTACCACACACACTATCACAGTCATAAACATTGTAGTGATCTAGGCGATCACTTGCCCAAATACGTCAAATTAATTTCTCTAGTCAGTATCCAGGGCGGGCGAGCATGGAAAAGTTAAGCAATAGAGCTATTACCTGGGAAGTAGCACGCATATCAGCATGCCAGTGGCCAAGCGGCTGTCCTTATTGCAAGCTGTTAAAGTTACTCCATACAGCAGGTTAGCGAGGAGTATTGCCCTCTCCACATAGTGATGATAGGAAGGGGGAGTATCTATTTAAACCCTGGGAGCAGGGGTCTGTCTGTCTGTCTACGAAAGTCTTTCAACGAACCACATCGACGCCGAGGGCGTCGTCGCCGGCGCCGCCGGGGCGGCGGTAGCAGAGAAGAAGATGGCTGTCGTCTACTACTAAGGTGGGCTCTGCTGCGATAGCTGGTGTGGATAGTCAGAGGGGCATATTCATGTGGACAGTTAAAGAGAAAATCATTTGGTCATATCCATATGGGCATAATCTTGTAGAGTTCTTATCAATATTCCAGTTAGTTTGGGCTGCGAGGTGCCCATAAGTTACATGCTCGCCCCGTCCTTGGCTGTATCTCTAATGCTTTGTTACAACTCCAATTAGACCATGTAAATGTTCACATATGCCATCAGTCATTGCTCATGTAAATAAATATGTAAATATGTGATTGCCGTTTACCGTAATTTATCCTAGCTTCCTCAGCCATTCCACTGTTATTATCTGAATGTACTGAGCCATAAAACCTGTCAGGTGTTGCAGTAGGAACCTATGACGAATATTCATATCAGAACTATGGTCGATCTCCTATGGTCGACCCTTATCCACGGCTCCAGTGGAAGTTACCCTGTCTGGTCTTATCACTAAGCTTTCAGGGTCACTACAACATTTACAACAACACAACGGGGCAGACAATGCGAAACCACCACACTTCTTCTTCCCAGAAATTGCAGTTGATAAACATGCTCCATGGTAAACACCAATGCTCGGATACGGGCGGGACATACGTAGATGCAGAAAAATCTGTTTTTTGTTATTCTACCGTCTTGCAACTGAAACAAATGCTTTTCTTTATGGCAAACGAGTTTCGTCTTTATTTAAGACATCTTCAGAGCCCTAGGAATATATCCTCTTCAGTCCCGAGGTATCATATATGATACCCCCAGGTATTATTTATTTCTCGGACGTTTGCGTGACTGAACTTTTTCTGTCCTGTGGTATCATCTACGACACACACCGTGCTTCTCACAGCTCATTTGTTCGATCTTCTGCCAAGCGTTATAAATTTGCAGCACTGATTGGAAACTTGGGATTCTGCAGCTGTACAGCATGTCTCGTAGAAATAAAGGTAAAGTCATATCTTTTTTCCATTTACAAGTGTTTTCACTGCTTTAAGAACTAATTAAATCTGTACAGACATTTCTCAGTTAAAATCAAACCATAAATTAATGTTATAACGAATTTAAACCATCTATAAAAATTAATTATTGTTTCAAACAAAAGATTTAATGGTAATTCATTGTTAACTAGCATTAACACAAAGTAAATAACACAATAGTAGTTCACATGCACTTTTATTATGAGCTCAGGACTGAAGAGGATATAAGTTCGTAGTTCCCCACCAGCTACATGTCTCACAGTAGAAGAATCTGGTTTTAACATCATTGAACCGTGAAGAGATTTAAAATAATTATGCAAGTTTAATTGTACTACCAAAACATACATTGAATGAATGAGAATTATGAGTTTAATTTAGATATTTGAAATAAGTAAAAATTCTTTAACAATTACCAATTTTTACATTACTATACAACTGCTTCGTTGGTAGCTGGTAGTGAAATCATAGAGCAACATGCCATGTACTGTTGAAACATGTACTTCTATTACTTCGAATTTTTTTTTAATACTACAAGAGAAATATTGGCACTTTTAATCAGGTTTCTCCTAGGATAAATACCCAAGATAGGTGGCATAATATTTATTTTGCATGAAAGCCTCCTAATTTCGCAGATTTTTTAATATTATTTTTATATGTTTTGTTATGAGAAAACCGCATTCATCCGAATCAGCTTAAAAGGTGCTATAAGAGGAATTTCAAATCCGTCTCTAAAGACCTCGCTGTTGAGAGACGTAAAGCAGTAAAAAAATAAATAAAAAAAATTCAGATTATAAAAGATTGTAATTATCATCAATACCTTTCCCCGTTTTGTCTCGCTTTAGACGGCACTGATGTAGCTGACAATTTACATAGGTGGGTTTCAAAATTCTCTCAAAGTTTAGAACAGCTTAAAGAAACGCAACCAACTACGCCAAATCTTTATTGTTTTGGAGTTATTCTCCGTTAAATAAACTCGTATCTCTAGTAGGAAACTCAGTCAGAATCATAGGCCATTTTAAGAATATTCTCCGTATTACTTGCGCAATCTACATTGAGAAATTGAGCATAGACCGTCTTCTGGGAAAGGGCATTTAACACGAAAAGAAACCGTTACAGAATTCTCTGAAAGGACTTCAACTTTTATCAGTTACTGTTTTCAGAAATCTCTGGCAACCTTCTTGCATTAAATTTTGTCTGAATCAAGTTCTGCTTGCTTACACATTTAAGTGTCATTAACTTTAGAAATTGAATTTTCTTGTCACTATAAAGCATGGAACTTCGTTCTTCAGAATCGAGACATGTTACTGGATTTATTTTTTTCAAGTAACATACGAGAAGAACTTAAATTTTCCTTATTCGATTGTGAATTTACTGTTTCATTCCACTCTTCTTACTATGAAAAAAGAAATATCGTTTCCATGTCTTTGATAGACAAACGAAACCGTCGTAACCAATAAAATGTCAGTTTATGGGATGCAAGAAACACATTTTATTATATTTCGTCAATATCGTATGAAAAAAAAAGGTAGATTGATATTCGTAAAGGCATTCTCATCATATAGGCACGATTAGTAACATTGATATTCAGGAGAAGTTTAATATATATATATATATATATATATATATATATATATTTTAACTGTTTAACGTCTCTTAACAGCGAGGTCTTTAGAGACGCGAAAGCATGGGGGACAAGGAATGGGAAGGAATTCGGCCATGGCCTTTTGAAGGAATCATCCCGGCATTTGCCTGGAGTGATTTGGGAAACCATGGAAAACCCAAATCTGGATGCCCGGACGGGGATTCGAACCGCCGTCCTCCGGAATGCGAGGCCAGAACGCTAACCGTTACACCACCACTATTGGTAATATTAATGCTCCTGAGAGTATAATGTAAATGACTTCTACGGTCTGCAGTACATTTAGTTTCACGGAAGAACTGAGATTGAACATCATTTAAGCTTTGCATGACACATACAATTATCTGTATACAATTATCCCAAAAAATTTCGAAACAAAAAATTTAAGGTGAGAACATACTATTATAATGTTTACTGAAGATTCATATTTCATTCTGGCACACGACCCTTGTACTGCAGGGGAAAAGAACACTGACAGGAAGGAACGAGTAGAAAAGAAAGTTGGTGGTGTCCTTTGTTCCGCCTCCAGCCCTGGATGTAGCCATTGTGAAGACGTGTTCCAATCTCCTCTCGACTTTCACCTATTGTTGAAAGAATGTGAGTCTTTTGGTGGTGACACCGCACGCGCTCTTCTGGCTCACTCCCTCACATTTTCGTTTTTCTATAAACACAAGGCTGTGAGTTTGTGCCTTCGCTGTGTTCTCTGTTGTAATTCCTCGAGATATCAGTACACCGAACAGCCACCTAGTAGCCCCGTTTAACTGTAAATCATTGTCATCAGAGATTAGAACAGTTCTGGATAGAAAATTCAGTTATGTGAGTTTTGGGGAGAGGCGTAACAAAATGTTTGAGGGGTAGGGGAGGTAGTTGCTCAGATAAATATTATTTAAGTCCTCTACGTACTACGACCGAGGAAAAATTTCCATCTTTCAGTAGTTTTCTTGTTTTTTTCTGTCGAAATAATTAGAGGTGCGAAGGACTGAAGGAAGGAACGAAAAGGTATTCGGTCAAGAGGATATGGTCTTTTGAGGAAACCATCCCCGCATTTGCCTCGACTGATTTGGGAAACCCAAATCTGAATGGCTGGACGGGGTTTCGAGCCCACATCCTCCCGAATGAGTGTTACTGTCCAGTCATCTAAATTTCGGTTTTTCCATGTTTTCCCTAAATCACTCCAAGCAAATGCCGGAAGATTTCCTCCAAAACGCCATGGCCGAATTCCTTCCCATCCCTTGCTCCCAACGGTCTCCAGCACCCCCACCCCTCCTCCAATGACATGGTTACCTGGATGTAAAACCCCATAAAAATGAATTTGTGTAGAACAGCGGTTCCCAAACTATGGGTCGCGACCCACTGGTGGGTCACGGCGTGTTTTAGTGGGTCGCGGAACAATCGAGGTTTTTGCCATAAATATATATCTTTTTGTATCTATTTCTTCCTCCCAGTGTTCCATATTTTCATACATTTGGGTGCACTAAAACACAATGATAAACCTACCAATCAACAACTAAAATCGGCTCTGTAGGTGTTTTTCTCCAAAAAGCTACTTGGTAAACCATTTGCATTCTAATATGCTGATCGAGTTACTTCTAATCGTGGAATTTCAGCACTCGCCAACCAATCAACAACTGAATTCGGGTCTGCACGTGGTTTCCACCAAAAAGCGACTTGGCAGACCAGTTGCATTCTAATATGTTGATTGAGTTACTTCTAATCGTGGAATTTCAGCACTCACATTGATGATTGGATGGTCTGTGCAGTGGGTAGTGAAATATTTTTTTACGGAAAGGTGGGTCGTGTAACATGTACCGTGTACCAATAACGTTTGGGAACCGCTGGTGTAGAATATTATTTCTTCTGCTCCTTTAATCCAGCATCACTTCGGTTGTAAGCAAACTACAGACGAACTAGGAGACGGACTTTCTCCGTTAGGCCTACTGTTCAACTGCGTCCTTGAAAAGGTGTTACAGGAATGGCGGAAACAAAAATCAATCCTCGGAATTGACCAGCCAATTATATTAGGCAGAGGAAAATTAAAAATAGATTGCCTAGCATTTGCAGACAACTTAACAATCTTTACCCTTGACATTGCAATAGCCCAAAAACAGATCGAACTCTTGAAAGAAGTAGCGGAGAAAGTGGGTCTACAGATTTCATTCGAGAAAACAGAATTTATGACCTGCAATAAAGAAACACCATGGAGACAAAATATGGAAAAATCAAACGAGTGTCATACTTTAAGTATCTCGGTGAAACAATCCAAGAGAATGGAACTGAAGCAAAAGCTAAAGAAATTAGATGCCAAAAGATGGAAACACAAAATGTCTACAACAAAAAATGCATCTCCAATTACACAAAACTGAGACACTACAGTTATTAAACCAGAATGTCTTTATGGATCAGAAACACTTATTTTGAACAGAAAAAAAGATATAGAAAACATTGAGAAAAAAGATCGCAAAATTATAAGGAAAATTTTGGGCCCAAGACTCATAGGTGACCAGTACAGACACAAAAGTAATCAGGAAATTTTACAATATGCAGACATTCACAGAGATATTAGAAAACGCCAACTAAAATTTTATGGACACATCAAAAGAATGAACCCTAACAGACTGACAAGACAAATAGTTGAATTCTATGAAAACCGAAGTAAATTAATATCGGATACTATGAAATGGGTTGAAGAAATCAAGTAAGACCTCAAATTAGCAGGAATTGTTCCAGAAGATATTGAAAACGAGACATATTTAAATCCAAAATTCACAAGTTGACCGGCAGGAAAGATTTAAGAAAATACCAAGAACAACATGGTCAGATGAGAGAAAAAGCCCACAGCAAACGTATAAATGATAAATGGGTACACAGAAAAGCGAACAAAAACTTCTGAGTACTTTGCGTAGTCCTAATGGAATTATCCGGAAATCCAGAAATCTAGAATTAATATAAAATTAACTAACGGTGTGCTGTATTTATTTAAATAGAACACAGAAATATTTATGACTGGGAGAAAGTATATAATATTACCTTCGTACTGTTGTAATGCAAATAGCCTATCTTACTGATGTATTCCAATAACTGCAACTCTTGTTATGAAAGTAAACTACCATAGCCTTTATAAAATAATGAATTATCGCCAGGAGTGATTTTGGAATACCATCGAAAATCTGGATGAGATCTGGAATCAAACTCATTACAGCAGCAACTGTAGTAGATATTTCTTGATCTGTTTTTTTTTTTTTTTTTTTTTTTTTTTTTTTTTTTTTTTTTTTTTTTTTCATTGGGAATGAAAAATAGCTTCTGTCAGTATCTCGTACAGTTCTGATGCCAATCCTAATAGGATGGTAACGTAAAGGTAATTTGTTGCGTTTAGATTTTAATTCAGCTCGGACCACAATAATTATAACACATAGGATATGAAAGTAAAGTATCGGATATATTATGGGCTTTGGACAGTTTTTACATTCCTCAGGCTGAATTTCAACTTACGCGTAAACAAATTCAAAGCTGGGGGAACCAATAGCTATCAGCCATTATCCACTAATAGGACGGTGCCCCCGCTAAAAAATGTTAACTAAAATTACTACTGCTGATCCAGTTTATGGACGGTTGATACAAAATAATAATAATAGAAAATATGTTTCAGCCTAATGTTTGAATTCCATTCCTACCAAAATAAATGTTTAATTCCTGGATGCTCAATGTACTTACGCGCATCAACATTAAGCACACAGAAGTTTCCCTTAAATTAAATCCAAAATTTAATTACGCTTATTGAAGTGCAACTAGTGGTTTGACTTACGTTTTACGTTTATTTTGACTTAATTTCAGAAAGCTAACGAAATGTAAGTATCCAGTTAAAACATACATTAAAAAAGAGTAGCATAGTGGTGTGATCTTCGGTAGCTATTAAAGCAGAAAGATGTCAAATATTTCTTACACTTATCACGTTTAATCAACGTATTCCGTCAGTTTTAATGTCTTTGTTTGTGAGAACTGAAGAAATAAGTAACCGAAGTAAGAAAATATACAGAATCCAAAGAGTATTAGTGTGATCTTTGGTCAGCATTTCTTGAAAGAAGTGCTCATCTCAGATAAAGTCATCTGTGGTGCATGTTTCTCTCATCTCGGAATGGTTTTTTTTTTTTCCCTAATTCCTCGGTACATATAATTCATCAGCTGTTTTTGCAGATCTTAATCTCGACAATTATCTCTGAAAATTTGAAATCACCATCCAAATAGCTGCGATAGTTTTTCGGTTATGTAATTTCAAACTCTCACACACACGCAGCTCGCTTAAGGATTTATAACAGTAGCCTGTAGAAGAAGAGATACTGTTTTCTTTTGGAATTGTGCCTTCCGTAAACAGAGTTCTGTATCTAAATTTATAAGACATATTATAACCTCTTCAAGTCCCGAGCTCATAATAAAAGTCCAAGAGAATTCTATTGTGTTATATACTTTTCGTTAGTGCTAGTTAACAATGAATGGCCATAATTTTTTTGAAACAATAATTAATTTTTTATAGATGGTATATATATATATGATACCGCGAGAGTCAAGCAGGAAAATTATACACACAACTTTACTGCTTCATGTTATTTTATTTCACGGAAAAATTATATGTCTTTACCTTTATTTCGACGAGCCATGTTGTACAGCTGCCGGATCCTAAGTTTCCAATCAGGGCTGCCAAAAGCACAAGATCGAGCATATGAGCTGTGAGAAGCGCGTTGTATATTGCAGATGATATGATAGGCCAGAAAAGGTTCAGCTGTACAGTGGCCCGAGAAAAAAAATAATTCCTGGAGGTATCATATATGATACCTCGGGACTGAAGAGGATATGTTATTTATTTATTAATAGAAAAAAAGAAGAACTCTTAAAACAAATGTGAAGCAACCAAGTGAATTACTCACGAGAAATTGGTGCGACAAAAACGAAGATTTTTTCCTAGAAAATACGCTCTCTAAAACGGTAGAAAGCTACCACTCCCATCTAACAGCGTTGAATGAAATGAGGAGGTGAGTATTTCTCTGTTGTAGCGGAAAATTACTCGGGAAACGCAGACAACTGCGTCAGTCGTAGCCTCGTCTGGTCACTAAGCGGGCTGCTCTAGCTCACATTCCAACAAGCCACACTCGATGCTCTTAGGACGTATCCTGGTGGGAGGGTCATGTTAACGCAGAGCAATTAGCGTAGATGCCAGCGCCGCACCGCGGTGTAATTGCGCAGGGCGCCATCTTGCTGGCAAATGGCGTCGTCTGGACGCGTGGACGCACTGTTGGCACAGCGTGGAGATCGCCAGTTTACTTCCATCTTACGATGAGCTTAGAAGGAACTTTGTGCCTATCTCGCTCTTTAGTGTTTTTGTGAACGTGATCTTGGGCTAAACACAACCGATTATCTAATGCAATTAGACCTTCCCAAATTATTGTCCCTTGATACCACCATTGTTGAAATATAAAGTCGGATACTCACTGGCGAGCTGTGATTGTACCCCAACAGATACAGTAACCACGTTCTAGTGTGTACTTGTGAAACGAACTTCGCTCGCGACGAACACCGGTCCACCTCACTGAGCGTACTCACTAGCGAGCTGTAACTGTAACCGAACGGATACAGTAACGAGGTTCTAGTGTGTACGCTCACTGTAACCGTAACAAGCTGACACTATCCGCAGTGTTCGTTTTGCGCAACGTGATGTCGGACGAATTGTTTCTCGCTTGTGCAGCATATATACTTGTAAATGCTCTACTGGGTGATTATAAACTGCCACGAAGATGGCGTATTCCTGGAATGTATAGAGAAAGAAGTAATCTCATTCTTCTTTTAAGAAATTAACAAATGAGTGGTCATTACATTCTCTCCAACTGATTTTGAACATCTAATGAACATAATTGGGCCCAAGATAGAACGAAGAAACACTTCTTTCCGAGAAGCAGTGTCGGTTCAAGACAGATAAGCTGTGACGCTGAGATACTTAGCGACTGGTGATTCTTTTACAAGTTTACAGTACCTGTTTCGCATTTCCAAACAAGCCACAAGCTCGGTTGTCCCTAAAAGTGTGCCAGGCGCTGATAGGAGCATTGAAAGAACAAATCATGGCAGTCCTTTATTCAATAATAAAAAAATAATAATGTAATTTATTTCAAAAAAAATATACAAAATGTATGGCCTTTTGAAGGAAGTTTCCCGCCTCTAACTGGTTTAGACGTACAGCAACGATAGGAAGGAAGAATTCGCCTGGAGTGACTTCGGGAAACCATGGAAAACCAAATCTGGAATCCTGAAAGGGGATTCGAACCCGCATTCTCACGGTCAACAAATCGTAAAGCCCTAAGCAAAAGAAAAATACTAGGAAACCGATACTTCGGAATATTTTTCAAATAATTATCTAAATTTAAACCTGTTTTCGAAATGACAAGTAATTTTTAGTACATCAGAAAGCATTAGCAGATTTTTGCTATCCGATTTCTATTTACAAAAATCTTTCATTCAGTACTTGAAAATTTAAGTGTCTTATGAGGATCGAGCAACCGTTTCTCTATCCTTCCCTTCAAATACCTGTCGCCACTGTAATCGACGTGGAAGTTGCTGAACAGTGTCCGCTTTGATTGACGGCACTTTCAGGTACTAACAGCAGTATGGTCTGGTTCGTGATTGGCCTGCCAAATACCGACCGATTAGATGCGGTCTAGCGTGGCAGGGATAAGCCTGGTCCGATCACATGTCATCATAATTATCTGGAGGGTTTGCAACGCTGACAGGGTGGGCAAAGCGTTTACGTAGGAACAGAAACAAGAGAATGCATACACACCTTAGAGAGAAAGAATTAACTTAGTAATTGAAATCAAATAGGATATAAAATATCTCAACAGCTCCTAGTTTTATGTGATTTTTTTCACTTCAGATTTAAAATAAATTGAAAAAGTTAGTTATTTGATTGCAATCACTTTAAACGCCGAAAAAATAAATGAATAAATAAATAAATGTGTTAACCCAAAATGTTAAAAGTATGCTATTTGACACTGACGTTTATTCCTCCAGATATTTATTAATAATTTTTAATTGAACAGAGACTGTTCATATTTTGCATTTAAGGACAATCAACGTCTTTGGATTGAGGGGTTATGCTTGAGTAATTCACCGTATTCCAAAATAATAATATGAAGCAATGCAATTTTTCTCATAAAGTAAATTTTAGCTTGTCGTATATCACACTACCAAGTTTGTTCCACTTTTTTGTTTTAAAAGTATACCAAATTGGTCATCTAATTTAAGAGTAAAAAACGATTTTCAGGCAATCTTTGGAAAAAACGATGTTTACAAAGTTGAATCTGCAAGACGAAACAAAGTGAATAAATATCAGAAACGAACAGAAACTAACTACAGCGAACGTATTCTTCTTATTTTGTGCTGTGTTTTTCGTAAACTCACAAGCTCAACTACACCAGCATGCCTATGGAACAGTAATATTATTCTAAATATCCTCAGATCTGGTGACTAAGTTATGCGAAAATAAAAAACACGGTATTACAATTTGGTAACAAACGTTTTTATGACATTCCATATTTTTTTTTTTATTTTTTTTTTCATTACAGTATGGAATATAGGCTAAGAACATTGAACACCTTCTTTGTTCTTCGTTCTTACATTGTATTTCTTACCTGATTTAAGAAATGATGAGTTCTTATCTCATTATATTCCCCTGTAACAGACGTTACTATTGATCTACGGTGGGTCACAGTAACTTATGAAAAAGATGAGTGTATTAACTGTCTTTCAGTTTTCAAGAATGTTCTAATTAAATTGTCAATTATTGATTCGTACTGATTCACAAAAGCGTAATCTTCATGAAAATTTGTTGGGGAAGGCTTCCCCGGAATATCGAAGCAGTTTAGTCTTCATGGGATCCCTTCAGGTGTGTTTGTCAAATTACAAGTGATGAAAAAGACAGAGAAGGTCATAGAAACAACCATTGTGACTTTACAGCGAATATTTTCTGCTTAAATATCTAAAGTTTATAAATTTTCTGTGTTTTTATCGTATTTTGTATAACTAGTCAAGAATTTGTGATTGTTGCAATCGTGCTGCCTTGCGGAAATGCTAGCGATATGGCTTCCTTTAATATTCTGTTAATTTTATTAGCAGTATCGTGGTTATTTAAACGATCCACTATTCCTATAACTCATTTATAGGTAATTTGTATTTAATATTTAGCTTAATAATTATGTCATAGCAAATGGAATGTTAATCTAAATGCAGCTAACATTTGTAAAGTTTTAAGATTTTCAGGTAGGTTCTTGAATACAAAATTGCCTCGACAACCCGACCCTCTCTACCAGAGATTTTTCAGATACGTAAAGCACAGCACTCGAAGAGTCAACTGGATGCAAGAGTGTATTATGGAAATGTCTTAGTCCTCAGCGCTGAATCAGTAAAAATTCCTGTTTACACTCCGATACGAACTCTGTTCGAATTCTGTAATATTTTAACGAACCAGGAACTGTGAGTATTCAGTGTGTTGTCACCACGTTGTTTGAACTATACTAGAAGTGAATATCTGGTAATTTAAGCTTCTGTTTTTGTTTTCACTTAAACCTACAATCCGCGGGTACAATGGGAAACATAGATTTGCTTCCTTTGGTTGGCGGCAACTGTGAAATGTTCAAAAGAAACAACGGTTGTTAAAAGTTCAGCCACGGAGTGTTGCTCCCTCTTAGGGAGTACCTGACTAAACCATGGAATTTCATCATTGGGCTATTAAGCTGGTGATCATGTAGTATTAACGAACCTTTCATCCACAAATCTGTTCTATGATTTAGCTGTACCCGGTGGTACAGAATGCTGTTATCTAACAATCTCCAGTATACATGACAAGAATAACTACTTATAGTCTTACACCGGTATGATTAGACCACATGGAAGTTGCTGTTTGCCTATTCAGTCATAAGGGTGAAGTAATTTATTTAATAACTATCTGCACCCGCGACTTCATCCACGCGTAATTTGAGATTAGTGCTATTAATTCATAGATACACTATCAAAGAAATGTTTGGTCGGTAGGTAAACTGGCAAGATTTTAGGATCATGGTTGGCCTAGAGGCATATTTGGGTATTTCTTTACAAAGCTTCTCTGTAAGTAATATATGAACTGGTGTTGCCTGGTTTATATGTATGTCGGATCTGGAGTACGGGGCTACGCTACTAGATGGCGCTACAGACGTAGCGAGCAGGATGCCAGCGCCACAGTGACTGCAGAGTGAAGTACGAGGGGTCTACCTAACCGCAGCGCACAGCACACGGAGCTCTCTTCATGCGTGACCACCGAGGCAACATCATTCCGCTATCTGTCATTGTTGCATTATGAGACTGAGTCTAACTAAACCGGATCCTTGTATCAGCTGTGTTCTCGTAGTTGCTCTTCACTGTCCGAGGGATGTCCACAGCCTACCTTCGCTAATGAGCCATCAACCTTGAACCGGGAACTCCATTCAACCCGCCAGACTCCTGATCTATCTCGGATGGATACGACATGTATATAATAGTCGATCTGTTATAGTTTGTATGATTTGAATAATCCACCTCTATGTATAAGCAGGGCTTATATTTCGAATGCGAGATGATTAAGGATGAATTAAATTAGCATCCATTTTTATTTCTCGTCGTGTAAGTGTAACATCAAAACATCGCGCAAACTATCACTATCGTGACGTAAGCTACCACCATATACAGTTTCGTTGAAATGGTTGGATTTGCTTGATACGTGCAGATACATCTGGCCTCTGTAGTATGGACGAAATATGGCACTATTCGAGGTAGAAAGCGTACGTCATGTCAACTAATGACATAATCTATCGCACTGTCCAATTTCGCTGAAATCCAGGGATTAGGTTTTGTGAGAGGTGGGTACGCACAGACAGACATGCCAAAATTTAAAGATTTTCCTCCGTGTCAACGGAAATTATGTAACAGATGTTGGTGAAAATCCTATGTGTTAACTGAAGTCGTCAGCTATCACTATGCAATGTTTCGTTGAAATCTTCTTCTTGGTTTTTGAGAAATCCTCACAAAGAAAGATAATAGATTGAAAATTTAAGATTTTGACCCCTGTATCATTCGAAACTATGTTACACATGTGGATAAAAATATTACTATATGTTACCCGGTGACATACGTTACCTGTAGGTACTTTTTCATTATAATTCTCTCATTAGTTTTAGCTTGATGCTCGGCATAATGAAAAATATATAATTTTACGTTTTGAACTCTGTACCATAGGAAATTTTGTAACAATTAGGAAGAAAAGGTATTTATCTTGGACAATGATAGTCTATAAGATATCACCATCAACTTCGTTAAAATCCGTCCATTTGTTTTTGCGTGATTCGTAAACAGACAGATAGAAAGACAGACAGACAATCAAAAAACTCAAACTTTACAGTTTTGCCATCTCTTTCACTATTAAGAATAAATTGTGACTACTTTTGAAATAAATTCATGTACAGACACAACTTTTCTACAGTTTTATTATACTGTGTAGAAGTATATAATCGCCAGTGTGGCTGAGGGCGTTACGTCACTGCATACTAAATCAGGGAGATACAGGTAGAACGGAACCGCCTCTTTACATTTCACAAACAAAAATGCACTTATGATAAACGAAAAGTTGAAAGTTTCCAAATAGATGGCAGCGCAAACTTTCCTCGTATAGTTTAAGTACACCGGTTCTAGCAAACCTGGTTTGATTCGGGCAGGACACAGGTTCTTTCTCCCCTCTCATGATTCACACTGGTCACCTGCGTGACCAGAGGGCCGGTGAAGAGTAGTCCGTAGCTGGTCGGACCGAGAGAAAAATAGAAGTAAAAAAAGTACAGATGACATGAATTCTAATTTGACGGATCTGTTTGTTCCTCTTAGAAGCTTTGGGAATATTGACCACATGTTTTTTGCCTGCAGACGACATTGGGATGAATCATCAATATTAATAGCAGAGTTGTGCAGTCTCGGGATAGAACTGCCAACCAAGGTGCTGACCCTCCTTCAAAAGAATAAAGCAGAAATCTTCATGACCCTGTTCAAGTTTGCAGCGAGTAACAACATCGAAATATGACACTTGAACAAGACGAATAAAGAAGTCACACGGGCGGACCTTAAACAAAACCATATTCACCCAACAAAACAACATATCCTATAACAACGCTGACCAACAGAATAATCTGAGTGAAACATATTATTATCTTGCATGTTAAATATTTAATTTTAAATTTGTATCCCACATATTGTACATATATTGGTATGACATTTATCGGTAAATGTATTCGCACTTATAAATTGTAAATCTGACCCTGTACTTAAGCAAAGGATAATATGTAGTATTTGATAAGTTGTAATCCACTGACTGAATGGTACACAACAAATACCAATAAAAATAAATAAATAAATAAATAAATATCCAACACCTTGGTTGAATGAAATTCGGATGGATCTTAAAAGTGCAAACATAGGAGCAACAGACATCTTAGAAAGACACCTTCAGACAAATGGGAAGTTATAACTGAACAACCAATACAAAAACAATACAGACCAAAGTGGTCGGAAGAACACAAACAAGCTTTCTCTGGAAGAATGCAATCCTATTATAACAACAAGAAGAATTCAAATAAAACTTGATTGGATCATTTGCTTAACGTCTTCCATTTATTGGGAGAATTCGCCAATAATAATAATTTCGTATGACTTTACTTGGAGGGATATTCCTTAAGGATGCAGCCTCCTATTTTGATTTTTAGCGAATGCGCCTCTGTCGATGTTGCTTTAACCTAACCCGGTAGTACTACCGGGTGTTGGTAACAGTTTTATGTGGAATCTGAACCACGCAAAATTTTTGGCGTACATCACATTACACAGCAAGCTGTAGCACAGTTGAAATCCGGGTTAAGAGCCTTTGAAAATCCCAGCGGAGATCAGGATTCGAAGCGGAGGCTTTTTGGTCTCCAGTCAGACACCTAAACCACTGACCTACCAGACTGCTCGTAATCTTGTGGTAATTCCAGTTAAAATTTGGTTCAAAACTTAGATTTGTCGCTAACCATACTATCCAATCTACATAAGAGCATCAGACGCATTGCATATACTTCCTATTAATTTTGATGTAGCTACAGAGCATTCGGTGTCTGTAACCAAACCTACATCTTACTCTCGTATCTAGTAGAATCAGGGACAGTAGAACTACAACTATTCGAACTCCGACTACCCGATTCGATGAATATCCGAATCGCTTTTCTAAGACGTGCGTGGAACAATTTGAAAGGCATTCCAACTGAAGAAGGGAAGAAAAAAGGAAAAAGAAACTCAAGAAAAGGAAAGTTGAAAGGCATACAAACTGAAGAAGAGAAGAAATAGGAGAAAAGTGAAAAAAAAGCTCAAGGAAATGCAAAGGGAAAAGACATTAGGAGATGGGGATGACGTGAATTCAGAAACATTCTTTTGAATATTCCTTGATGTTCAGAAATTAGGTCTGAAGTTATAGGAGAGTGGATGGTGTGTGATTCATGCCCTGGGTATGAAATTCTAAATAATGTCGAAATTGGTGAAAGAGTGAGAGAAGAAAGTATTGAGGAAGAAGATGACCTTAATGTCAAAATTGAAGCATACACGGGATCATCAGCTAGTCAAGCATTTGCCGGCCTTGAAACTGCGTTGAAGTGGATGCGTCAGCCTGTGTGTGACCACATGCAACTTCTCACTGTCAAATGGATGCGCGACTTGGTTGCACGAAAACGGATGAATACAGTCAAACAGCTTACTTTGACCGAGATGTTCAGCAAGCAATGACTTATTTACAGTACGGTTCGTACATACTGTACAGCACTTGTAAGTACGCTTAACACGTGAAAGTGTTGCCTTATCATTTAATTAATTAAAAGTTCTTTTTCTTCAAAAATAGTTCTTTCTCCCATTTTCAACCTACATACACTAATTAATTAAAATAAAGCCATTTTCGGAAAAATCCAACTATCCTAATTTTTGATTATCCGTATGAGGTCCGGTCCTAATCGATTCGGATACCTGGAGTTCTAATGTAGCTATAATAAATGTAGAGAATCATGAGAGACACGCATCAGTTAAAAAGGGTGTGAGACTAGGTTGTAGTCTATCCCCTTTAATATTCAACTTGTATGTAGAAGAAGCAATAAATGAAGTTAATGGAAGATTTGAATGTGGCATAAATGTTGAGGAAGAAAAAATCAGTATGCTACGATTTGCTGATGACATTGTCTTGTTAGCAGAACAGGTTGAGGATACTGGAAGTATTTATATCATGAACAAAATACTGAAGGAAGATTTTGGACTAAACATAAACCAAAGCAAGACAAAAGTAATGAAATTTATGAAAAAAGATACCAATACTGGTAGATAAAATATAAAAATAGTTTTGGATGCGATAGCAGAATTTAGTGAATTTTGCTACTTAGGAAGTAAAATTACAACCAATGGCCGAAGCAGGAATGAAAAGCCGAGTAGTAGTACGTGTAGAGCACGGTAGCGAAGCATGGAATTCAGGAATACCAGAAGAAGGAAAATTGAAGCATTTGAAATGTGGAGCTATAGAAGAATGCTGAAAATTAAGTGGACAGATAAAGTATGAATCGAACGAATTTTGGAAATTATGGGCGAGGAAAGAAGTTTGTGGAAGAGTCTTAAAGAAAGAAGAGACAGATGGTAGGTCATATTCTGAGACATGCAGGGTTGGTTAATTTGTTATTGAGGGAACAGTCGAAGGTACAGGGTGTCCAGAAAAGGACTCCCTGATTTCAAAAAATTAAATATCTCGAAAACAAAGATCGATAGAGGAATGCAGTAAACGGTATGTTTATTGCGACAGCTGTAAGAATTGTATACAGCAGTGTGAAATAATAGTTACAAAAGCTGCTAACAGATGGCGCTGTAATCGCCATACGTAATGACTAAATAGTGATCCGAAGCTCAGGGCGATCAGTTCCACCATTGCAACGTGAAGGGAGGTTAGCGCACCGAAGGAAGAGTTTAAAACCATGTACACCATTGATTGTTTTCATACGATTATTTCACTTATGTTTGCTGATATGAGCTGTACAGCGTACAGCGCCATCTGTTAGCAGCTTTTGTAACTATTATTTCACACTGCTGTATACAATTCTTACAGCTGTCACAATAAACATACCGTTTACTGCATTCCTCTTTCGATCTTTGTTTTCGAGATATTTAATTTTTTGAAATCAGGGAGTCCTTTTCTGGACACCCTGTAAGAAATGCAGAGGACAGAGATAAGAATAGAAAATTGAGGATGTGGGTTTTAAGGGTATGTTAAGATGAAAAAGTTAGCGCAAGATATGGTTTGTCCATAAACCACGTAGCTCCATTTTGGCCTTCTTTGGACCCGCCCCCCCCCCCCCCCCCACGTAGCCCTACGTGGCTTTTGCCTCTACCTCCTCCACCTTTCCCACGTAGCACGTAGCTTTCTTCCCTTTTGATTCCAGAAGCCATTTTGTACTTTTTTCTCTTGTCAGACTGTTGTAAATTACATAAGGAGATAATTAAATGAAGGAAATAAATATTTACATGCTGTTATGTGTTCTGTGTCTCATTTTAACTGTGAACATTAATATGAATGGAAAGCTACGTAGCCTTGCTTGAACATCCCCCCCCCCTCCTTTTTCCATGTACCGTAGCGTAGCTTTCGATCCAAGCCCTCCCCTCTCCCCAAGACCGAGCCACGTAGTTTATGGACGCTCCCATAAGTATAGAGGATTGCATCAAACCAGTCCAGAGTCTGATGACAGCCAAAAGATATACTGGAAGAAACCTTTAATAATAAGTGTGAAATATTAAACATCTTACGTATTATTATCTTGTAATATTAGTTGTACTACGATTTACACAGATACTACCAACTTTGATATCACTATTGATTCCAGATTAGCAAACTTTCAGAAATGGCCTGAGTCCCAAGACGTCTCCGCGCATTTACTGTATTCGCGTCATACCGCTTCGCTGCCGGTGACTTTGTGGCTGACGAGTAGACCCCCATTTTCAGAGACACGAGTTTCATCCGCTGTGACTTCATCAGGCCTCTTCACCGCATGCTGCCGCTGTAGTATGTAAAACGTTTCCTTCTGCCTCGTTTCCCTCCGCGGCTTTCATCTTGCCCAGATTTTCACTTTTGTCTGAGTCCTACGTAAAGCAGAAAGGAATCCCGCGGTAATGCGTCGCGAAGTCGACTTTGTGGCTGCCTATTTCCTGAAACGCTCGGGGCGTCAACACCATATCGTCACAGCTGTTTTTCCCGCCATCTCCCGAAATGAACAGTCTCATAATAAGGTCACTTCGTTGCATTTCAAAGATCGTAAAAACGTCTCTCTCACCCAACGGTTAGTAGATCCGATTAGTGAGTGAAATTGAGAAGTAGTTTTTAGACTGATACCGTTAAATATTCGTTGTCATAAAAATACCTGCCTTCAGAACCGTACAATGCTAAGATACAATACAGTTACTGTATAACATCATACTTAGAAGTAAATTTGCTTCTTTGTTCAACTAATAATGAAAAAACAATAGTATGTGTTAAAGGTAAACGAGAACCCACAGTTTAAAGTCAGCACAAGGACAATTCACAATAAAAATTATATTACCAACTATGTGACTCTGTCATGACAATCGTAAGTTCAGATACTGGCTTCTGCACTTTAGAACTGATACTATATGGAGTGCTGAGACAAATTGGTTTGGTGGATGAGCGGTAACGCTCTGGCCTCGCATTAAGCAGGACGAAGGTTCAATTCCTCGCCTGCCATCCAGGTTCGGATTGTCTGTGGTTTCCACAAGTCACTCCAGGTGAACGACCGGCTGGTTTCTTGAAAGGTCATGGGTGAATTCATTCCCGTTCCTTGCCGCCCTTTCTTTTATGATATTCGCTTTGACGAGGCATAAAGCCACAAGGAAAAATATTCCTTTTAATAAAATCAGTGTCGATATTTTCAAGTTATTCCTTTAGATTAGAGGCGAGTAACTGGATGAAATTCGGTCATGGGCTTTTGAAAGAACCAACCCGGCATTTGTATGGAGTGATTTCGGAAACTAATGAAAACCGAATTAAAATTCAACCAAAGAGAACCGTGTTATTATTTATTTTTCAGTGTTAAATAATTTAATTCCGGATTCATAAACGTTTAAATAATAACACTTTATACCATTTTTTTATTCAACCGATCGCTATACCCTGTCTTAGTCTAAATTTCTCTGTAAAAACATCATCATCTATTATCATCTAGACTTGTCCCTTATTGTTCATTCTTATCCTGAAAATCGTTCTACCAATGTCCACTATTTATTTATTTTCCTGGCTGTAGATTGCAGTTTGTACTTATTATCCATTGACTGGGTATCTTTCCTCAAATGCAATCAAATTTTAATTATCTTTACAATTATTATCTTGTCACTACATTAAATACAAAGTGATTCAGGAGGAATGGTAAATACTGAAGAAGGTGGTAGTATGAACAATATTGAGTAAAAAAGTTCATATACATATGTGTCCGATTTCCATTCGTTTTGGAGATACAAGTGCTGGAATCGATTCAATAAAATAAACCTCATAAAAATATCAAGAAAACAGTAATAACTTATTGAAATTCGTTTTCGTTAGGTTAGGTTATCTACTAAAAGTATCAGCCTCGTAACGTAGCAACTACAGTCACATTTTTAACTGTGATGCGCGAGCATCGGGATTTTCCGTGTCGACTTCAAGCATCGATAAAGTCCTTCAGTGTTAATAGTGGGATTTTAGAACATTTAACTTAAACTGTTGTAAAATTAGCGTTTGGTTTTGCAATAAGTTATTGGTATATTCTCTTGATCATTTCCTGAGGTTTATTTTATGCATTACATTCCAGCGCCTGTATCTTCAAACCGAATGGAAATCGGACAAATGTTTATATGAACTTTTTTATTCAATACTGTTCATATTACCATTACTCCTGAATCACAATGTATTTAGTGACGATAATTAAATCGTAAAGATAATTAAAATTGGATTACGTTTGAGGAAAGATACCCAGTCACCTTTAATATTTACCATTCCTCCTGAATCACCCTGGATATCATCAACACCTGCCATTTCTGTCTCCTGTTAGAACTGTAAGTTATAAACACTATTAAAGTGTTTTTATTTTTTTTAACACTGTCCTTAGCATTGTGGAAAACACCCAGAAAGTAGAAGTGATCTTTCGTTGCAACTTCCAGTTTATCGAGTGTGTACATTGCACTACAGAAATTTCTTACAACAAAGCAGTATTCAGTTATTCAATGGAGCGTTGGGCTTGGTGGATCGCTACCGTCAAATAAATGCAAGGAAAATGTTAGGATTATTAAATAGTGAATATCTGGGCTACAAAATGCCTCTTTCTCTAATGTTGCTATATGGGAAGTTATTTATTAAATAAGTCTCCGAGCATTGCTAAAAGAACTTTGCTCGCAGTAGGTTTCACGATACCTTAAAATAAACATGATTACATAAACAAACAAAACTGAACAAGAACAAACATTTATATGTTATTTGTACCCCCATAACTCCTTATAGAAAAGCAGTATGTGGCAGGCAATAAGATTTAAAATGAAGTGAAGTTTTGTCTCCCATAATTTGTTATGAACTGAACAACCATACATCAGACATTCTTATCCATGCTTTCCTTCATTTTACTACGTCACTCTATAAGTTGGTCACAATGATTCTCTCTAAGACAAATTTATGAGCAATCGATTTTTGTATTCACACTAAAATAGATCTTCCCACTACTTTTATGTATCTAACGAACCGCTCACTTGCTCACCTATGCACACTAAATCACACAATGAAGCGCAGTGCCTATTGCTATTTAACAGATCAAATATCAATTATCACCCGTCAGTGTGACTGCGCTCCTTATGGCACCACCACAACGGATAAGGGAGCTACAAAGGTCCGAATCCCAGCAGTCGCATGCAGCCCAACCTGATCGCTGCTTTTCGCAATCACCTAGTAACATTAATTACATAAGTCGCAGCCAAGCTCTGCCCCCATAATCAGTACTCTCGACTCTAAGCGGTCTCATTTGTTCGTGATTATAAATGGTTCACCAATAATGATAACATTCTTCAATAGTCAAATTGTGATGTCACAAGACATTTGAAGCCATAATTAGGAACTTTAAGAAGTAGTATTTAATTAGAATAAGGATTAAGTAATTCCTATTAGGTAGCGAGAGTGAGGCAAAGAGGTTTTTATTTTAAGTTTTCAAGTGGCTACAGACTGCTGTCATGGTGGTTAAGCCATGCTGAAGAAGTTCGGGCACTCTGCTCCCGCCGAGAGTTTGGCGGGGATAAAGATAGTGCAGTAGCCACCCCACAAACACAAAAGTTACCTCTCTGGTGGGGTATCGGTGGACCTCTGTGTTCCCTCCCATTTGGCAGAGATGGTCCTCCCACCAACGGGGAGGTAAGAACCCCAGAAGAAGATCAGCCCACCCGAATGCCGTTAGGCGGGTATCATATAAGGCTCCACAACGAGACCGTAGGTCTTCAGTCTTGACCAGTTTTTGTCAAGTGCTACGCGGTGGAAGTTCGCGATGTCGCTCCGCGCGGGTTCATGATGTAAGCCCATATTATGTTCTGTTTCTCTCTCTCTATGTATCTGCCATACATCACTCTCGCTCACAGTTTGTAAAATAAACTAAGTATATGAAGAAGGAAGTTGTAATTGTCTTATCAAGATGATGAATAGTGGAGTCAATATATGTGTTTGAACAGAAAACCTATAGTGTGTCACAGTGTACAATTTATCAGAATATAATTCAAATCAGTGTGGTGTATCTAACTAAATTTTATTTTCTTTGTGATTGTTCCACCCCTTTTACTTGTATGAAATGACGGAATGAATGTAGTCAATCGTCCGCAAAGCTGTCCGATAGTAAATTAGCAGGAAATAATTAGAAAGAGGTTTGGGAACGTTATATAATATACATACATTTGTAAGCCATTTCTCGTGTTTGTTCACTTGATGTAAGCCGTAGCAGATAACCGTCGACCCAGTACTTCGACGAAGGGCAAAGTGTCCGCTCCCGTCAATGTTCAGGTCTTCCGATCGATATCTCTTTTGTGTTGCTGCCGAAATCTGAGGAAGGCAGGTTGGAGAGACACTGCAAACAAGTCGAAGGAAACGAGGCACTTGGCTCTGCGGCACAAAAGACTGTCTCCGCCGACAGACAGATCGGTAAAGTAAACAGACGGACGGACAGCGGATACGGCAGTCTTTATGCGATGGTAATGGTGCAGCACAATGGAATTGGTCCTGCTCGGTGCTGTAGTACACACACTCCACTGCTTTTCTCGTTTCCTACCTGCGTGGCGCACTTTCTCCTTGCCATGGCCGTCAGAGAATTTGAGGATTGACTGAAGACCACCGCCGTAACCAATCCTGAAATAAAGTTTCGTGTTGTTTGTCAGGTCTCAAGTCAAAGTACTCTTCTGGAAGGCTTCCTTAGCAATTATAGAGATACAGCGTACAGTATCGTAGAAAACGGAGACGAATTCATACTCTTAATCTAGTCCGGAAGTTTTGAACGTAATCTCGTAGAGTGAAAAATTCTCACTGAACGTAGTGGGAGGTACCCGGTTCGAATCCAGATTTGAGTTTTCTATGATTCCCCCAAAAATTCCAGTCGTAATCCGGGTTGCTTCCTTTAAAAGGCAATGGCCTAATTCCTTACCGTTCCTAGCTCCCTGTTCTTTCTCACCTCTAATGACCTCGTTGTCAACTAGGAGAAAAGCCATATGCAAATAAGAAAAATAAAAAAAAAATGTTTAGTGCATAAGGTCAGCTCTGTAGAAGTTGTGAGCATCTTACCACACACGTGAGCAATTTTATAATAGTAAGATGTTGTTTTCTTAATGTTAAAATAATGTTACTAAAACTTTGTATTAAAAATTGTAAATGTACAATACTAATACGAGTTTGTGGGTTTGTGATGGGCCAAAGAGTAACCGATGGAAAAGGGAGCGGAGACAGAGATAATGTACGAATCAAGAATTACAGGGACGTGATGTAAGTCGGGCGTCGTTTAAAATTGATAGCTGGCAAAAAGATGCAGCGTAAATCCATTATATGTTAATAAAACTATCACAGGAAGAATTTATGGTATTGTTTAAAGTGTGTTCAGTTGACGGAGATAATATTCGGAATTAATAAAATTGTAAAAATTTGTGACGTAATAATGAAGAGAAAAATAAAAGTTGAATGAGTTTAATTTGTGAAAATGATTTGAAGAGATGTACATCTGATAAATATTTATTGGTGAGAGGTTACGTACTGCAGCTGAAAGGTATAAAGATTTATTTCAATGAAATAGAAGAAGGATTCCAAGATTTATCCTGGAAATATGACAAGAGAGCAATCATAGAAAATAGTTTAAGAGGAAAGCTCATGTTGGATGTTACCAACTCTTGGTGGCATAATACGGGAAATAACAATGTGAAGACTATAGTATACTAATTAAATTAGTACAAGGTCTGCAAGGATAGACTAAAAACTTAAATTTGCAGTTATAAAAAGTGTAACTGGTTCTGTATTTCACATTGGATGGTTATAATTAAATAATTTGACATCACCAGACACTCAGTTAATCTAAGTAGGCTAACATTCCCCATTCGAATGATTTTATCACGGTTGTATTAAGTACAAATATAAGTGCTTGGAGTAGGACACCAAACTTAAATAACCTGGAGTATATCAGCAAACGTTGTTCATAATTACCTGTTTCCAAATAGACCACTATTTCTATTTTGCTCGGACTACACAAATTTTAAATTTTCCCCCATATACCAACATTTTAAATATTTTATCATATTAAGTAATTCAGCGCATCTATTGTAATACTGAAACCACTTTCGCAAGGCATCCGTATTTACACAGAATTCCGAAACGTAATTTTTCTTGAAGAAGTATCACCAGAGAAGAGATCACTGCAAGATTTATCCCCATGAGAGTGCATTGTTGTGGCTACTGTGGTATTTATTTATGAGGTAATGTATCAGCTGCTGCTGTTGGCATTCATTGTCCAGAAATCACGCTGTGCATTGTGGTCTTGCTTGGCGGCACGGCTAAATCCAACCAACCCATGTTTTTTCTTATTGGCCGCCACATTGACCAAACCATATACAATCAGCTTCCTCTATTTTATGTTTTAATGATAATTCTTAAAATAATCTCTTTGTAATGATCGAAGTTCAGAGACTTTTCCTAGTCGCGCCAGTATCAGAATTTTTCAGAGACTGCGTAAAATGTGTTTGTAGTACAAACTGTGACTGCATAAAATAACAGGCTTAAGTTTCGTTATTTAAGGGAAAATTTCTAATGATACGATTTTCCCCAATCTGCAGTTTTAAAGAATTTTTTTTCCCTTAGTTTTCTCCGAAATTAGAAATAATTCCGATGTCGTGAGTTTTAAAGTAAAAGGTAAAGGGGTTCCTACGGCTTCTGCCGCTTCCACTAGGCTTCACGGAGGTCGAGCTCCGCATTCACATTACAATCGATGGCACTAGAATGGATGTGACGTGGTCAGCACCACGCTCCGACCATTCTTTACCTTCCGGGGTAGTTTCCTCCACGGTACTCGTTGGACAGCAGGCTGAGTGGGGCTGGGGAGGCGTTCCGGATGTTCAACTTCGAGGAGAAGTCCTCGGCTTCGTCGGGGATCGAACCCCGGCCGCCCGAGTTTTAAAGTAAATCGTTGTTAAATTTATGATGGCCTTACAGTGAGAAGCTGCAGGGAAGTCTTCTTACAATAATGATAAGGGCAATGAAAAGTATTTTCTTCTCATAAAACAGAGTCGAGCTCAAAATCTGGATTAATAACTCAATCAACTGCAGTCAGTACCAAATATTATTAACAAAATCTAGTTAATTGTTACCTATCTTCATCTTATCTCTTTTACTTTCTCCTTTAATACTTCTTTCACAACCATTTCCACTTCACCCTTCCTAATTCTCATTCCTGTAAAACCCATGGATCCCTTCTACCTTGTAATTTGGACGTCACATCCACAGTTTCATACACTTTCCCAGTCAATTCGAATTACTTAAGTTTCTTATATCCTTAGATCGGCGTTTACCGGAGGTTGTGGAAGAAAATTACGAGTATGTGTCTTGTCCAGGTTTAGTAAGAAATACCTTGTTAAGCTTTCACAAAATATGCGAAAGTCTCACTAGAATTGTTTCAGTCTTCTTTTTACTATAAATTCTTTTACAATCTGGTTCATGAAACATGAAACATTAAACTAAACGTTGCTTTAAGTTTTCCTGTACATTAAATAAGATTCAATAATTACTTCTCCTTTATTTTTCAAGCACTGCTTGCTATAACCAATTCTCTCAGTTCTCCATTGCTCCAAAGATGGTACTCCTCTCTTCTTTTTTCACGTGTCTGGCCAACCTAAACACTTAATTAGGTGTCATATAAAAAATTTCAGTAACATATAATATGGGAGGTAAGCCAGTTGCCTCACTGTTGTTATGCTTTTAAGGCAAGCGTTTACAGTATTACACACTACAAAATTGTATCCGGCTTCACAGATATCCTTCTGCTTCAATTTGTTTTAATCCTGAAGTATATAATACCAGAAAGCACATGGTTGTATCTTTGAATTAAGCTGGAAGGAGACGTTTTCGAATGAACAATTTGCAGAAAACCAGAACTATCAGCGGACGAGGTATCAGAAGCTTCAGAAGAATAGAAAACTGAGGGGAGTGAGTTTGCTCGAGCCCTATTGGAAGAAGGGTGTCAAATATATATATATATATAATGAGATAGTTCCCTGTCCTTTACTCTCAATAGAATCCGCATTTAATGTCTTTGCCTTATTATCATTTTCAGCTCTACACTACCAGCCTCACATAAAATGTAACGAAGAAATGGCAATTAGTGATTTATGAGAACAATTCCTTCATAGTTGGAGCAAATTTCTTGATAAACTAACTCTACAATCGCTTCCTTCAGTTTTCTCTTTCGACTATGCAGGTAAATTGTTATAATGATTTTTTCTTAAAAATTCATGATTTCTATAATATTTCCGTTGGAGGATTTGTTTTATATCTAAGGATTTACAACTGGTCGATGTAGTGAACATATCACTAGACCCGGCAACGTACTGGAGACAAAGAACGGGAAGTTAATGAATAGGTGAGGACCTTTGGAAGGAAACATTCTGGCATCCGGCTGTAGTATTTCTTGTGAGACCACGAAAATTTGAAATCAGAATTGTTGGACCGGAAATCGAATACCAGTGCTCCCAAATGCCAAGGTTGAACATCAACAGCTCATATGCATGTCTTATTTCGTTGTTATGGAACAAAAGAATAAAGCATGAAGTATTAATACACAGCAATGGGTATATCGTAAATAACTAACGAACGGAACAAGCGTTAAAGTACATCAACCAAAATTAAAATGATTCAATCACGGGCGACGAGGTATTTATTTATTTTGTATGGCAGACATACAAAAACAGTAACTACATAAAATCACAATTTATAAATATAACTATTACTACAGGCTGATGTCCAACGATTGCAGCCATTCAATTCTTTCTGTGGTTTTTTAGTGAATATGATGCATTGTACCATTGAATCTCCTAAGAGGTCATTCCATGACGATGTGGTGAATGGTTTGCTCGTAGTTACCGCAGTCACACGTAGGATTCTCTATCATTCCCCATCTGTACATCCAGTAGTTGCTTCTACCGTGGACTGTTCTCACTCGGTTCATTGCCGTCCAGGTTTTCCTGGGATGGTTGAAACCAGGAGGCTGTCGTGTAGGGTCTTGGATTAGCGCCTGTTTTTCGGGGTTGGAATTTGTCCATTTAAATTATTTTGGACCAGTTCTTGACCAAACTTCAATGCTGAATATCTAGATTTTAGTCTATTTGGAGGTTTCGTATGTGCAGTCCTGATGAATTGGAAGGTGTGGATATCTTAAGAATTTCTGCCATTCGTTTTTTAACGCCGCTTGTTTTCTGAGACTTGGTCGAGCGATGTTAGAGAGTACAGGCAGCCAGTCTATAGGTGTAGATTTAACAGTTCGAGATATTGTTCTCATTGTGACATTTAGTTGAACGTCGATCTTTTTCAATGAATAGGTGGGGACCTTTGGAAGGAAACATTCTGGCATCCGGCTGTAGTATTTCTTAGGAGCCACGAAAACTTGAAATCAGAATTGTTGGACCGGAAATAGAATATCAGTGCTCCAAAATGTCAAGGTTGAACATCAACAGCTCATATGCATGTCTTATTTCATTGTTATGAAACAAAAGAATAAAGCACGAAGTTTACTGCACTGTATATGCTTAGCTTAAAAAATAATATAATTTTAAACTAAGTAAGCCATAGATGAATTTGTAATTTGTAGGTAACACATAAAATCAAGTACTTTCAGCCACTGTACATCGTTACTGATTCGTAGCTAAAGATACAAAATACGAAGAATTTTATAATTCGATGAGTAAAATTATCATTGTTCTCGGCTTTAATTATAGACAGTGTTATAAAGTGCCATGACAAATCGCGAAATTTTACGGAATTTTGGTGATTATCGTTCTCATTAAAAATATATGTTTCTTACTTATTCTCTAAATTTTAACAACGAAACAGTGAATAAAAGATACATAATAATTTTTATTAAGACCAAAAATATTTTCAGATCCCTTGTGTATTTCTGTGTTGGTATTCGTATTACCACTGCACCCGATTCCAGCATCCAGTCTGCTGCATTATTATTCTTTTGTGACAGAGTTAAAATATTGCTTCTTAACAACAAGATTGAGAATGTGCTTACTACGAGAACACTTCTTGCCGCCCACAATGACGCTTTAGTTGGTATATGAAATGTGCTGTTCTAATACTTCTGCAATTTCTTTTTTAATTCACTGCTGATATATTTTTTTACAAAACTTAGCCTGAATACTAGTTTATATTTCATTCTAGGAATGTTATATTAAGCCTTATTTTATTACTGTCCCTTCATTTCATAAATTATTTACTTTTCTGTATTGTGATATTCACCTGTTAATTTCATGTTACTGCAAGCAGTTTTAAATTCGAGTAGTTCCGTACGGGCTTTGTATAAAATAGTTTTTTTTGTATCCAAAAAAATTTCCAAATCCTTTCGTATATATGTGTATTCGATTTCCTACTGTCACTGCACCATTTTTCAGCATGGAGGCTGCTAATATATTATTATTTTGTGACCGTGCTAAACTATGTGCTTACAACCACACACCTTGCTACTCACTTTGTTACTTTAATTGGTCTATTATATGGTTCACTTCTACAATTTATTTCTAAAAATAATTCATTGAGTTTTTTTAATACTCATCTTTATACTGCTACGTTTGACAGATTGTTTGAAGTTCAGGAATCAGCAATTTGGCTTTTCTCATGGCGTTATTAACACTAGAGTGCACGCGCCCCTAAGCACTCCTTGAGCGCACGCGCGGGCTACAGGTGTAGCCCATTTGTAGGAAAATTAATTTTCGGAATCAGACAAGAAAAATATATAAAACCGAGTAAATAATTACTAAATATCTTTATTTTTATCATGTTGACTCATAAAATTAACAAAATTTTGTTTCTTAATTATAATTTGAAACATAAACGTAAACTTCTTAAAAATCAAATATTTTTGAAAGGTTTGAATCTTTTAGTCTTATTTTTATTTAGGAACGTAATATTTATTATAAAATGGGTTTCCAGTGTAGTAATTGAACCAATTATCAAAGTGATTGATAATAATTCATTCTGTTGGCATACATTCAGGACAGACGATAGCCTGAAGTTCGCTACAAATGCGCCTCATACATTTACTGCATTGCTTGCATGTTTTGCGGTCTCGAGCCCTGCTGCTAAAAGAACATCGACCAACTCCTCCCCGAATAGACTTATTATGATTCGGGGGTTGATCTGCCAATCCTAGAAGTAGTCTTCCTTTCAGTTTTACACCTTTTAGTAAATTTTGCTGGGACATACGACGCTCTATAAAAGGTCTTGCAAGATCGAATCCGACTTCTTGAAGATATTGACGACGGATCACTTTCATATCAGGATTGTTCGTCAGATATATTACAAGACCGTTTATATTCGACATGTTTACAAAATTGTAAAACAGCGTGCTCGGCAATCGACAACTGTTCCGAGGAACGAGGTATTCTTTAGACATTTTATCAAAATTATCTACACCGTATTTTGTGTGATTATAAAATGTGATGATAACAGATTTTTGAGCTTCACTAGTTGCTTAATTAATTTTTAGCATGATTATGGAGGGTAGACAACATCAAAACTACTTAATTTCGTTTTGTCATTCTCCAGCAACCATCTTAGTATTTGGGCATAGCTCACATTACCCACCATCTAAAAATGACAAAAACATAATAAAGTTACATGAAAAATACATAAACACAAACAACACACAAAAAAAACAGTTATTGACATTACTTTTTGTAGTATTAATACAGAAAATGTATCATATTTACCTCAATTTTGTCACTTATATATTAAATAATTTACTTCCTCCAACGCTCGCGCGGGCTACAGGTGTAGCCCATCAACTTCAAGGGCGATTTATGCAGATGTCCGTTCGCCGTGAGAGATGGCACGCTACTGGCGGGGGTGGGGGAGAGTACTTGAGGAATACACTGAACGATTAATCTGTAGCGCGCATAGTTTATATAATATACGACAATATTACACGTTCGGGCTACATATGTAGCCCGCGCGTGCACTCTAGTGTTAAACGTAAAATCCAATTTTTATATACTGATTCCGCGTCGTTACGAAAAAATGCACTCTTTCTTTGCACAGAACTGTGTAACTTGGAACTTTGCTATCGCGTTTACAACCGAACTGGGAGCCCTCCTTATTGTTTCAGTTCAGTGCACAGTATTCGTTGCTCTGGAACGGCGAGCGACCTCGTCAAAAACACAGGCGCGAGGGCGTTGTCTGGGAAAACAAGGGCTTCCTTCTACTGCACTCTGTGCTCAGGTCACGTCTGTATGCAGGAGACCAGCTCGGTTCGTTATTGAAACCCATAGGCCCCTACGAAGATGTTCCCTTCTTGACACTGTTTAGTTGGAGTCGAGGCGTTGAATCAGTGACTTGAATAATAACAATTGAACTGTAAGGACATTTTCCAGCTATTGATATGGGAAAATAAAAAAAACTTATTTTGTTCTCTGAATTTTGTATCATAACGTGCCAGGACCTTCAGGATGCTTCGCTATTTATGATGAGAAGATGACGTTCAAGTGTTAAAAACTTAATTAAACCAACACTGAGTATATTGATTGAAGCGTTACAAAATGACTTGTTGACCATCACGGCATGTTTCCTGTTTTAATTGGTAGTAAATTTACATTAAATAACCTGATTACTTGTCTCAGTTGTCAGGAAAATAAGAACTTGGAACACTTCAATGTTTATTCAAAAGTTTTTTTAATATTTTATTGTTTAACTGTACCATTAGAATTAGAACATTTAGAAAACAGAGAGAGGACGGCCGCAAAACTAATGCGGTAGTGTGTCTGACTGCAACCTAGACGAACGGGGTTCGATCCCCGATAAATCAGAGAATTTTTTCTCGAACGGCTCACAAGGCCCACTCAGCCTGCTAACCAATGAGTATCGTAGACCAAGTTTCTTGGGGGGAAGGTGAAGAACGGCCGGAGCGTGACTCTGACTTCATCACATCCATTATTGTGCCAATGGTTATAATGGGAATGCAAAGTTCTAGCTACGGGAATCGGTAAAACGGTCCCATATCTCCTCCTCTAAAACTACACCTCTCAGCAAAAAACAATACACTCACCACTCGCTGAACATAGTATTTCAGTAGGTATAGAGTGCTTTGCGTCAGCGAGCCCATGCGGCCTTGAAACAATAGCTCCAATTGTGACCATGCCAACGGTGAGTAAAACTCATTGAAGTCAGTCGACACCAAAATTTTGGAGAAAGCTGGTGAAGAAGCAGTTTTGTTCGTTACGAAGGGGATCGCGCTAGGTAAGTGTCCCAGTAGAGAGTGTTGTACACTTTCTTAGGAACCTAAATTAATACGCTTATGCTGAAATTTTATCTTTAACACTGTATTACAACCCGTGCATTAATCTAACACATGTAACGTATCTGGAAATGGTGATTGGCACTTGGAGCACGTACGTCTTTATATGATTTGTGACTGCTCCATATGAACGAGATTATGGTATTAATTACCGTGAATGCAGCTTTCTAGTACTTAAGTTCTTTGCAGCTGTTTTACACAATAAAACTCATAACCTTGAATTTGTAATGATGTAATGTTGTAAATATTTCTGATCATCCTTATTCCATTTCGCAATCATCTTTATAATTAACTTGTCGAATTATAGGAAATAAATGCCCTTCTTTTTGGTTGGTTTAAAGTTTTAATTGAAAGGAAAAAATATTCAATCATTGCAAACACATAAATATTCAATCCAAATCCTTTGCGGCAACTTGCGACTCAGGAAGACAAATGGTATTCTGTAATTCGTACCTCTACTCTTTTTATTTGGCGTGGTTGATGTTATGTCTCAAGTAGTTTACACTTAGTAGGTACTCAGAACCAGAAGATGTTAGTACCCAAATTTTATTTCCTTCCAGGGTTTTGTTTTAATATGAGCAAAATTTTTGAATGGTTGGGGTGAATATCAAAATAATATTAATGGAAAGCTACAGTAGTTTACGTTAGTAAACATTTAAGTAATTACGACAGATATACTGTGGATCGAAATTTTATCTACCTAATTCTGAATCTGAGTTTTAGAAACATTTTTTTTTAATAATAAATAAATTTAATTGTTTAGAAAGTGGCAGATTGCATTACACTGAGAGAATTTTTCGTTGATGTAGCACATTAGCTTTATGTGGGATCGAATAACGAACGGCGAAATAGTTCGATATGGTATTAGTGGCTATTTAATGTGTGAAGAAATGCCTCATGATTGAAGGATCATCAGGATTTCGTTTATAAATCATTGCCAGTCTGAAGATGTATTGTCCATCGGAAGTTATATAATCAGGCGAATAATGGCCAAATAAACTTTCTAAAAATTGTAGATGGCTGACCACATTCGCTCGTGCGTATTACCGTTCATTCAATTGACAACACTTCCAGCAGCGCGTTTGCAGATGCACTCGGCTTGGCACTTCAACAATGGCGCTGTCACTCTCACTGTGGTGTTTGTCGATGCGCCGTCCTGATTGCCGATCATTACCGATTCCGTTTGGTGTTTGTGGCGGTAATCCGCACAACGGACGGAGTTCGGGACAAACAGGCTGGGTGTGGACATGCGCCGAGTGGCTGCTATGGATAGATAACGACTGACTGCCCGGCCTTATTTAATACGTCTCCAATGAAACGTCGGCATGGTATATTCAACCTCTAACAAGAAATTGATTGATGACGGAAAATTTTTAAGCTTACCACAGCACCTAGACGACCAGTGATGACCAGCTTTTTTTTTTTTAACTTAGTTCAATTTTATAAACAGACGCATCACGAATGACATTGTGTGTATTACTGGAACGAAGATAGGTGCCCCTTCCTATCGCTATGGTTTTCAGTATACACGCTATTAGCAATGTTGGCGCCAGACTATGATTCAAATACAATTACGAAAATTTGGTACCCAATTACAAGTGCAGATGATAGCTTATTCTCATTCCTAATTGCAGTTAAGCAGTAGTGAATGCTAATAACATTTGAAGTTACCCATATAACGTCAGACTCTCATAGTTTTGTGTCATGGTCTACGACAGTATATAATTTTACCAACGAGACAGTATCAAATTCTTGCTCAGAAATTTTTTTTCTGCTTCTCAACCAGTGTATCTTTTAAACATATTTACACTCTCTTCTAACAAAATATCACTATGTTCCAAGCCTCCAACTTATATATACCCCCCATGAAAAATAAATGCAATGATAAAGTACTATTTTTTTTTAGATATCTTAAATAATTACTTATATAATTAGCCCCTGGACCCGCCGAAAGGGTCACGTTAGAGGTCGTGCGTCCTGGCCGCCCCTCATTACGGTTTTTACGCAGTTTTCCGCAGTATCTTAGTCGAATACTGGCTCTCCGACCTCCATTTCATAACATTTCATAAGCTACGCCTTTCTAAAATAAAAATATATTTATCATAAACACACAAGTTAACGTCAACTCTTAAGCTCCGCAACTGTTACAGGAACTGACAAGACATGGTTCCAAATACACGGCGAATGCATCGAACAAATTGTTAATTATAAGGCATGATGAGAATAAATATTCAATTTTGTGTACTGGTGTGTTGGAAAATGAAAAATTCATTTTTATGTTATTCGAATGTTTATTAGTTAACTCCCTATGTGTATGAATAAGAACGTAGTATTCCCACAGCAACTTATTGCAAGTGAAGTTAAGCAGCAAGCTGAGATCTGCATATTGCACGTTGAGTCCAATCTTGTGATATGGCAAACTAGGAAGATGAAAATTTTGTCAATCAATAAGTTTTACTATTGAGGATACTGTGATGATTCCTTGCTAAGTTAAAGAAGTCTGCAGAAAGAATAGGAAGTCGTTAAAAGAGGGACATAAAAGTGAAGTACAAGTATCTGCTGCACTGGAAAAATTGTATGAAGAAAATGAAGGAAAATGTGAATGTGTCGAGGAATAAAATATTTGCAGCAGGAATCAGGAACCGATTGGGCGTATCGGATGATAGACTCAAAAATAATACTAAAGAAAGATTTATTAGCGAATATGTAAACAAAATTTAAACATCGAACTACAAACAGCAAGAAGAAGTGATGAACATTTCGATGCATTTTACAGGTGAAAGTTAGGGATAAGGAAAACAAATGAACTAAATTACAAGAATAACTTTTAAAACGGATAAATGTAAGACTAAGACTTAACAGGAAGTACAAAACAATGTTTGCCAAAATACTAGTTTCTTTAATTTAAATTCGACTTAGCATGACCGGAGGACTTTTGGCGAACCAAAACTTAAAGATAAAATAATGTGGAGTTTCTAAATCTTCTCCGCATTACACATTTTCTAAGAGAAAAGATGATCGTGAAAAATAATTTGCTATTGATAGAGGGAAGAAACCAAAGTTGGCCGGCCACTTTGTTTTTTCTCTCGCCTTTGATCTGAGTTAAGTTTAATATTAATGGAATGTTTTCATATAGAATGAATGACATAATGCACTAAATACGTGATCATAGTCTTCAAATTCTCTTTTTACAAAAAGTTGCAAAAACAGTTTCTGAGAAAAAGGCAGTCAAATTTGGAACCCTGTTATGAATATTTACAAAGCTACAAGAAAAGTCCATTAAATTTAAAAATAATATGAAAGAGATTTATTTTAACATTTGATCATGTGGTATAAACAATTTAGCTTATTTGACATTCATAAATTACTACCTAAGAAAAAAGTAATTATTTTCTTCGTTAATAAGTTCTTCCAGTAATGACAAAAATGATCATTATTTCTCACCAAGATTTCAATTTGTTTTGATCATCTGAGATATTATTTCAAATAATTTTAAGAAACTGACGAGATATTAATGTGAATTTTGTGATTCGACTTAGGGAACCTCTACGGGTTCTACATAGGAATCTTTGACTTAGAAATGTTAGGCATTTAAAAAGAATGATGGGAAAATATCAAAGTAAATACATGACACAGTGATAAGGAATAGTATTTTCCAAAGACACTGTTGTGAATAGGGTTACTTTCTCCCTTGGGAACGCATAATTCTGTTTAATCCACCTATGCAGAAACTTTCAGTTTAACTAGAAGCACTTAATAGCGTAACTGGCGGAAAAATTGTCCCTTCCAAACAGATGATTTATTTCAATATCTACATGTTCAAGTATATGCTACCAGAAAGCAGAACCATCCAAGCGAAATAAAGTGGGTCTCCGACTTAAGAATCCGGGTTCAAGTTTGCTTACTTTCCTCTGATAACTAGTGACATTAACAAAATTTCAAAGTTGAGTCTTTTAAATCCTATTGATCGATGTAAAATTGCGCATCCTGTATTTGTAAAATGTAATGATATTTATGTAATGATATTTATTGTCTACTTTATAACATGTTAAATGGTCGGAAGTGTTTGTTCCCTAAGGGATGTAATACGCCGCTCATACAAAACTGATGTTGACAGTCCTTGCGTATATGTGTTATGATGAAAGTTAAGTTGGGAATGAGCCGACTGATGTAGGGTTCTCAGTTACACTATCTTTCTCTCTGTTCACAAATTCTCAGCATCGCCGTTCCATTTTGCACATAAATTCTTCTCTGGAACGGATATTAACTGCCGGAAAAGAAGATAACACGCCTCGCTAAGCGGTCTGCTCTGTTCCTCGTGAAATGATAGCTCTCGCAAGCGGCTCCAAATGCATGTTCTGCGGCGTAAATGAAAGACGGTTATCGTAATACAGCGGCTACCCACTACTGCGGTTTTAACTTTCAAAAGTATCAATCATTTTAATTTAATTTATTAAAACTAAGTCTTCAGCTTCGTTCTATACTTGTTTTATTACTACTGCCTGTAAGTACCACCATTTCCTTTAACTAAGAAACAAATAAAACACTTAGCTGAAAAGAATACTGGCTTGTGTGAACGAAGGTTCTCCCAGCGTGTCGCTGAAACACAATCTTCACGGTTTCTCCTGAAGGTGTTGTTGAAGAAAATGGAGCTTTCGGCGGCAAGTTTTGCCGCCATCTTCAAGTCTGGTGCTACCGTTTGGAAAACCAGAGCTGCTTGCTTTTAACTAACATGATTTTAGTATTTTACAGTTTCATATGATATTTCCCTTTGGGTTATCTGGCGTTTACTTACTTGTTCAGCAACAATTTTCGGTATTTTCCTTATTTTTTTTCATTACCATGTTGTTCCTGCAATGCTCAGTAAAATTAGAAGTGAGGACAGCAATAAACATTAAATGGGTAGCAGAAATTATGTGCTGTAAAATAGTTCGTTCTAAAATAATTTTTAGGTATTTTTTACATATTCATAAAATTATTAAATCACACAAAGTATTTGTGAGGAACGATTTAAAAAAGAATAATCCCATGCAAAACTATATTTTATTGATGGGTACAGTGGATGAAATCAACTGCATTGTATTTCAATTGGTGCAACGTATAAAAGACGAAACACGTGAATTAATGACAGATGCCTATTGAAGAAATGATATTAACTCTAATTTACATGTAGGTGAGATCAGTGATTATTTAATGGGACTGCATTAGAACACATGTGCAGTTCAGTACAATGGTTGACGAAATGTCGTTGTAGCACCAACCTTGTTGTAACATCTAATGGCATCTTTTGTTTGGGACCACAGCAAGATGGATGGGGTGAAAATTGAAGGCAGTGCGTAAAAATTTAAAAAGGGATTATTTTTACCCTTGCAGATAAAGGCATGGGTAGATGTCACATTCCAATCCAGAATGAACTGTGCGTGAGGGGTGGGGGGTGAGAAGCAGCGGATGATAAGCGTACAGGGAACATTTTAAATTAAGTGCTTTCATTTGCTTTTGAATTCTCATGTTGGTGATTGCGTATTGGCCGAAGGATTTCCGCCGACATAAAGGGTGACAAGGAATAGAATAGGCCATCTTTTGCTGCCAGGAACCTTGAGAAGCTGGACGTTTGGAAATTGTTCTCTGCTATTTTCGTACATGATGAAAACAAGTTTTAAATCTCTAGTTTCACATACTTAGTAGTATAAGAGCTAGCAAGTCACGAAAAAGTTAATTTTAGGTCGGATAGTTTTTTGATATTTCTTTTCTCACTGAAGTTGGCGAGGGGTGAGCTACGTCTGGCACCTGGGAGCGGTTGCGTTTACCTGCGTGCATCCCTTCCATACAGGTAAAAATTACGAATTCTGAAATTCTTCTAAGACAATTTTTCACAATTTTTTACTTATTAGCAATATAAATTTATAGTTAACAGACAGTTTTATCGTTGCTAACATCGCGCCAGATAAAATTAAAAAGTAAAATAATTTTCAAACCATTTTAGTATGGCTGAAATTTTAATATGATTTGGTTCTATAATCAAAAAATATAATATAAACTTGTCAGAAAGAAATTCGTTGTTTAATTGGAAGCCAAACGGCCGCAGTGGTTTTTGATCGTATGGGTAACGTAAAAAACTGTTCTCATCGACAGAATTTACTATCATAATAAAAAATTTATTCGCGTCTTATACACGTTGCATCCACAGAGTAAAAACATTTTTCTACAAACGCGGTACTGAGAAGAACTCGACCACACTTGGGACTTTTGTAATGCTGCTTAGTTCCATCTAGATTGCTTAAGCTGCAATTAGTTCTATTAGTTTCTTTTTACTTTAATCAAGTGATAAACTCGTTCTGAGAAACAAAAGCGACCATCGAAAACGAAAGAAACTATTATAATATCAAAATTGTGTTGAAATAAATTGTTTCATTCACTGCACACCGAGAGTGGTGGTGTAACGGTTAGCGTTCTGGCCTCGCATTCGGGAGGATGGCGGTTCGAATCCCCGTCCGGGCATCCAGATTTGGGTTTTCCATGGTTTCCCCAAATCACTCCAGGTGAATACCGGGATGCTTCCTTCAAAAAAGGCCATGGCCGAATTCCTTACCATTCCTTGACCCCCATCCTTTCCCGTCTCTAAATACCTAGTTGTTATAGGAGACGTTAAGCAGTTAAAAAAAAAAAAAAAAAAAAAAAATTTCACTGCACACCCCAATGATCTGAGCTGCAGTATGAGCAACGGATAAATAGCTTACTGTTCAGTGTGATACAGACAGATTTCAGGAAAGTTCAAGCATCAAGTATTACAACGGATTAAAATAGCAAATTACCTGTGTACACGAAATTGAAATACAGCTCTACGTATGAAGTCAGTGGATTCGGCTACGAACTTGGTGCAACGATTCTGAGTAGCTGAGTAGCTCTTGTTCGGCGATGAGATAGAGCCATCTTCTTCGGTTCTACTGAAGAAATATGATGCATGCCTATTTATAAACTAACATATTCTGCGTAGACTACGTAAATAAACAATTTCCTTGTAGCCACCGTTTCTATGGATATACTAATGTTTCTATGGATACATGAACGTTGCTATTGATTTACCCCACCCCTTGTTGCGGGGCTATATAAGGATGCGACGGCGACAGCGTCGGTTGTGGAGTGAGTGACAACCTCTGCGATAGCTGTCGTCACTGAAGAAAGCGATCACTAACCCCATTATTTGCTATCCAGTGAAAGAGGTCTGCTTTAGACGTGAACTACATATCCATATCACGCCATTGGCTGCTGTACTCCGTGTTTAGAAGTAAGTTACTGCATAATCAATTCCCATATTACTACATACAGTTTCTAAGTTTTTGAGAAAGCGACACTGGTGAATGTTAAGAATTTATTCAGAGTAAGTCTTATTAAAATTAAGATTATGGTTTCAAGTTTGGTATTATTTTGACAGTTCTGGAAGACATAATGAATCAGACCGCTCAGTGGTGTATCACACATTTATTAACGATATTTAACGAAGCGAAACTCGCAGTATGGCGAGGAGGGATGGTCTGCAGCCAATGACGCGAGATTGGTTCCTGATGCGAGAACAAGTACACACTATCACGTCGCTAATGAGAAACTATCTGGTATCGATCTCGTGTACTCGGGCATGCTTATTTCTGCATCACTCCAGGCAGTATTCACGTCAACCCTTGTAAAATACCTATAAAATAAGTTTTGAGCTTCTGTTCTGTAACGATGACTTGCAACAGCCGTTGATTTTTAGTAGGTTAATCAGTCGATCACTTCTTTGCTTTGTAATCGAACATAAATACAGCATCAAGCGTGAGGCTTAATGTACCGTCGTTTGTATTTTCAGGACGTAGGCTTCGAGGAATCGGCAGAGTATCCAGAAACTACGACTAGACGAGATGAAACAGAACAAAGAGAGTCGTGATGAAATACGACTCCAGCAACAAGTGACTAGGCCTTAGATGAACGCTGGAACTGTCTGCTTGCAATGATGGAGCAGTGGGAGGGCAGGGGAAGCCGAAGATCCGAGGTACGACCAAGAGAGACACTCCAGCAATATGTTTGTGCCTTCCTTCTCTGCGATCAATTTGTTGTATAAATTCTATGAAATTTCACTTACCACAAGTAAAACCTTCATTAGACATTAAGGGAAAAAAGGGTATTACAAGTATTTTACTCAGCGATCACAGCTAACAGCATTGGGCGCAGTTGGTCGTAGTATGATCATCCTTCAACGGAGTAAGAGATTTGTAATCGTGCGATGTCTCTGATTCTAAAGTGTGCTCCGCCACGAGGAGTTGTGGTAAGCTGTGTCCCAACTTAAGGTTTAAAAAATCAGCGAGATGGACACACCGTATCTCTGTAGCATCAAGTGGGGTGGACGTGTGTCCAACTCGACGCTCATTACGGTGCACTAGCATGGCATCGTGCCACCGCTTTCACAGATGGATCCGCCACTAGAAGTTGTGGAATACTGTGTCCCAGCTTTGGGTTTAAGAGAACAGCGAGATGGACACACTGTATCTCTGCAGCATCAAGTGGGGTGGACGTGTGACCAACTCGACGCTCATTACGGTGCATAGCATGGCATCTTGCCACCGCTTTCACAGATGGATCCGCCACTAGAGTTGTGGAATACTGTGTCCCAGCTTTGGGTTTAATAGAACAGCGAGATGGACACACTGTATCTCTGCAGCATCAAGTGGGGTGGACGTGTGGCCAACTCGACGCTCATTACGGTGCACTAGCATGGCATCTTGCCACCGCTTTCACAGATGGATCCGCCACTAGAAGTTGTGGAATACTGTGTCCCAGCTTTGGGTTTAAGAGAACAGCGAGATGGACACACTGTATCTCTGCAGCATCAAGTGGGGTGGACGTGTGACCAACTCGACACTCATTACGGTGCACTAGCATGGCATCTTGCCACCGCTTTCACAGATGGATCCGCCACTAGAAGTTGTGGAATACTGTGTCCCAGCTTTGGGTTTAAGAGAACAGCGAGATGGACACACTGTATCTCTGCAGCATCAAGTGGGGTGGACGTGTGGCCAACTCGACGCTCATTACGGTGCACTAGCATGGCATCTTGCCACCGCTTTCACAGATGGATCCGCCACTAGAAGTTGTGGAATACTGTGTCCCAGCTTTGGGTTTAATAGAACAGCGAGATGGACACACTGTATCTCTGTAGCATCAAGTGGGGTGGACGTGTGGCCAACTCGACGCTCATTACGGTGCACTAGCATGGCATCTTGCCACCGCTTTCACAGATGGATCCGCCACTAGAAGTTGTGGAATACTGTGTCCCAGCTTTGGGTTTAATAGAACAGCGAGATGGACACACTGTATCTCTGCAGCATCAAGTGGGGTGGACGTGTGGCCAACTCGACGCTCATTACGGTGCATTAGCATGGCATCTTGCCACCGCTTTCACAGATGGATCCGCCACTAGAAGTTGTGGAATACTGTGTCCCAGCTTTGGGTTTAATAGAACAGCGAGATGGACACACTGTATCTCTGTAGCATCAAGTGGGGTGGACGTGTGGCCAACTCGACGCTCATTACGGTGCACTAGCATGGCATCTTGCCACCGCTTTCACAGATGGATCCGCCACTTGGAATACTGTGTCCCAGCTTTGGGTTTAATAGAACAGCGAGATGGACACACTGTATCTCTGCAGCATCAAGTGGGGTGGACGTGTGGCCAACTCGACGCTCATTACGGTGCACTAGCATGGCATCTTGCCACCGCTTTCACAGATGGATCCGCCACTAGAAGTTGTGGAATACTGTGTCCCAGCTTTGGGTTTAATAGAACAGCGAGATGGACACACTGTATCTCTGCAGCATCAAGTGGGGTGGACGTGTGGCCAACTCGACGCTCATTACGGTGCACTAGCATGGCATCTTGCCACCGCTTTCACAGATGGATCCGCCACTAGAAGTTGTGGAATACAGTGTGTCCCAGCTTTGGGTTTAATAGAACAGCGAGATGGACACACTGTATCTCTGTAGCATCAAGTGGGGTGGACGTGTGGCCAACTCGACGCTCATTACGGTGCACTAGCATGGCATCTTGCCACCGCTTTCACAGATGGATCCGCCACTAGTTGTGGAATACTGTGTCCCAGCTTTGGGTTTAATAGAACAGCGAGATGGACACACTGTATCTCTGCAGCATCAAGTGGGGTGGACGTGTGGCCAACTCGACGCTCATTACGGTGCATAGCATGGCATCTTGCCACCGCTTTCACAGATGGATCCGCCACTAGAAGTTGTGAAATGCTGTGTCCCAACTTTGGGTTTAAAAGAACAGCGAGTTGCACACACTGTATCTCTGCAACATCAAGCGGGGTGGACGTGTGGCCAACTCGGTTCTCATTGCGGTGCCTTAGATACCGCGTGTGGCAGCATCGCAACGTACCACCGCTTTCACAGATAGATCCGCCAGCAGGAGTTATGGAATTATGTATTACAGCTTTGGGTTTAAAAGAACTGCGTTACAGAAATATTAATACTTTTGGCCTAGAAGACAGTGATAGCTGCACGTGCTTAGAAAGAGATTTTGAACATACCTGCCTAGTCTTAGTTTCTAAAGAAGTGGTTTCTTGCTTGCTACGAAAAGGAGAGCGCGGTATTTACAAGAGTTTCAAATCACAGAATTGAATGTGAAAACTTGTAGAATCACTTCATTAGAGATAAGAAAGATTGTAGCATTATTAATTTTTTCCCTCTACAATAATGTAATGTAAAATTTTCGCATTTCTCTTAATTTTATATAGCTTTATTTATTTTTTAATTTAGGGACACTTATAATTTTTTTGTTAATGTTGTCAGAACATACAAAGCTGAAATCGATCTGTTTCTCAGCTGTTACGAGTGTCATTTTTCATTTTCAACTTTCTTCCGAAGGTAATATTCGGATCCATTAGTACAGAGGTAAACAGATTTTACACGATGTAGCATTCGATATGTAAATCTATAAATTCGATCATGAAATGTACAACTTAAAAAAATAAAAAAAATACATTTATGACTTTTAATCCAGATTTATTTCCCTCTTCCCACCCTTTCTCTCTCTTTTTAACGCCTTTCGATGTCAAGCTAAAAGCGGAAAAAGACTCGGGTTGTGGGCAAAGAACGGGTTAAAGTTTGGCTTTTGAAGGAACCAAATTGGCATTCGTGGGGATTCGAAGTGGCGTCCTTCCGAATGCGAGGCTATAGCCTTATCGCTCACACGGCGTACTCGATAATATCGATTTCCTGCAAGCACTATCCATACTACTGTTCAATGAAAGCGTGACCCAGAAGTTGGAAACTATTCTGGAATTTTATGTGTCTTATGAATTTTTCATGACTCGATTTAATTCCTGTTTCCGTAGCGAATATATCTGTAGATTTCCCTAGGGATTCCAGTAGTGCAACTTACAGCTCCTGGGGCCTATTCCTCTTGCGTTTTTCTATAAATAACTACACATCCTGATTATTTATATTATCTGGAAGTGAATTAAATTTCGTTAAAATTGTTCTGTAAGTAAGAAATGTGTATTATTTATCTTCGTGCGGTGAAGACTTGAAAATGTTATTAGAGTATTTTAATAAATGTTTTATCCTGCAGAACATGTCAAATAAACACTAAATTCATGAACAATACCAACGCATTCTTATAATAAAGCGAATTCAATTTACAAAATATATCTCAATTGCTAAGGTGCAACAACTGTTTCGGAAATGAATTCCTTCAGTCTTTTAGTTAATTTCATTTTATTCTGTGTCTTGCTACCGTTTTACTGGAGATCACTTTAGCTCCAATGAAGGTATGAAAGTAATAAGAAAATAGTAACACGAAGATAAGTTTCCGTATCATTTCATATCAAATTAATTAATCAGAACTATATTATTAACAAGAAACTGCTTTGATGCAAATGTTCTTCAGGGTTAATTTCCAAGTCAACTGCTACTTCATTGTTGCGAGTTAACTGTGTTATGGAAATACAACATTACATAAAGTTATTACGTAATTACAGTTTCCTGTGTTTTGAACGCTCTGCTCACAAATTGTTTTGATTCTTTTCAACTAATATCAGCTCATATAAATGACTGTTAAGTCCAATTTTTCTTTGTTTTGAAGTTTCTTTGTTGAAAGAACAGAAACACGGTAACATTCACAATTAAGGCTTAAAAACTGATTCAAAATTTTTCTATTATGGTATGGAACTTAGTCTAGTTGATCAGTGAAAACTATAACTTCATCATGTATTCGCAGAAAACCTGAAAAGGAAATGCATTAATTTAATTTTGAATCATGTTTATTTTTTGAAGAAGATAGATGAACGACCATCATTATTATTTTTAGATTTTATTGAAAAGTAGCTTCTGATACGTCTGCGTGTGGCGAAGAAATGAAAAATGAACCATGTTGTAAACAAATATGGTATTTTTAATGGGCAGACTAACTTCCTTTTGCATTGGATCAACCAATCAAAATCCATGAAACAGCTAATGGGAATCGTTCTATCATCGGCCGTTGCTTCCTTCAAAAGGCCATTGCCAAAATTTTTTCTGTTCCTTGCCTCCAATCCCATCCCACATCTAAGGACCTTGACGTCGGCAAGGCGTAAAGCCATTAATAAATAAAATACTTTCCACTACATTAAACCTTATCCATAGCCAGACAGCCTTAGTTATTTTGTAGCTTCAGTTATAATCTTGGGAGGTTAGATATTTAGAGCTCAATATGACAGAGGTACAGCACATTCTGAAATTCCGTATGAACTCCTAAATGGTTCTGCTGTATGCTGCAATGTAATCTCAAAAATCATAAACGTCGACTGTACCAACAGTAAAATTGGAAATTCTGATTTATCTCTAAAAAATATTATTTCAAAATCGTTTAGTTTAACGCGGAAGATGCGTATTATAGAGAAAAGATAGCGACATACTTGCATGTGCCGTATAATCAGAAGTTTGCAGTAATCAACGAAAGACATCTCTGTTAATTTAGGATGGGAGAATCGTTAACAGAATGGCTCATGCATAGTCAATGGACTTAGTAAATCAAATTAAAATATCCCAACATCTGATCATAGAGAGAGTGTAGACAACGTAGCCATCAACAAAATATTATTTCATACACATACAGCAGTTGATTGAGAACTGCAGTCGTGGTTGCTAGTGGTTGATTCTTGCCTCTTGTGCATTATGTAAGGCTAGTAGGCCTACGCCCTATCTCGCGTGCCGTCAGCTGTGATACTGGATGCACGCACAATACAGCAGTACATTATCGCAGGGTTGAAGTATCATAGTGGTGAGAACCTTGCGGTCACAATCGAGAAAAACTTACTGCTGGAAACATTCTCTTTCTAGTGCTGCCATCCATTGCCAGATAAATACGATAGCCAGAGAGCCCAGCAAAAGTACATCCACTCCGAAGCTTACGCTAACAGTAGTTTGTCCGTTATATGACCCTGTTTTTGCCGTTAGCTATTATTGCAGTTCTCGCAAGGTAATGCCAGTTTCAAACTACGCTACCGGGAAGGAACAGAATTTAGAAACCCCGTCTCATTTGTAACTGGAGTATTTATGATTCCGAAAATTCTGAAGACCTTATTGGATTAACCCGCTTGCAAGTTTGTGCCTCTGTGAGTCTATCTGTCCATCTGTCTCACCATAGTAAATTTTAAACCCTTTACCTTAAAAATTCATAACTGTGCACTACTATAGATTTTCTAACATTAAGGTGAATATCACATGAAATTTTTAAAAATTTTATGAGATGATAATAAATACTTCACTGTAATCAAATAAAAGCTGTAAAACCTCCTATTTTCAAAGTTTTTCTGATTTGCTTCTTGTTATTCGATATGCTCCACCTTTTGACTAAACAACATTAACAAATTTAATTTCCCCCTTCATTTCAGAAACAATTTTCAGAAATTTCTTACAAGTTTCACAATGATACGTAGCGTCCTAAGGTTTAAAGCAAAATTATAGAGATCTTTTCCGACATAATGGTTTACTCAAAATAACTAAATGAATAATTCTAACAAATTTGTAACATGAGCAGTTTTTTTTTGCGAAACATCCTATGTATGATTTAGTAGAGAATTTTACGTATGAAATAATATCATGAAAATATAAAATTTTCTGTTACTCTACCCAATATAATTTTTTAATTACTTTTTTTTCTGATGCATGTATACATTTTTAAGGATCATTCTGCAGAAGATATGTTAAACTTTATTCAGTTTCTTAAATTAGCACCCTAGAGTAATTTCCAATTAAAGAACTTTGCTTACATACAAATTCGTCTCGTGGTTGTATCTAATCCACGATATCTTCCTGCCCTATTCTATGTCTTTATATAAAGATATTAATACCCTCATACATCATTTATCCATATTTATAAAAATTCAAGTCGTCTGTATGCGTACCAGAATTACTCGAAATCTACTGAGCATTTTTCGATGCAGTTTTGAGGATTCAAATATGTGGCATGTCTTACGTTTTAGCATTAAATGACGCCGGAGCAGTAAGTGAAATCCTGAAGGTATCGTCAGAAAAAAAAGGTACAATACCAAACACTTCATCACTACAAGAAATTTACACAATTCGTAAAAAAAAAAAAATAATATGGCATCTACCGGTTCCTTAATATATCCTTGTAATTTTACACTGAAATGCAGCTACCATCAGTGAATCAAAACATTTTGTGATCTTTTCAGCAATCCTTACATCATAGATAACAAAGGAAGATCAAATTGTTTTGCTAATAATACACCACACAGCTTCAACTCTGCGATGTAGCGATGGTTACATACAAGAAAGATAATCTGACTGATTTCTGGTCTGATGTTGAGGTATATTTTCTATTGTAATATAGTTGTATCAGCAGATATAATTTTTCCTGAGAATACTGTGTACAAGTTTCTGGTAACTTTTCCCCCCTCCCTGAATCAGCCGCCAAGGAATGTGTCGACACTGGCCGTTTGTTTACGCAGGAGGCCAGTGTGAATCATGAGAGGGGACGCAGGAAGAACTAAGTTCCTGCTTAAAGTCTACGTTGGCCTGTCTTGTGTTGCCATCTGTCTGCTAAACGTGTAATTTGGTGTGTTCTGTATGATAAGTGTATTTATGTAGTTTATGAGGCGGAGATTGGAGACGGTCACAGATTAAATTAGATGAAAACCACAATCACGTCGGCCCGATCCAATTGTACCTCTCCGATTTATTGAGTGGCGTCTCGGCACACTACGTCACACTGAATTTACTATAGGATACTTGTAGAAATGGAAATATATTATATCAAATGGCAGCCAATGAGGTAAACGTTTTCAGGAAATGTCCCTTCTAGCACAACACGCGGCACGTGTCCCGGTCCGTCTTTTCCCGATAAATCCCTCGGAGAGCGAGGCTCAATTGGATTGGATGGATGTCCGTTATTAGGCATGCCACGTTGTAGTCGCCAGGTCTCGTGAGGGAAAGTAGCTAATAATTTATGAGGACGTGGCGGCTAACAAGACATGCGATACGTTGGGGGCGTTTCCGAAACAGAGTGGGGACTACTTTCTGCTGATGCCCAGTAGATTGGCTGCCGTCCCTTGGCAGAGATTGATTCCTCAACCACAGCCGCCACCCGGGAGGGTTACGGGACTGATAAATGGGGGACTCGTAATGAATACTTAGAAAATCTGCTATCGAGGACGGAAGGCTTTCTGTGGCGCGATGTTAATCTGGCTGTCTAGGCAATCAAACAGTAAGAGAAAGGGGCTTACAAAGAGCAGATTTAAATATTCCCTTTGGTGTTTCATCTAATAGAGATTCACGAGTGTTAATTCACTTTTTTAAAGTTAAAAATAGTGTAAGCCATTCTTAATCTCTATTCCTCTAATTCGTTTCTTTATTCAGTGTTCATTTCGTGGCGTATAGGCAGGGAATCTTGCCGCTACTCCTTCCTTAAAGACGTCAGTCGTGAAAGTAACTTCATAACAGACGATCACGCAGGAATAATTATCAAAATATATTTCTGAATCATTTCAAAACAAAAATTTCGTTTCCATATTACTAAATGTGTTAAAAATCGGCGATAGTAGATATTCTTTAAGTCTTAGGTTACCGTTATATGTTTTGAGGTATTTTCTTCACAATATACATTTTTCTTAACAAGTAATGTCATTTCCATATTTCATTATTGTTATTATTTCATTATTTGCTGAACATTTACACTCCCGATGGTGGTTCAATACAACCATATCAGATGTACTGCTATTCTGAAAACATGTTTCCATCCACTACCTGCTTGGTAGGCCTGTCGTATTTTTCCTGTAGGTAAGCGAAAGTGTCGTCATTTGCCTATGAAACGTGTACCTTGTGTTATGTGCGGTAACTGTAATTTTGATTGTAAAATGTTTGAGATGGAGGTTTGGGACCTACGCAGCGTTTGCCTTGCTGACTGTGGAAAACTATCTAAAACCCGTACGTATGGCCCGTTGTACCTCGCCGGTTCATTGTGGTAGCCCTGTAACTCGAGTAGCTATGGATTTATGTATTAACGTTTAAATTAATTCCTATCATAATTAAGTTTATTGTGCTGTGATTCAGTTTTCTTTAATAAAACTGAAAATATATTAAAAATAAATTTTTTGTCCAAATATAAAAATTACTTATTATCAATCGCATGGAACGTGCAAGAGCAAAATAATGATAAAAGGGTCAAACGTAGCTTTTCATAGCGTTGTAAACTAATAAACTCTTCTCGGGTTTCCAGTCGTGTATAAATGTCACAACTCAGGGACTTTTTGAAAGCGTCTATCTATTGAAAATGACGGCAGATTCAGACTCCTTCGAAACGCCGCAGAATTGTGACATTTATAAATGCTTATGTTATCGTTTGGATCAACTGCGTTCCTTTACCTCGATTCCTGGATCGTTGATACCAAGCTAGTAAAAAAGAATAATGTTTTCAGATATGTTTTACATCTTCGTAATCATATTTTCACACCTTCCTTTTTCCTACCCCCTTATGTCTGTTAATATCCCCACGGTGTTATTGGGAGGAGGCAGGTTCGATTCCACTTCCGATCATCTAAATTGCTTTTTTATATTGTTTCGTGAAATCACTCCGCACGAATGACGGGATGGTTTTCGTGGCTTATTTTCTAACCATTCCATATTCGCAGTCTTCTTCAGGCTCTAATGATCTTGACCTCGACAAGCAGTGAAGCCGATTACATTGTTGCCTGCAGTTTGGTAAGTGAATGGTATGTCATTAGTTAGCTTTAGAGAAGTTTCAATAATTTCTGGTTTCCTTTACCGAACGTTGAAATTCCATTGAGTTTCTCGACTGTAAGAGTTCCCTGAGGTCAAGTATACCTCAAATACGGTGGAATAGAATATAGTAATAACAAGGTTATCTTCTTCCTCAATCTGTCTGTCAACCACAATAATAACTTATCTGCGTATTTCCTTACATTTTTCAAAGACATTATTATTGAGTTTGTGGTGTGACAGCGTCACCCACAATGAATATAATCAAATCATTATTAATTATATTCATATTTCCATGGATGTAATAATATTCATATAATCCATGAAGAAAAATATGGATGTCATTTTTCAAATACGCATTTTCAAAGAGTAATGACACATGGAGAAACTTATCAAATAAGATGGCTTGTTTACCCTAGATCTGCAGTTAAAGTATATTGTTTCAACTGTTATTTATTCAACAGAAGGCCAACATAATATTCATATTCATGGATGTTTGTAAATATAGCTTAAGGATCAATGTACATTTAGTTAGGTAATAACATAGAGCATATGTTTAGAAAGTGAGAGTGTCAGTCTTAAGACACGTAATTGCCTAACAAGCGTAGCGCTAACGCAGCGAGAACAGGTAAAGGACGCTCAGCTGTTTGGGTTAGCGGCTGTGCCGACCGCCAGTTTTCCTGGAAGGATCGTAATCAGGTTAAACGAAAGCAGGTAGCCTGAGCCGCCAGCCTAACGGGACAGCGCTTACTGACAACAACAGAGCGGGCAAAGTGGAAACAGCTGATCGCTTAGTTTCACCGCTATAACGTCTTTGCTACGAGTGTAGTTTGGCAAGCATAAGTTCATTTCGCGAGAACCGTCTTTCTTTTGTATTGTATGGAAAATTATGTAAATTCGCGGAAGATTTTTCTTTTCCATTTGATTTTCATGTTATGTGGTTTCGGCATACTTGTGTCGGCCTTGATAATGGACATTCGGTGCATTCTTTATTTGTTGTTGCTATATCTAACTTCAACACATGTGCTAGATTTGCATAGTCTGGTGTAAATAATTAATTGAGTTGTCTAGTTTTAATGATAATATGTTGTGCTTACGTCATCTTTATTTTTTTTGTTGTTTATTGATTGAACAGATCTATTTGTCATTCATTTACATCTATGTACCTGTCAATGTTTTATGTTGTTTTACTTTGCATATTAGGATAAGGCATTTCATTATTTATGTTAACCAGAGTCACGTGTCGTATTTACATATTTAAAGAGGTCACATGTATGCGATAGTTCGAGTGAGCTGGAACCATGAAACTATAGTGTAGGCAATGATTTTGATGCAACTGTAGGGTTAGAATAGTTCAAATAAAATTATTGGCATAATTTTATTTTGATTGGGTGGCAGGTATATTGTGGTGTGACAGCGTCACCCACAATGAATATAATCAAATCATTATTAATTATATTCATATTTCTTTCTTTTTTCCTTTTTTTATTATATTCAAGTTTATTAATTATTTAATCTTGGAACGTGTAAATAAATTATAAATAATGAGGGTTGTCTGGATAGGTTAAATGTATGTTTAAACCAGGGCGGCAAAAGGTATAGTTTATTATAAATTAATTTTTCTGTAAACGCATGGCTCAGAACGCTTAAATATTGAAGGCTAGAGACTGCCATTTCGACCGTTGAGGGTGGAACAATGGAGCAGGCGAGGCGACAAGGTGACGCCGGGCCAGCCCGGCTTGAGTCCCGTTGGAATTCGGTCAACGAACTACCCCACCTTGCCGCTATCCCGAAGGCCAAGTAGGAAACGCGCGAAGGAGTCAGCGAATGCGACGCGTGATATTAAACACGTGACGACGGAAATGTGTAGCTAGCCAATCCTGAACATTTATTGGGGGCTACAATACTAATTCCGTGGAGTTCTTTTGCATGTGGCGAGCAACTCGCCGAGGAAGAGGAAGGAGCCATTTTGAGAGAACACTTCTGTCCAAGACGAGCTGATGAGCAGACGTGACTTGGGTCCAAGACGAGCTGGTGAACAGACGTGCTAGCCGGCACGCTTTCTGATGATCATTGTGGTTGATCATTTCTTGCTTTGGAAAAGCGAGATGTCGAGTGGCATGCTTGCCATTATGTGGAAGTTATGCTAATAACGCGGTCGTAGCCGCTTATTTAGCTTCCATTGCTGCAGTGGCATTGTGTTTGTCGCTCACCATCACGGCGATGATACTATGGTAATGTACCAGAAACGACGGTCACTATCCAGTGGATTTTTAACAGACTTATGTGCCCTTAAGCGACGCCTGGGTTAAGACTCTGCTCCCGCCACTTAAATTCTGAGCTAGCTGGATTTATATTTCAATTCAATTTTTTTTTAAGCATCTTGCTGTTTGTTAATTCAATTTTGATGCTTTTCATTCACTTTATACGGCGCCCCCTGGGATTTTCCTTTGTACAGTAAATTGTTAGCTTCAATTTGATGGCCTGCGTTGCCATGTGATTTCAATGTTAACTTTGCTGTTTTTATTACTTGTTTGAGATATTTCATTCAGTTTTGTTTGCTTACTCCGGCGAATTGTAAACGTCGGGTATTGCTTGTTTTTGCTGATCTAATTGTGTTTAACGTAACGTTAATTACTACCCGACCTTGTAAGGCCATAAGACTCAATAAATGAGGTTTTATTTTGTGTCTGAAATTCATGGTTCTAGTTAGTAACCCATTAGATCCCCTTATAGCATCATTATTATATGTATTTTTCATTTTTCAGGATTTAATTATAAATCCCCCCTCCCTTTTTCTGAGCACCCAGATTGTGTTCTATTACAATTGGCACCCAACGTTTCGGGCTTTTGCAAGTCGAAATTATTTTGAGAATTTTACAAGTCTAAAAAAATCCATGGATGTGACCTGTGTTGATTCATTTTATTATTTTAGAATAAGTTTTATGTTGAAATTTGTTTGCTTTGTTTGCCATGCTTGATTTAAATCTAAATGTGTGATTTATTTCAATCAGTTGTTCAAGTATATTTTCGTTCACTTGCATCAAGCATGGTTAGTTTAAAATTAAAGATAGAGTCAGTGCTTTTGGAATTTAATGCATGGTAAAAGTTAAGATTTTTTCCTTTATGCTGATTTCGCTCATGTGTTAAGGTATTTGTGTCGCATGAAACATCGTTGTTTTTCCTTGTTGTTTAATTTTGGATGGGTTTTATTTCATGCTGAAGGGATTTATGCGCGAAATTTGTTTAATGCTGTACTTTTCGAGTTAAATCGTGCCGGTTGTGTTTTGTTTGTTGTCGATTATTCAAATTGTTCGGAGTTGAAATTTTGTATCTTACGATAAAATCTATGAAGTTGAGATCGCGCACCATTAATAGGGCAGATCAATCTATTGTTCATAAAATTTCCGAGCAAACTGACGCGATGGATCAAGCACCGGAAGTACACGAAATGCCGTTGGCGGACGAAGAGTGTAATGATACTCCTAGTACGTGTAGCATCCATTCAAATGCATCATTAGATGGGGAACAGTTAGGGATTTTTCCAACCCCAGACAATGAAACCGTTCAAAATCCACCCATGCGGGCAGAAATTGAAACATGTGCGTCGCAAAGCACGGCAGAATTGCCACCGGCGACCGCACAACCTCAAGAACAGAACCTAATACTTCACATGCTGGCTGAATTCAGTAGACAAATAAATGGAAAGCTTGATTCACAACGGGAGGACATGAATAAGCGTCTAGATGCGCAAAATCAAAATTTTGAATCACAAAGTGCTTTATTGAAGGGCATGGACGGAAAATTGTCCGTTTTTCGCGAGGAAATGACCCGTGAAATGAATGCATTCAAATCGGAGATGCGAGCGAATGTTTCAGTGTTGGAGAGACGCACAGATACGATTCAGGCAACGTGCACTGCATTGCAAGAATCAAGCGCGGAAATCTCGAAGCGTTTGGACGCGACCGAAAAATCTGTCGAGCACGTGCGGCAAGAAAGCCACCAGAGTCTCGGTCAGATCTCGGAATTTGTCCACGAGATTAAGGATAATACTGAACGAAGCTTGCAGGCTGTAAATGCAAAGATGTCGGAGGTTGCAAGTTCGGTTGAACGAGTACAAACGGCACAACAGGAGTTGCAAGCGTCACAGCAAACACTTGCGCAGAACACTAATTCAAAACTGGCGCAGTTGGAATCCAAAATGAAGGAAGTGAGTAATTCCAACGCTAGCGGGAGTATTGTTCACGCGAATTACGTACAGTACGCTGCAGCTAATATCGAGCTTAAGTTGCCGCGTTTTGGGTCCCGCAAAGACGTAAATCCTAGAATTTATCTTACCGAAATGGAGCGGTATTTCGAAATCAAAGGAGTGCCTGATTCCATGAAGCTTGTGTTAGTCGAGGAATCATTTTCAGAAACAGACAGACTCTGGCTGAAAATTGCGTCCGAAACTAACTTATCTTACGCCGAATTCAGAGTCCTGTTTCTTGAGACCTTCTGGTCGAAAAAGATCCAGAACCAGGCGAGGATAAAGCTGTACCAAGGAAGGTACATTCCCAAGTGGCATTATTCAATGGAAAGCTACGTGAAAACTTTGCTGGTGCAGTGTAGGCAATTCGACGACAAAATGACGGACGGAGAGTTCATAGAGATGGTGATCGCGCACTTTGGTCCACAAGTGCAGTCACTCATTAACCCCGTGGTCATTCGTACGATACCAGAACTGCTAGAAACCGTCGGTAACCTTGACAGAATCGGGAAAATGGCCGATAATCTGGCGAGACAAGACGCGGAACGAAACCATGGCGAAGCGCAAAGCGAGTCTAAGCGACCGCATGGCGGCAATAAAGCGTCCTATGCTGATGGACAGAATGGGAAATCTTCCAATCAAAATTCCGGCAATCGTAATGAAGGGAAGAAATGGAAGAACGGAAATGCACAGTGGAAGGATGATAAAAATCATCAGCGGTCGGGAAACAACCGATCCGCGTATCCACAAGAATTTCCAGTGAACGCGATCTCAATTGAAAACGCGGAACCGGTAATGTGTGCAAAGGCGACGGAGGAAAATGTGGGCGGCGTTAGCAACGTGTCTAATTCCCCGCCGTCACAATGAGATTTTTCGGGGGACGCTGCAAACTCCGACAGCATTTGCCTCGGCAGTTTGGAATATTGGCGCGGCGAAGGACCGGAAAATATCGATGAAGAAGAAGATATGGTATCCGGCGACAGCCTCATGGCGCGCGCGAAGTGTCCCCGTGTAGATATTATTGCATATGGCATACGGGCGAATATTTTAATTGACTCGGGATCGTCTGTCTCCGTAATGTCTAAGAAATTTCTGCTACGCTTGAAAGATAAGAATCCGCGGCTAAAAGAAATTCCCACAACGCAAGTAACGGTGGTTCCTGCAATAGGGAAGAGAGAAAAGATCGTTAGCACGCAAGCGCTAATCCCCGTGAAAGTCGCGAATAGCGAGTTAATGTTGCCACTACTTATAGTACCCGGTTTGACGCAAGATGTGATCGTTGGATGCGACCTCTTAGCAAAACGTAAAGTCATTCTGGATTGGGGAAATAAGACGGTGACGAATTTGGTTCCGGAGGTGTTGCATTGGAAACATGAGGCCTGTGAGCAGAGCCTTGGAATAAATAGTTCCAAACCAATGCAAGACACCGCGGGACGCGAAGGCAATTTGAATAACGGAGGAAGAGCTATATGCGCATCAGCTGACGAGCAAAATCTCATACCGCAGAACCCAACCGACAAAATGCGGGAAAAAGGAAAACTTGACGCCAGCACGGAAGCCAAAGCTATGCCGATACTGACGAGAAACTTGACGACAGCACCACAGTCAAAGCCAAAGCTATGCCGATGCTAATGAGAAACTCGCGATCATTTCGTGCGGGATGAGACGGCGTCTGATTCGTATCAATGTAAAAATTTAAGGATCAACCCGAGAAGAATCCCGAGGATGACATCAAGAAAGCACATGAATTCTTGGTAGAGAAAGCTACGAAGCGGCAACGCAAGCACGACGGATTGCGGACGCAAACGTTTAACGTCGGGCAGCAGGTGCTACTTAGGACTATGACCCCGTCTGACGCACAGCGAAAATTAATTTCCAAGTTCTTTCTGCTGTATTCGGGACCGTTCTCAGTAGCGAGGATTATCTCCCCAAACTGCTACATGCTGACCGACGGCAGAACGGAGTTCGGCCCGCATAATGCCCGGAATTTGCGCCCGTTTCACACAGCATAGTCTACAAGTTCCTAGACGGATGTTTGTAAATATAGCTTAAGGATCAATGTACATTTAGTTAGGTAATAACATAGAGCATATGTTTAGAAAGTGAGAGTGTCAGTCTTAAGACACGTAATTGCCTAACAAGCGTAGCGCTAACGCAGCGAGAACAGGTAAAGGACGCTCAGCTGTTTGGGTTAGCGGCTGTGCCGACCGCCAGTTTTCCTGGAAGGATCGTAATCAGGTTAAACGAAAGCAGGTAGCCTGAGCCGCCAGCCTAACGGGACAGCGCTTACTGACAACAACAGAGCGGGCAAAGTGGAAACAGCTGATCGCTTAGTTTCACCGCTATAACGTCTTTGCTACGAGTGTAGTTTGGCAAGCATAGTATGGTTCATTTCGCGAGAACCGTCTTTCTTTTGTATTGTATGGAAAATTATGTAAATTCGCGGAAGATTTTTCTTTTCCATTTGATTTTCATGTTATGTGGTTTCGGCATACTTGTGTCGGCCTTGATAATGGACATTCGGTGCATTCTTTATTCTTGTTGTTGCTATATCTAACTTCAACACATGTGCTAGATTTGCATAGTCTGGTGTAAATAATTAATTGAGTTGTCTAGTTTTAATGATAATATGTTGTGCTTACGTCATCTTTATTTTTTTTTGTTGTTTATTGATTGAACAGATCTATTTTGTCATTCATTTACATCTATGTACCTGTCAATGTTTTATGTTGTTTTACTTTGCATATTAGGATAAGGCATTTCATTATTTATGTTAACCAGAGTCACGTGTCGTATTTACATATTTAAAGAGGTCACATGTATGCGATAGTTCGAGTGAGCTGGAACCATGAAACTATAGTGTAGGCAATGATTTTGATGCAACTGTAGGGTTAGAATAGTTCAAATAAAATTATTGGCATAATTTTATTTTGATTGGGTGGCAGGTATATTGTGGTGTGACAGCGTCACCCACAATGAATATAATCAAATCATTATTAATTATATTCATATTTCTTTCTTTTTTCCTTTTTTATTATATTCAAGTTTATTAATTATTTAATCTTGGAACGTGTAAATAAATTATAAATAATGAGGGTTGTCTGGATAGGTTAAATGTATGTTTAAACCAGGGCGGCAAAAGGTATAGTTTATTATAAATTAATTTTTCTGTAAACGCATGGCTCAGAACGCTTAAATATTGAAGGCTAGAGACTGCCATTTCGACCGTTGAGGGTGGAACAATGGAGCAGGCGAGGCGACAAGGTGACGCCGGGCCAGCCCGGCTTGAGTCCCGTTGGAATTCGGTCAACGAACTACCCCACCTTGCCGCTATCCCGAAGGCCAAGTAGGAAACGCGCGAAGGAGTCAGCGAATGCGACGCGTGATATTAAACACGTGACGACGGAAATGTGTAGCTAGCCAATCCTGAACATTTATTGGGGGCTACAATACTAATTCCGTGGAGTTCTTTTGCATGTGGCGAGCAACTCGCCGAGGAAGAGGAAGGAGCCATTTTGAGAGAACACTTCTGTCCAAGACGAGCTGATGAGCAGACGTGACTTGGGTCCAAGACGAGCTGGTGAACAGACGTGCTAGCCGGCACGCTTTCTGATGATCATTGTGGTTGATCATTTCTTGCTTTGGAAAAGCGAGATGTCGAGTGGCATGCTTGCCATTATGTGGAAGTTATGCTAATAACGCGGTCGTAGCCGCTTATTTAGCTTCCATTGCTGCAGTGGCATTGTGTTTGTCGCTCACCATCACGGCGATGATACTATGGTAATGTACCAGAAACGACGGTCACTATCCAGTGGATTTTAACAGACTTATGTGCCCTTAAGCGACGCCTGGGTTAAGACTCTGCTCCCGCCACTTAAATTCTGAGCTAGCTGGATTTATATTTCAATTCAATTTTTTTTTAAGCATCTTGCTGTTTGTTAATTCAATTTTGATGCTTTTCATTCACTTTATACGGCGCCCCCTGGGATTTTCCTTTGTACAGTAAATTGTTAGCTTCAATTTGATGGCCTGCGTTGCCATGTGATTTCAATGTTAACTTTGCTGTTTTTATTACTTGTTTGAGATATTTCATTCAGTTTTGTTTGCTTACTCCGGCGAATTGTAAACGTCGGGTATTGCTTGTTTTTGCTGATCTAATTGTGTTTAACGTAACGTTAATTACTACCCGACCTTGTAAGGCCATAAGACTCAATAAATGAGGTTTTATTTTGTGTCTGAAATTCATGGTTCTAGTTAGTAACCCATTAGATCCCCTTATAGCATCATTATTATTATGTATTTTTCATTTTTCAGGATTTAATTATAAATCCCCCCTCCCTTTTTCTGAGCACCCAAGATTGTGTTCTATTACAAGTTTACGGTGTATGATATGGATTTCAACATAGATAACACGGAAATATTTATAATCCGACAGTGACGGGTACAAAATAAGTACTACCAACAATAAGAACCCTCTACTACCGACTTTCTAGGTCTGTCGTAGCTTTCATGGAGGAAATAGTCTGGTCATAGCAAAGAAATGCGGGTTTCATACTTTCACTTCGCAAATGATAAAAACTTCTTTAAACATTATCAAACTTCATTCAGTTGCTTTTCCATGTGAGAACGGCTGCTACTGATTGTTGCCACCTATCTATTGTTGCGAAATGCTAATCGTTACGTGTGTATTAAATTACGACGTGATCCACTGCCGTATTTCATCAAAACAGAATGATTTCTTTGCGTCTGTTGACCTACGTTCAACGTTGACCGGCTCCGTCTCACAAACTGAGAACAACGTCTCTTCTACACTATCGAAAAACAACTCCTTCAAGTTGCGATCAATACTAAGTGCGAAACGCTTCCTCTCATTCCTCACCCCCAACAGCTGTAACCAATAAATCCTTCGTTCCTGAGCATTCTTTCTTATTCATGTAGCTATTTGAGCCTTAATTTTCACTTCCACTTCCGGCCGTTGGCCTAGCAAAACCAAAGGACTTCCACCGTTTAAATTAGTTGATGATTTCATCCGCACACTAGAATCTAGCTAGAAAAATTCACGATTTTGATTGTTTTATATCGTGTGTTCTTCAAGTTTCTGCAAGGTCAAGGCACCACAGATTCATGCACAATCACAAACAATGGTGTGGGAATCACAGAGCAAGTCCAGACCAGACAAATGCCATACAGATCCTTTTCCACCACAGCAAACGGAAGTCAAAAACCTACCAAGTGGTGGCACACTTATGTAGGGGAACCCGTGTCAGATACAAGGGTTTTCTTTAGTATTAGTTGACACTCTGTGTCTTGGAGAGCTCGGCTTTAAACTTAAGCTCTTTTGCGGTAACCGTAGGTAAACATATTTTTTATCCAACTGAATCGAAATCCTGTTATCGTCGTTCTGCTCTTAACACAGATAGCTTGGTTTGTCTGCCGCGTGCCTTGCCTGGGTTTCTCGCGATTTCAGCGGATGTGAGGCAATATTGAGGCAATTGTGGCATTGGTCGGTCACATCAGCAGTAATTGCGTATATAAATGAGGCCGCCGTATTGTTTATTTTTTAAATTTTTTACTTAATCAGTAGACAAGCTTATCATCAAACAGAGTTTCCGTACATAAAAATGGTAAATGCGCTATGCTCGGTGATAGTCATTTGTCCTTAGGGGTTCGAACGGACGTCGCACAGAAGTGGATGATCGTTAGCGCCGGGCCGGTCGGGGACAGACCGGGTCCAAACACCGGACTCCGAAGCCTCGCCACTGCCCCGCACTATGCTCTGCTCCGAAACTGCAGGCACTTCAGTCTATACCGATTGGGCCGTAGGATTGTTTGATTGCATATAGCCGTCACTCTGCATACCTTTATTATTGTCCTTTCTATGAAAGGGCCGCAAATATACTTCTGTTTCTTCAACCACTGTTTCATTCGTAGCAGTAATAGAGTAATTAGACCATAACAGTTATTAGCTGCCTCCAAGTGGACAAGCTACTCGGCTGAATGCTACCTCCCGTAAGTACGTATTTTGTCCCAAGCCACTATGAGAACTATAGATACTCCTTAATACTATTGAATTTAGCTGAGCGCTTCTGGTATAGTCTGTGGTAACGTCTCGATGAATTCTAAGAGAACAGGAATGCGACATGTCTGAACTCTGCTGGATCTCACCACCCTCATTCAAGCAACATCAGATTAACATAAGAACGAAGTTTCTCTAGGCGCCGAGAATATATGAAATGTTCTCGGGAAACTAGCCGAGTAAGGGAAGTGTTATCGCACGATATTTCGCTGATCACATTCATTGTCGCCATCTTCTGGTGAAGTGTCGGATGATCAGCTAGTCTCCCGAGAGCATTTCATAAAATTGGATTAACAATTTCTTCTCAATTGGTATAAATGGAGAGGACCAATTTATTCTTGGTTCTTTCAAGGTTTAATCAGTCAGGTAGTTATGTTCTTCGCTACACTGGTTGTCGTTGCCAGTGTATTCATACATTCCCATATTTTTTTTACGAAATGTTTAACCAACAGAATTTCTAAAGTCTCTCATTGCTGTACCATCACGTCATTTTTCTTGTCACACAGCATCTTTGCGGCCGAAACCAAGAGTTGGAAAGCAGAGCGATTTATTTAAAGCGGTGCGTTATTCGGAGTTTAGAAGCTGGTAGGAGGTTTGATTTCGAATTTGTGCATTTGTAACCTGAATACACTGTTATTCAATGGCAATCACAGTAGCTTACAGAGAGTGAAGACACCGTGAAATAACTCTGTCAACTGCACGCATTCACCTGCTAGCAGCAGAAACTGCTGCGTATGGGCAACGCTGTTACGGATTATTCTGCTGTAGGATATCTTTTTTTGTTTGGTAATCAATTTCACTGCAACGTCAGAATCAACCAAAGCAACTTATTATAGAGATCAGGAAAGGAAGTGAAGCGGGTCAATATCAGGATGGATAATCGTTACAATGGGGACGCCATAGTATAATCTTGCGTTTTCTGAACTTTTTGTATTAAAATTATAATAGAAATGAAGAATCTTGACCAGTTATAATATGCATTGTTCCGTATGGGAATGTGAATAACAAAGCTGAATTTTAATACTCATGCTTTCACATTAGCAGAAACGTTGGGCTTAGTTTGTAAATTTCTTTCTAGAAACAGTAAAGCACGTTCTAAACCTTGACAGTAAGTTTTTCTCGATTTCTGAGTTACCCTACACGAAAAATTAAAACTAAAAAAAGCATAAAACTGTCCTAATTTTCATTCATAAAGACTGACAAGTATAGCATTTTAGAAACCTGTGTCCTTTACTGGTAATTATCCTTTGATTAGTAACTTGGCAGAATTTATAAACATGTTCAGTGATCCCAAGAACTGGATAGTTAGCAACGACTGTAACACTTAAATTAATGAAACAATAATTTTGACATCATTCATTGGCGTTCTGACTACAGCTACTCCGTCCGGTTAAATATAGCCGATAATAAGTTTGAGTATAATACTATTTTTAAATTTTACTTGAAACATAATACAAAATAATTTATTTTGAACTAGATAATCGTAGTTCAAGTTTGATGTATGTTTTTGGTAGAAGTGTCCATTTTGTATCTACCCTGATCTAGCATCATGATTCTTTAACATGGTCACCAAAACTTGTGGGTGATTAGGTTTTTTGACCTGGAGTAACTTTATTCTTGTTTGAAGATAACAGCAGTTGATACAACTTTTCGATGGAAGTTACCATTAATTTTAATTTGGGCACTACTGCATCTTTATATTTGATAAAGAATGATAGAAAGGTACATTAATCTTTCGACTTATCGAACCTGATCATTTATCATGAAATAAACTGCAATTCACTGGAGAGAGGAGTGTTCAGTGGAAGTGGACTACAAGACTAGAAGTTTCCAGAAAATTGTTAGCGATCTAAGTTCCTGTGTGAAATGTATAGTTTTTCTTTCCTTTGATTTACACCTCGGTGAAAGGCAATACACCGTCTACAGATTTTTCTTTATTGCTTTCTTCGAGAAAAAGTTTCCATCGGTTCCAGTGCAGTCACTAGCAATGACTTTGAAGGCATTAACAAGAATTTGTAATTAGAAATACCGTAAGAGAGATGCAGAAAAGTTATAAGACGGCATCCTATAGTAGATCTACAAATACAGAGAGGTTATAACAATTAAACCGACAGAAATAAGCATTGTACTCAGGGGCCATCCATTTGTTTAGACGCAGCTGTTCCTTGAGCTACCTCAATGTTTCATACTGTTTCAAGGGAAAACATACTTGCAGATCATTATACCTGTCTTCTTATAAGCACATGTTTATACTGTAGTATTTATCTTAGGAAATTAAAAACTCTTGTGTTGCACCGAAATATTTACGTACGATGCCTAGAAAAATGGTTTATTATTACACGATCAGTTACCCTCCTTGATTGGGGGCAAAAATTATAATGTGTTACATACGTCATACATATTCACCGTTCAATCTGAACAAAAATTACAATGTTGTAGAAATATTGTATTACAAATAAGCCGGTAAACTTGTAATTTATAATCCGACCAATTAAGATGATATGGTTGTGTATCTCCTTACATGATGTAAGATACGCCGATCTCGTAGCTTAATTTTAATTATGGTATTTACCTTAATTGTAGTTCTTTCTTCTACAGAAGAGTATCAATTTGCAGCAATATCTGCGGTTATTTACTGGTAATAGCTTGAACGTAAGTTTATACCACCTCAAATAGAAATACTCATTCTTAATACTTATCCTTCTAAATCTATGTAATTCGCTTCTTTATCTTCTCTCAATACTGATTACCTTCCATTCAACAGTAATTGATGGATTTATCCTTCACCAGTACAAATCGTGATACATAAACTGATATAACACCCCTTCATTACGTATACAAATCACCAACATTATTTCAGTGTTAATTGCCAGCTTACTGTAGTGGTTTTCTATCTACTGATCAAGGTAATCCTTCATACTTTTATCTGGTCTCTCATGTTATAACTAGTATTACGTCAACCTTTTAGAGTCGACTTCTTGTTCATACTCCGCTGTTTATTCCATTGAATCAGTCGGTCTATACCACTTTCGGTATTCCACTTTGGCTAAAGTATACAATTATTAAAATTAATTATTATTCAATTAATTTGTTAGAACAATTATATGATTAACATTGGCCCACTCTGTACCTTATAAAAATAGGAGCGTTACAATGTGAAAAAATCAGTCAAGGTCCATATTTCTTTAATGTTCGTAAATCTAAGTAACTGAAACATTTAAAGGGAAACAAACTAAGTCCTTACTGTTTCTGATGGCTCTCGAACAATAGCGAAAATACAGGGAGATTATCTTACAGTTGACTTCCAGAAAATCCTTTCAGCAAATAATATTTTAATCGCAGTATTCAGCCTGACGCCGCCATTGTTCCTTATGGAATGTAAAAATAACTAAATTTTATGAGATCCTACCAAGACCTTATAAGACGGCTGAAGCAAGGAATTCCATTTACGGCGGGATGGCGAGCAGCCTCATGTCATCCCTTTGCTTACTGTTGATTGGTTGCTGTGACGTGTATCAGTCACCGGATTGGACGCCGTCGGACGTAATTATCTGTCATTGCCCAGCTGATCCGCCGAGGCTTCAGTTAATCTCAATGATACATTGCGCAAGGCAGGATTAGCTTCCTCTCCTTCATGGAATACATACTGAATATATCCAGCAACCTTAATGGATAAATGAAAATAAAGACGTTTGTTATTATATGTTACGAAGAGCGCAGTTCCCGATACAAGTGAAGTATTCCACAAACATCCATATTCAGTTTCTGTTGCAATGACAATGTACGATTTTCTTTTCCGAGTACGTATTTCATCACCTCATCCCCCTATTACACCAATAGCTCGCTTTATCGAGGTAATTAATTTAGGAGATCACAAATCGTCACAGATCATTGTGGGTGAGTGGTAATGTTCTGGCCTCGCAGTCGGTAGGAAGCGTGTTGGAATCCCTGTCCGGCCATCCCCATTTGAGTTTTTCATGATTTCAACAAATCACTCCAGGCGAATTCCGGGATAACATTCAAAAGGCCAAGGTCGAATTCCTTCCAGTTCATTGATCCCAGTCCTTCCCCGCCTCTAAACTTCGATGTCGACGAGGCGAAAAGCTGTTTTCCCCGGTTTCTACGAATTATTCAAAGCCAGGGTTTCATCAAAATCGCGTGCCCTAATTTATCTCAATTCCTTTCCCTCATGTTTTCAGCGCTCTAATCATCTTGATGTTTGCGAGCGCTGCATGATTAATTAAAAAATCTGAACAAAACATGCCAGACACCAATACCATTTTCTTTCTAATGGCTTTGTGCTTTGTCATCGTCGAAGTCATTAGAGGCGGGAAAGGACTGGAGGAAAGGAACGGGAAGGAATTCGGCCTGACCTTTTGAAGGATCTTTTCCGGAATTTGGCAGGAATGATTTGGGGAAACCATGTGAAACTCCAGTTTGAATGGCCGAATGGGGATTCGAACCCACGTCCTCCCGAATGCTCGCCCATCACGTCCGGTGCACTCATAAGATAGGGCTCAGCAACCAATATCAGTTTTGGCACACCATTATTATAAAATTGAATGAGGTGTTGATATATGTTTTGCTGGTGTACCTTATTTAAATAAATAAAATAAATTCATGTGGCTTTGCGACTGTTTTTCACGGTTTCACATTGTACCGCATTCTTCATGTGCCAAGGTTGCAACTTCTGTTTGACGTGGAATCCGAATCACGGGATGCCCTAGCGAACTTCACATGAACAAAGCAAAGCTTTTTGCAGGGTGTATGTCAGATTACGATCCCATGAGTAGTTACCGGATGGACCGAAAATCCAATCAACGATATTGAAATTTCGCAGCGTTTACATTAATCCAAAAAATTCCCGATCACTGACTTAAGTAAATAGACCGAACTTCTTAGACGCAGGGCTTAATTTATGCACCGAGAAAACAGAATGATGTGAAAGTCCCTAAAAACCTAGTCGACGTATCTAAGATAACATTGACTACATTGAAAATCTAAACAACGATATCACACTCGATGGCGTATGCGATGATAAAATTTCGACTCTCCTTGTAATGGTTCCGTTTATTACCATTTCGCCACAGAATTATATATATATAAAAAGGTAATTCTTCCTTTGTGAATACTTTTTTCTATAATATCGGTTTGTCATGGCTTGAAGGCCACATTACTCAAAAGGAATAACGTATGAAAAGATGTAAATTGTCGACGAATTCAGATATTCGCTATTCCATAGAGTACTTACGCACTTCTTCCTGTCCATAGTGTGATAATTGCGAACAAGAACCGAAGCTACGCTGCATGGAAAAGATTTTTCTGTCATAAAACTATGACAGTAATGCTTCTTCAGTTCTCAAGCATCAATGTATGAGAGGTCTTCTCCTTCAGATATGTTCTGTCTTTGAAATTCTTCAGCTTTGCGTTTGAAGCTAGGTCGACGTCATATAGGCTTGGCCTGATTCCGCAGCCCATTCAGAAATTCCAGTATCTTTCTTAATAACACTTTCACAATTTAAATGCAGAACATCGTAGGTTTATCACAAGAACAATTTTATTATTAGATTCATAAGTTACTAACCAGTCTAAACCTTGTAACGAGCCGCGCTGTCGCCACGTTACAAGGTGCATTTTTATTATATATGTAATAATATAAGAGTAATTTACATAAATCTTGGGCGACCACGTGAATAGATTTTTGTTGTAATTTTATAAAGTACGCAAGATTCCAAGTGAGGACTGTAATGAAATGGTGAACTTATACAGTGTATCGTAGCAAAGCGAATATTAAAGAGTTATTGAGCTATGTAGGCTTGAAGCTAATCTTGGTGTTTCCGAGCCATGGCGACAGGACGTCGCAGATTTGGGATTTGCCAGACCACACACACTGCTCCCTGGGGATGGGTCACTCACCGAGCGGGGAAAGCCTGCCGTCCGAAACCCGAATGTTCTCTCTCCCCGGCGAACTTAGCCGAATATGTCCGACCTCTGTTGGATTCTTTGGCCAAATCACATATCGAGGATATCACGTGACATTAGGTGCCGACCTGAAGGTCCAATCAAAATGAGCGTATAACTCAAAATCCTGGGAATTTTTGTTGTATGTGAGCTTCGAGACTACAAATGGGCGGAGCAAGAAGTTTCCTCGTGGACCGAAGAGCGAGGAGCTGAGATTCTAGATTCTAACTTCGATCGCGCCAGTCTGAGGTTGACTTGGAAAGTTGACTTCTTTCGCTAACCGCAGCTTGCCTTGCTGGAGCAAGGTTATCACCGCAACACAGCCGGTAATGCGATGATGCGCATTGCCAGACCAGAGATGCCTATAGCCGACTTGTGAGATAATCTCACATATCGTGGGTCCGCTACACTCATCACAGACATCAGACGCAGAACTACAATGGTAATTTATTACGACCAAGCCATGTGATTGTGCATTCCGTGAAACAGAACCCGTAAGCGACTTTGAGAGGATAGGTCCATGTTCTCACTTTGTAATTGTAAAAACCCCTGAGCTAGCGGCAAAATTTGCCAGAACTAGTTATTTTCGAATGATATATTGTTCATTCTGGCGCCCATGATTTTCTTTTTAACTGTAAAGTCACAGTATTATGATGCCTTTGTCTGAGGTAGTCATAACTTGTATTTTTCATTGTTTCCAGTTGTCATTATTTCTTGCATTTTGATTCTGAGATATTTAAAAGTAAATATACAATTGTTTGCTTGCTCATGACGGCTAATTGTAACTCTGAGCGTTGCTTTTATGACTTTGCCAATTTGTGTTAATGTTAACGGTAAATTCGCTCGGACTTGTAATCGCCAGTGATAAGAAAATAAATGTCATATTGTGACAATTTTCCTGAATTCCAACTAACGTCGAAATTCTTGCAAAATTAATAAATTTCCACTCCTTCATATAAATTAAAATTAAAAATCCACAATTATTCATCATAAAGGTATGAGAAATAATTGTAACGTGGTTGGCCCACCAAGACACTCACCACATAATGTCGCCCAACGCTGGTGCCAGATGAGACATTACTTCTTAATGTCTGCGAATTGATGGCACTAATTCAAATTATAAGTTTGAGCCCAAATTCGGAAAGTTTCATGGAATGTTGCACATGGTTTTTGGCTGTTTTATCATTCTTGTAGTCAATAGATATTCATGCAAGATTTTATTTTGATGTTTCACTTATATTTTAATGCATAAAGTTCATTTTGTTTCAATGCATAAAATTTATTTTGTTTCAACGCATTAAAAGGAAGTTCATTTGTGTATTTTAATTGAGATGCAATACACTTTGTATTGTAACAATTTTGTGATCAGTTTAAAAATTTTAAATGAGTAACGTCAGTGTTGATTTCTTAATGAATGATAGCTTCTAAGAAAATTAAAGACACGCATGTCTTGCCCATGTGTTTGAAAGTAAGTCTGCTTTAATGGTGTTGTGTTGCATGATTCATCGTTGCTTTTCTCTTGCCGTATTTTGGAGGGGTATATGTATTTGTGTGTATTGAAATTCGCGGTATTTTTGTTGTTAATGAATCTAGATTTCGTCATTGCACAATTGCGGTGTAAATTCATTCTTTGTGGGTTCATATGAAGCTACGATCTCGTACGATAAAAGATTTCGATATGGAAGATCAGTCTGATAGGCAAAAATCTCCCGAAATCATGAACGAGGTTCATTTTACACAAAGCGAAATATTGGCTGCAGGGGAGGGGAACGTAAGTTCTGAAGTTCCGACCCATTCATATAGTTCGCAGTCTTCTTTGTCGCCACAAGAAAATGTGGAAAATTTTTCGTTTCCTGTAGGTGAGACGACACAGAATACGCCCGCACATCCAGAACAGACGCAACAAATGACACAAATGCCGGTAGAATCACCACCCCTATCGCCGCAAATGCTAAACATGTTAATGACTGCAATCAATTCACTAAAAGAGGACAATAAGAGAAGTTCGGATTTGCTTAGCCAATCGAATCAACAACTAAAGCAGGATTTAAGCCTGCAAATTAATTCACAAAAACAGGAATCAAGCCAGCAATTTCTGGAATTAAACAAGCGTTTTGATTCACAAAAGGAGGAAAATAAGAGAAATTCGGATTTGCTTAGGCAGAGTTTTGAGTCGCAAGCTGCGATATTAACAAATTTGGACGGAAAAATATCCACCTTCCGTTCTGAGGTCACAAAAGAAATATCGGAATTCAAGTCTGAGATAACTAAAATTGTTTCTAAGCTGGAAAGGGACACAGAAGAAGTAAAAACTACCTGTGCTTCTTTGCAAACGGCCAACAAACAATTATCCAAAAGACTTGACGCTACCGAACTGTCCATTGAACAGATGCGAAACGAGAACGGCCAAAACCTAGGGCAAATTTTGGAATTTGTTCAAGAGGTCAAAGACCAAAGCGAACAAAACATCCGAAAACTTAGCTCAGAGATGACTGCCGGGGCAAGTTCAGTTGAGCTCGTTAAGACGGCACAAACCGAGTTGAAATTGTCACTGGACGAATTTCTGGAAGCCGAACGTAGTAATTTTAGTCCTCCACAAAATGCTCCGAATGCGGTGTTACAGACTGCGAGTGAGTCGGTTGTTAAAGTCACCACTCAACTCTTAGTCAGTGAAATTGTCAGTTTGTACGCAAAAATATCTGAAATCAAGAAACACAATTTCAGTTGTCTTGGATCCACAGTTAAGTGCAAACTGTCAGTAAAGCATAAGACGTTTGTAGGGCAGGAGATGAAAGATGTACAGTACATGTCGTTCTTGGAAGCCAGACAAGTGTCGGCAAGTTTTTCAATCCTCGGAGAAATGCGAATCAGTCTCAGAATTTGCAGCCTATCAACATCGCATGGAGTTTTTCTGTCCGTAACTTTGTGTGGAACACTACACAATTTGTTCATTCCTTGCGGTCAGAAAAGACGCAATTGTCAGCTGGACCCGTTAGTGAGTACGGTCGGTCGGCGGACACTATACCTATTCCAGGAATGTCATTAGCTGTCGGGCACAAACCGCCGAACGTCTGTGACCTTGTAAGCCCAAGCTTCTACGTCCTTCGAAATCATGT
>JARYHS010009186.1:205394654-205556317 GCA_031002005.1 Vandiemenella viatica
TGCTTAAGTTTTTGTTGAGTCACAATGGAGATAGAATTAGGTAGTTAAAAATAAAATTATTGTACCATAATTTCATTTTTCACCAACGGCCGGCCATATTGTAACGAGCCGCGCTGTCGCCACGTTACAAGGTGCATTTTTATTATATATGTAATAATATAAGAGTAATTTACATAAATCTTGGGCGACCACGTGAATAGATTTTTTGTTGTAATTTTATAAAGTACGCAAGATTCCAAGTGAGGACTGTAATGAAATGGTGAACTTATACAGTGTATCGTAGCAAAGCGAATATTAAAGAGTTATTGAGCTATGTAGGCTTGAAGCTAATCTTGGTGTTTCCGAGCCATGGCGACAGGACGTCGCAGATTTGGGATTTGCCAGACCACACACACTGCTCCCTGGGGATGGGTCACTCACCGAGCGGGGAAAGCCTGCCGTCCGAAACCCGAATGTTCTCTCCCCGGCGAACTTGGCCGAATATGTCCGACCTCTGTTGGATTCTTTGGCCAAATCACATATCGAGGATATCACGTGACATTAGGTGCCGACCTGAAGGTCCAATCAAAATGAGCGTATAACTCAAAATCCTGGGAATTTTTGTTGTATGTGAGCTTCGAGACTACAAATGGGCGGAGCAAGAAGTTTCCTCGTGGACCGAAGAGCGAGGAGCTGAGATTCTAACTTCGATCGCGCCAGTCTGAGGTTGACTTGGAAAGTTGACTTCTTTCGCTAACCGCAGCTTGCCTTGCTGGAGCAAGGTTATCACCGCAACACAGCCGGTAATGCGATGATGCGCATTGCCAGACCAGAGATGCCTATAGCCGACTTGTGAGATAATCTCACATATCGTGGGTCCGCTACACTCATCACAGACATCAGACGCAGAACTACAATGGTAATTTATTACGACCAAGCCATGTGATTGTGCATTCCGTGAAACAGAACCCGTAAGCGACTTTGAGAGGATAGGTCCATGTTCTCACTTTGTAATTGTAAAAACCCCTGAGCTAGCGGCAAAATTTGCCAGAACTAGTTATTTTCGAATGATATATTGTTCATTCTGGCGCCCATGATTTTCTTTTTAACTGTAAAGTCACAGTATTATGATGCCTTTGTCTGAGGTAGTCATAACTTGTATTTTTCATTGTTTCCAGTTGTCATTATTTCTTGCATTTTGATTCTGAGATATTTAAAAGTAAATATACAATTGTTTGCTTGCTCATGACGGCTAATTGTAACTCTGAGCGTTGCTTTTATGACTTTGCCAATTTGTGTTAATGTTAACGGTAAATTCGCTCGGACTTGTAATCGCCAGTGATAAGAAAATAAATGTCATATTGTGACAATTTTCCTGAATTCCTACTAACGTCGAAATTCTTGCAAAATTAATAAATTTCCACTCCTTCATATAAATTAAAATTAAAAATCCACAATTATTCATCATAAAGGTATGAGAAATAATTGTAACGTGGTTGGCCCACCAAGGCACCCACCACAACCTGCTTCATAGAACCATTATACGTGAATCTGCATCAAAGCCGATCTTCTTTATTCTTTTTTTTTTTTTAAGGATTTACATTGTCAATTTTTTACGTTCAGTGAATTGAAAATAGTTTTAACTTGGTTAGCGTATGTCAATCGGCGAACTTGCTGACAGTATACAGTGAACGTTAAAACCCATACCCCATGCTTGATTGCGTGATCAAGCCAGAAAAGAAGTGATTCATCACAACTATTTTTCTTATGTCATTGTAACACTTATTTCAGTTTCAAACACTGTCTAGACCAGGGATGACCAAACCGCGGCCCGCCGTAGGTGAGCATGCGGCCCGCGGTGATAGACCAGTATATACCTCAACTTTAACTTTCATTGGTGATATCAAACAATACAACACTCAGTTAGTCTGATTCAGTAGGATGAAGAGTATTAAGTCATAACTCAGAAAACGAATCACTAATGTTCATTTGGAGAACTTTTTGCGAGTAGCCACACCTTCTTTTGACATCAGCATTGTTGCACTTACTTCTGACAAACAAATTTAAAAGCAGCAGTAAGATAATTGTATTTTTAATACTTCATTAAATTCATTATTTCATTTTTAATATTTTTTCCTTCATAAAAATTTTAGGGTATGTTTTTCGAAGAAGGTATTTCATGCGGCCCGTTAGAGAATTCTATTTCTAAAATTTTGCCCGGCTTCTGAGAAGGTTGGCCACTTATGTTGGAATTACCAGACATTGCAGACAAATCATGCACCACTGATGGTGCCCGCCTTTCGACTTGCGTGCCTAGAAAAACAAGTTTATTTGGGAAAGTGGTTTTGTCACCAGGTAACAGCAATTTTTTTTTTTTCATTCAATGATGCACTCACATAGTGTCTGAAACAACATAAGGACTGACGCTCACGTATGATATTGCGAGAAAGTGGTTACTGCCTTTGCCTTTGTGACCGCCACAGAACTACTGGAAACATGTTTCAAATGAATTCTAACAAGGCTATTAATTATCCAGTGGCTGGACATAGGCGAGAGGTGTCTAGTGTAGCCGCTAGTTATCACCTGAATCTTAAGATCTGTTGTGAAATTCGGTCACTAGCTCACTATCTTCGTACCTTTTGTAAGATGGAAAATAGCAACGTTACTGACATTTAGATGCATCGAGGTAAGTTTTGGCCACTTAATTCATGTGAGGATTTAAGGATCCTTAAATCTGATAAATAATTTGAAATTATTTATCAGGAAACTGAACCAACGGTTTTATTATCAGCACCAAGAAAGATTTTCATTATAGTATTTTTACAGAAAATATCTGTAATCTATTCTGATGCTTTGGTTCCTGAGACCCTGTAAAAGTCATTCAGTTTACTGGTTCCTCACAGAAACTTCATAACATTAAAATTTCACAGGGGTGTGGGTTGAAAGAGAGTAACTTTTTGTTTTGTGTCGTTTTGCTCGGAGGAAAGGCAATAAAGTAATTTCTCTAGAAATCGTTGTCATAACGACACCAAAAGCAAGACCCTCCTTTATTTAGTGCCTCTGCTCCTCCCTTCGGATCTTAGTTGTGTTCGTTCGGCACTGAGGGAGATTGTTATGCTACAGTAAACTTTTAAAGTCTTGGTGCTATTTCCGTCCACAGTAACATTTTTTAGTTACAGTTCCATAACTCTGACTGGATTGTGAAACTGCGTAAACTTGGAAACAGAGTGTATGAATAAGAGAAACACACAGTGAAATTTTTAATTGGATACTAGCTGACCCGGTCACGCGTTGCTGTGACTTACTAATTATAGTACGTTGGATTAATGTTATTCTAAACTTCCTCAAGTAGTGAAATTAATATTCACTAATAAAGATAAAAACATTGTAGTCGATTTGGAAATTCAAATGTAATTGGTAAAGAGTTACGGAGAGTTGAAATTAAGGACAAACGATCATAAAAAATTTTAATTTACATTTCATTACAAATTACTTAATTGAAATTATATAAAAAATGATATTTATATAAAATTATTTTTTATTTATTTATATAAACTGAAATTTCAGTTATATCTTCAGTCATTCTGTTTTTATATTTTTCCCACAAACTCGAAGATTGTGTTGGATAACATGTTATCAAAATAATTGCAAACAGTTTGACGAATACTATTCGGCGTGGCTGTCAACGCTGCATCAGCAAGTATCAGGTCCCAATAATTGTCGTCTACCAGCAGCTGCAACTCGCGACATGCATCTTAACATGTATTGAACACTCGACATGTATTGAACACTCGATCATTAACTGTTCGTAAACATTCGAAAGAAGCTGGTCCAGGAACATTCACAATTAACAAACGCTGAAAGAAACATTCACGTTGTTTTGGATGCAAAGTCTTTGCTTTGAATATGCCTGCGATCGAAGGATGTGGTTCTCCTTGTTTACGTGGCTACCATTTTTTACCTAATTTGTTCCATGAAAAATAGCTTGGAACATCGGTATACAATAATGTTTTTGCGAATTGGCTGAACATATCAGATTTTTGACACAATGTGAAAAATTCAGTTTGTCGTTTTTGGTGGGTCAAGTATTCTTTGGAAAATATTTTCTTCTCTGAAATATACACACTGATCGTTTTCAAGATGTATTGCAAGATGCTGGATGGAAGGTTCTCTTTCATGGATGCGAAAACTAAAAATATGCCAGATAGCATCGTTGCTGCTGATGTATCTACCTATTTGGTATCGTGTTATTTCGTCATTTTTATTTACATTTTGAACTTCAAATACGGCCAAATCACTGCCTTTATTAAAATATTTTACAGAACTGCAAAACTCGACGTTAATATGAGCCTTATACGTTTTTGAAAGCAATGGTGAGTATGGTACGACCCACTGATTGTCAATTTCAACTTGGTTTCTAGAATTTGACATTCGAATTGTAAATGTTTGGCCACCATTCTCAGCGTTTCTGCGGCGATACAACGGATAACCATCGATATCCGTAATAGTATCATTCGTATATTCCTTTGGAAAACGCTTCTTACATGTTCCACCTTCCATGTATGGCGATGTCATGTTAAAAGCACCGCACGGTCCGTGGATCGAGTGACTGGTAACAATATCAAACAATTCTTGATCAAATAAATGGGTACGGAATTTCGGCTGAAATTATTTGATCAATTTCTTCTGGACGGATTTTAACTTCAAGGCAAATCAAAATGTGAGAATGAGGCAAACCTCGCTTTTGCCACTCAATCAAATACAGATAGCAACGTTTGTTACCGAAAACTGAATGTTTTACGATTAAATCAATCAATGATTTTAATTTTTGTTTGAACACACGTGCCGTGACATCATGACGATGCATTGATTGATGGCCTGGTAATAGCAAAGTTTGTATTTCCTCCCAATTCGGATTACATGTAAATGTAATAAACAAATCTGGACGACCATAATGACGTACGTAAGTCATCGCATCTTGTATATATTCCTGCACGTTCCGTGAACTGCCGATGTAGCTTGAAGGTAAAATAAATACATTACCAATATCATTGGCGTCAAAATTTTCATAAATATTGCCGATAACAGTATCTCGTAAGAGGATGTATTCCTCCGATCGTAATTTAACCTGGCTGTATCGAATAAATCGCAAATGCTTGTTTTCAACCTTGGCGTACATATCCACGACGTATTGAAGGCACAGTTGACGATATCGAAGGATATAGTTATCCTAATTACGTCTAATCATCAATCGGAGGGCATAGTACATCATTGAAGTAACTTTTTTATTTGTTTTATTACCTGAAAAAATAATAAATTAAATAGTAAAAAAAAGAATAAGTAATCAATATAGTGGGCCCGCTATAATCCGGCCCCTGGTCGGAATACTGCGGGTCTACTGTACTAATAAAATAACGAATTAAGTAGTTGAATATTAAATTTACCAGCAACTGGATCACGCTGTTTGATGTTGATGTGATATTCATTCTGCCCTTGCCAGAATATCAGTGGATACTGGAGTGCGTCATACGAACGGTGTAGATCCGAAATTATACTAACAGTTCTATCTTGACGTGTGACTTTAATCAACTGAGTCACCAACCATAAAAACTGCAACTTCATCTACGGTTGGCAAGTTGAATCTGCCAGCGTATTCTCCTGATGGTAATTTGTCAGCTTTGATGACAATTTATAGTTGTCATTTTTTAATTGTGGCGACACAATTGAATAAGTTGATTATTATTTTCCAAACAATTTTACAACAATGCCACAATTGCTCTCTCTTCTGTTTGTTCGATGAAATTATACTGGGACCTAGTTTTCAAGCGTTCCTCACAATTTCCAATAGATTTGGAGAAACTTCGGGTCATCGTTTGGCATCGGTATCAACGACGCAATCTTATGGTACACCTGGCCTTGTATTTTGAATTTAGTTTCAAAATGACGTCCATCAGATGTAAGATCGCAAATTTTTGTTGCCCCAAAAGACATCATCTGGAAGCAAGAATTGAATTTGCGTGTCTTGCGCAGAAACAATTTCGAATCGTTTGATTCGCCAGCAAAGGATTGTAAATGTTCTGGCGGATTGGTTAGTGGTAATAATACATCTTTTCCTGATGCACAACACATGCTGGCTGCTTCATTGCGGAATTTCAACGCCTGATAATACTGGCATATTTTGCTCACTGCACCGATTGCAGTTTTTGAATGTGCAGAGTAATCAATGGCTGGTGCATATTGGAATGCAAGACGAACAAATGATACACGTGTTAAAGCACGGCTGATTTACTGTCTCTCTCGTTCTCTTTCTCTAAATGTAGCTATGTGCTGTTCTCGTGCCACTCTTGTTCTTGATATATTCTGTCACAGACGTTCATCACGCTGTGCTTGAGATTTTTGCATACGATGCTCAGCTGTCCTGATTCTTTGAACTTCCTTACTTGCCGCGATTTGTGTTGCTGATTGATGAGCTCTCTCGTCGTGCGTCTTGCCTCTCTGCTACACGCATTGTCGAGGTTAGATTCTTTGGCGACATTTCACTGAAAAATATTTGAATTACAACAAAAAGTGCCTTTCTGAAAGCCTTAAAATAAGACACTATAATACAGTGGTGAAACCGGAATTTTTGGGTCCATTGAAAAATACAGTAAAATGGAAGTTAAGAACTAATGAGGAAATATAAAATAACATTGAATAAAACAACAGAAAAAGAAGAATGATATTTTTGATATATTTATAGCATAGATGACACCAGGCTTTCGAGAGGTTTAGAAAGATTTATAACGAAATAATACCAGTGAACCGTATGGAAAGAAATTTTTTTCGATAGCAGACTTTGAATATGGCAGGATTCAAAGGTAGAGAGGAGTGCAATAATGAAGGAGTACTGGGGAGGATGAAAGAAAAAAACAACAGGAGAGGAATTGAAATTGACACGTGGAGTCTAGCTGACCATAACAAAAAGAAGAAGAAAAATGATAAGTTAGCGAGAAATGCTTACACGATTCGAATTTATCGTAACGTTTTCTTCAATGTTATATTCATGTGTGTAATTACTTTGTCGTTAGGTATAAAGACACAAAAACGATGAACAACAATACAGTATAATTATAACACAATACACAGCACAATTAAAATGGAAGAAACTCACACATATGGCGTGGAATAGACCGTAGCATAAATAAATCGAAATACAACGCCATCTACTGGATGGTTCGATAAATTAACACACCGCCATCTGTTAGGAATAAACTGTAGCATAAATAAATTGAAACAGAACGTGATCTACTGGATGATTACCCAACCTAGCTAACCAAGTCTTGTATAGATAAGTTAACACATCGCCATCTGTTAGAAACTTATGGAACTATAATAATAATTACGTGTGATCGTAATGACCTGGTGACATGGTTTCTACTGGCTGGGCATTCTGCCCCTGTTGTAGCCGGCTTTACCTAGCCCGCCCATCCTGCCTGGTACAGGGTACCTACATTTTAACGTCGAATTCAAACCACAGTACCATCCTGGCGTATTTCACCTCATACAGCATGCTGCGCCGGGGGTTAATGCCGGGTTAAGTGTCTATAAAAATCCTCGCCGAGACAGGGACTCGAACCGGGGACCTCTCCATTTCCAGTCAGAGGCCCTTACCACTTAGCCAGCAGACCGCTTAGCCTTGGGGGCTTACAAATAATTACAAACCATTGTCCTATGACAAACATTTAATGAACATTTATTTCGCAAATAATAAATATTAAGGTCTATAATCCAGATAAAAACTATCCTATCTTTTAAGTTGGACTAAATCACACACATTAAGCCAAATTTCATCTAAATCGGTTATGTAGTTTTGGAGTTCATCCCGGACGAACATCGTGACACGAGATTTTTATATATATAAAGATTATGCGAGCAACCACTTTGGGCTGTTTTTGGAACTTGATTTTTAAGAAAAGAAACGTAATTCTTCCTATCTTTCTAATAATTGCAAGAAACACTCTTAGATTTACATTTCTCTGAGTACAAAAAAAAAAAAAAAAAACTCTAACCTTGGTGTTCAACCCGAAGCTGCGCAGTGGAGCAAGATGGTTCTTTCCTTCTTACCTAATATAATGGTATGTAACAAGAAAACCTATGAGCATTTTAACTAGATTAAAATTCAACCATGGCTGCTTTCCTAAAAATCTGTACAGATTACATTCATCTCCTCTGTGCAGCTGTGACGAGACAAGCGAGGGAGATGTAAACCATGCGATATTCTCATGAAAAAGCATTGGCAGCAGTTCACCAGACCTACAACAACGAGGCATAAGCCTCCCAACACATATCTTAAACCTTTTAACTACGGAAGAGAAAAAAAAAAAAAAAAAAAAAAACACAATTTGGAGGTTTTCACTTGCTTTTGTCCTTCTGTATGGACCTGGGAGTACTAGAGCCTTCTTTCATCCACTGTGTAACAAATCTGCATACTGACATTGTACTGTAAGCAATACTTCGGAAGATTTCACAATATGATGCACCTACTTCATACAGTCCAATTCTCCGACCTCTCCAGAGGGTCGTCACTCTTCACCTTGGCATAGTTGTTTCGACAAAAACTTGTGGACAAATGTCATGTTACACCAAACTGTTCACCACGTATACGCTAATGAAACATGGCAATTTTTCACAATAAATAGCCGCGTGATTCTCATAAAACTTTCAATTTTTAAAAATTTCATCATCATCATCATCATCTAGGACAGCTTCCAGCCACTGGTCAGGTCTGCTGGGAACAAAAGCCTCGCCAGCGCTTCCTGTCTAACCACCATCTCTCTTCTTCCACTGACGCCCAATTTCCTCCTCTTTCCTCCACACATTTTTTAACACCTTTAATCCATCTGTCCCTCTAGGGCCTCTTCCCTTTCAGCTCCATGTCCAGCAACTTCCTTGGTAACTTCTCCTCTCACATTCTCTTAAACATGCCCGTACCACTGTAACCTAGATTTTTCAATTTTCTGTTGTAGCAGTTCTTCCTTTATCATCTCCATGATTCTCTACTATTCTTTATATGGGGATACTTGAACCAAATTTCATTCATTTATCACATCTCCGTTCGGATGTTGCACTTTTTAATTTCTGCCATTGTATGTAAAGATATAACTTTCGGTTCAAAATTTAAAAACCGATCACGTAATACAGAAAATCAGTGTACGCTGGATGATATTTCGACGAGAGTTGAAATGCCTCCGAGAGTAAATTAAATCCAACAACAGTTGCCTAGCGTACTTATTAAATAACGATTGTTCTGAAACTTCAGAAGAAATGGCCTCCGGTAATCACGTAATACATTCTGTTTCATTGGTCATTGAAAATTTAATCAGTCATTTCTATGAGCATTGTTACTGCACAAAATACGTTTCCTACTCCATTCTTCCCTCGAAAGGTTGCCTGTATTTTTCCCTAGTCTTTTCCCCTATAGTTTTTTTATAGTCAACAACTGAGAAAAATGGAACCTTCTACTGGGCTAGCGTCAATTTGATGGGCAAGTCTCTGGAGATGTTTTTGGGTGACAAAGAGTTTTTCAAGGGCTTCCGTAAATAGATGAAATGGAGATTCGCATTTGAATATGGTTGGGCCAATGAGTCAGCTCTGTTGGAATAATTTTACCCAATAAAAAATAAGTTACCAGGTGGAGGAGATAGGAGGTTTGTTTGTCAAGTAGCAAAGAGCAGAATAAACGGGTTGTTGAGTGACAGATCTGTCTATTACGTCAGAGGATTGCCAACGTGCACATGTAAAAAGCTGTTAGGTGGGAGATAAGATAATGAATGGATAAAAAGCTGTCGGATGTTAGATATTCTGATAACTGATATATCTCGGTTATTGGAACCATGTATTGTTTATTGTGTTCTTTCACACATTAAATGAACTCAACAGATACAAATGCGTTTGTTTTGTCGCCGTTTAGATATGAAGCCGAGCCTGTTTGAATACAGAATGCAGAAGCTGATTCCGAAGCATACTTTTAGGAAGTTATACACGAAAGGACTCGGCATTTCTGAAGAATTAGATGCCTGAACGAACCGTGGACATTTCGAAGGGACAGAGCTATTTGACTTATTCTGCGGATCTTTGGTGACGATATGTTCGTTACACATTAACTCAATAAGTATTAAAATTAGGAATAAAATAAATGTATTCATATACAGTCAACAACGAAACTGTAACGAGGCTTTAATCATTTTTTCCTATTTATTTGACACAAATTGTGTTAGTGATCAATTGATAGCTTAGGGATCTAATATTAAACTTGATTACTTTAAAGGTGTACTACTTACTCTTTGACTTCATCACCATTTATTTCACGGCTATTGTATAGATGCGTCGTTATTAGCTTCAGTCAATGGTTCATCTATTGCAAGTAATTAGTGTAGATCACTTAAATCACCGAGTGGCTGATTTAAAATCAATATTGTGGTATGACAGAGTCATTAATAAATAATTAATTAATATTCAGATTTTCCTTGTAATACTCATTTATCTAAATTGTAAATATTATAAATATTAGGGTTAATTCATAGGTGAATAATTATGTATTAAACCCGGTCAGCCAGATTTATTATTATATGATTTAATTTCTGTGCAAAACTTGCTATTCAGAAAATATTAAATGTGGGAAGTTTGAACCGCAGTTTTGAACGTTGAGAGAACGGGACAATGCCCAGTGTCGCCGAAATCCTGACGCCTCCGCTCACAAAGGGGTGGCGCGCGGCAACCGTTACCTGCCGAGTGTACTGACCTCATCCCTTCCCAGTGCCTCGACAAGGTCAAGCAAAATGTGCGGGAACGGGTAGCAAATGTTAGCGACGACAAGAAGCACGTGATGATGGACATATATCGATGCACCAATCGTGAACGGATACAGGGGTTCACAGTTGTTAATTCAAGGCATCTGTTCCATGTGCGGGGAGAGGAAAGCTGGCTTTGCAGTGACAAGAGGACACGACACCATATTCGACTTCACTTGCTGCCGAGACAAGCTACAGTGCGGACGTGTCACCCGACACGCCCTTAGCCGTTGATCAGTGACTGTGTCTGGTCGCATAGTCTGGCTCAGATGAGCTGGAAGCTGAGCGGTCCACCTGCCAGAGATTGTAAGCTGATGTGGTAGCGCGGACATATCTGCAAATCTGTCATTCGTTGCAGCAGTGGCACAGAGCGTGTCACACCTCGTCGAGAAGATGTGATTACGGTAAAGTACCGACGTATAGGTCCACAGTTCCATTGGGTTTTTACCGAGGCTTGCTAACCCGTAAACTGCTCCTGAGATAAGACTCTGCTCCCATCATAACAATTACTGAGCTAACCAATATTTCATGTTCATAACTTCAAATTCGAAGCATCTTGCTCATTGTTTTAAATTCAAACGATGCTTTTAACTTTAAACGGCGCCCCTGTGATTCTTTTGTAAATGTTAACTTTAAGTTGTTGGCCTGTGATGCCACTTTAAAACATGTTGACTTTGCAAAATCATTGAGATATCTAAATCAGTTTTATGTTTGCTTTTATCCGGCGGATTGTAAATATCGGGTATTGCTTGTTCGTTGTCTTTGGATTATGTTTAACATAACGTTAACTATTACCCGGCCTTGTATAAGCCAGAAGACTAAATAAATTTGTGTGAAACTAACTTCTTGTAGAAATCATGCTTCTAGTTCACAATTTAACCAAATAACCAACTTATTGGATGTCATACATATTATTAATAATTATATTTCATCAACGTATTGACTCCTCCCTCCCTAACCGGCGGTCCAATACAGTATACGAGTATTAGCTATTCAGTAGAACTGTTGATATGGGAAATTCAACGCAGTTCATTTTTGCGAGCCATCAGTCGCTTTTGTTGAGAACAAGCACGGTAAAACACTGCAAAATGAGACACAAACCGAGTGCGAATTAATTTTCTATCGTATCTGCTGGGACTATCATATTTAAAATGCTCTAAGCAGCTCAGCAGTCTCGTCCGCAATAAAAAGTAGTCAAATACTCCGATCCGTCTTGTTTGATTTACGAACTCGTTCGTACAATCCGGAGGTGCAGTCTTTGTCCGTGAATGACAGAGACAGGTGGGGCAGAGTTGAAATACGTACGTCAGTTCAGGAATGTTTTGTTCCATGCGACAGAAATCCGGATAACAATTCACATGAAAGATGGATCACGCGGACAATGTTGGAAAATTGATGGCAGCTGAAGCGCAGGAAGACCGGGATTCCACGTCTGCAATGATGTGAATAGCGGAGTAAGGCAGGGCAAGGGGTTGGGAACTATGTTATACGTGTGGGTGTTATTGCGAATATTTCCCACTTACAGAAAAAGTCAGTTAACTTGTTACGAGAGCAGTACAACCGGTGTTCCAAGTCTTCCCAACTAATCTCCTTGAACATCAAACTTAGCTCTTACACCTGTCATGAATCAGGTGACTCTTCCTTGGATCTTCTCCAAACCTATTAGTAGCTCCTTTTTGATGGGGCCCTACATAGAAGAATATTATTCAAAGTAAGATTGCACTTGTGCTTTATAAGCAACAGGTTTTACTTCAGGCACATGGTGTTTCAAATTACAACTTATCAAACTGAGCTGATTGTATGATTTCCCAATTACCTTCTCAGTATGTTCGTTCCACAAAATAATTATTACGAATTATTGATCTTAAGTAGTTAGCGCAAACTACCATACTAAGAATAGTGTAATTGAATACACATTTGGAGCTAAATAATGTAATTTTTTAATTTATTTTTTAATTACTTGTCATATTTTATCGTTCAGCTCCCTTTGTCAGTCTTCTCGTCAGGATATTATTTTTATCATCGGCTTGTAACAAAGACGATATGGATTTATTCCATAGTAAATAATAGTGCAATCCTTTCATTACATTGCACAAGTTCTTTTTATATTTGCGAGTTGTTTGGCTCAACTGGGTGATGATTTTTTTCAATTTCCACGTCTTCTGCTCCCGTCGGGAGACACTAAAGAGAACGCTTAAGTGTATTTGTGTTTGTTAACTGCTTAGTTTCTGGGGTGGAGAGTGGGGACCGTGCAAGCATTCACATGAGAGATTGCAGGAAACCACATAGAAATTGAAATCAGGACGATTGTTACGTGGAATCTAGAACTCCAAATTGGTTCTCTTGTACCTCCTCTATCCAGTAGGTCGGCGCCTTAACGCGCGCAGCAACATTGGCGGCTCCCATATCTTTATATTAAATCTTGTCAGACATACAGCACGCAGGGTATTAATAACTGGATTTTCATATCCTGGAATGGGCTGGGGTAGGCTGTACGGCAAATTCACTCTCTTCGGGTGGACGGGGACGAGGGTCAAATCCCTGTTCGGCCATCATCACTGCGGTTTTCCGTTATTTTCCGCAGTCACTCCAGGCGAATGCTGGGATGGTTCCTTTGAAAGGCCACGGCCTACTTTCTTCCCATTCCCTACCTTTAGGTTAGTTGGCTGAAGAGGCTCTACACGCTACTTTAGCAGCTCCTTGATGGTTTATTCCTAACTATAAACAAAAAATCACTTTGACGAAATAAAAATTCATAATAGAATAAATCTATACATATACAATTTTATATAAGTAAATAATATGGCAACTGAGAAAACGCTTTCAATATTAAAACCTGACGCAGTAAGAAATAATATTACAGGCAATGTAAATTCCTGTATTGAAAACTCTGGGCTAAAAATTATAGCACAAAGGATGATTTTACTAACAATAAAAAAAAACAAGCGAAGCTGTATTATGACATTCACAAAAATAGGACATTTTTGGGGTATATATATATATATATATATATATAAGAAAAAAGCCAGCTCGGAGCCGACCACGATTCCCTGGGAGACTTCAGATTTCGCTTCGGCCAGTGACTTGCATTCACAATCATTTTCTACAATCTGTGGTCTGACCTTTAGAAAGACGGAAACACAGTTTCATATTTGCCTTGACGTATCATAGCCAGGAAGTTTGGTGAGTAGCCTTTTGAAGCAAATATATTAACGCTTTGTGAAACGGAATGTCCATTTTTTATAGTCAGGAAGAGAAGATCTTCTTTAATTAGAGGTTTAAAGGTCTTCTTCGTCGGCAACATTAGAGCCGCTAAACTACCGAAGGGTACGCTGAAAGAACGGAAAGGATATCAACAGTTGATTTTTAAATGAATTTCCCAGCATTAGCTTTTTGTGTTCGCGGGATACTGTAGGATACAAAAATCCGGATGGGTAGCCAGTAACTAAGGTGTTTCATGAGATGGTGTTACTCTAAAAGTCGTTTATCGCAATAAAAGTCAGGCACATAGCACTATATATATATATATTCTCCAATTGAGGCACCAAAGACCACGTGACTCATGACAGACGGAGGGGGGGGGGGAGGAACTGCGGTTTATTATTATTTTTTAATGGCAATCGGCCTTATAGCCATTCATCCAACAACTGTGTTTCTAGAATCTTCTCGTGTTATTAAAGATCACAAGGGACAGGAAAATACAGGATGGACACAACACTTAACTAAAACCACCCTTGCCCTAGGCCAAACTCGAACCGGCGACCCCTACAACTGCAAGGCCCAGCTTAACTAATAGTTGGCATGGATCTGTGAAATTTGGATGTTCTGTATGATAATCGTATTTTTGTTTGTGAAATGTGTAGTTTATGAGGCGGATATTGGGGAACGTACCAGTATTCGGCTAGGTAATTACGAGAAACTGTCTGAAATCTGCAATCAGAACAACCCGTTCGTGGGGCTCGGGGATCGCTCCCGGTTCTGTTGTACCTGCCAGATTTACCACACTGAACCACACCGCCGGGTTGCACATACGTTTCATTATAGGATTTCTGAAATTTCAATGGTTGTAACACTCGGTAGAAATAGAGCATACGAATAGTAGTTTCCTTGAATATCAGTAAATTGTAGTCGTAATTAGACCTCAATTACAACAAAGGCTCATCTTTATCACAGTAGTTTAGAAGTAGAGAGTGTTGTACGAGTGGTAGTACTTGTTCCATCATCCCTTCCTACCACTAGCTTCTGCAATTTCGCAGACTTCAAATATTACTTCCTCAAATGGTAGTGTTTGGCTGGTTTTGAACGCTCCAAATGCGCTCAAAGGAAGCCATCCGCCTAAATGAGAGACAGACAGATTCGGTGGCGCATTAGTCAGATGAAAACCGCTTTGATGTACCGCTGGCAGCTGCTGAGTGCACACTCGGTCCAGAAAGGCAAATTAAATGTAAATACCTGCCACTTAACATATCACGTTCCGCGCAGCTGCAAAATTGTATTATGTCTGACGGGGGACAGTGTTTACACGGAGCCCTCTGTGCCTGTGATAGCGTTCTTTCTGTGGCGGATACTTCAAAGTATATGACAGGCAAATTTTAACCCACGTAAAAGCACTTCGGAATATACTCATAATACCATTTGTTCCATGTATATCATTCAATCCATTCTATCTTCTTGTTGAAGAAGATACTAAATTCTTCAGTTTCAGTCACCATACTTTCGAACGTAATAATTTTTTTAATATAACACCAACCATCATTCATAGCTCAGTACGATTTGTACGAGAGGAAATTCAATTTCTGTTTAATCTTGCATCCAGGATACTCCCACATTTATTTAAAATCGTACTTCCAAAATCGCGTCCATATTTTGTTTTAGCTAAAGAACGTCCGATTCATAATTCAATTCTCTAATGTATTTTGAATGCAGGCGGTCGACTTATTGTTGTAGTTCACATTTGGCTATTGTCGAAAGAACAGCTAATTAGGCTTAATTAAGCAAATAAGCTCAGAATTGCCTTAAGTGAAAAGGTGACACCATTTAACTATGAATATACGATTAATGACACTGTCATTAGAACGGTAGATTCCGCTAAATACCTAGGGGTAACAATTCGTAATAATTTGTCGTGGAATGAGCATATTGAGAATGTAATGGGGAAAGCAAATCGTATGCTCCGATTTCTAGGTCGTAATTTAAATCAATGCACTCAGGAAGTTAAATCGATTGTATACAAGTCACTAGTACGTCCTCACTTAGAGTATTGTTGTGCTGTATGGGGTCCCCATCAAAAGGGGTTAATGGAGGCTTTACAGAAGGTCCAAAGAAGAGCCGCCCGATTCGTGACAGGTATATATAGTTGGAGGGAAAGCGTAAGTGCGATGTTGAAGGAGTTAGGTTGGGAAGACCTGGAACACCGAAGGCGTTGCTCTCGACGGAAGCTAATTGAAAAATTCACGACAGATGTATTTCGGAATGACAGTCAGCAAATATTGCTACCAGCAACATTCATATCTCGCCATATCCCTTATAATCCTTCCAAACCATAACCCTTCTCGATAGGTGCTATGCACCCTCCGCCACACACTTTTAGTGAATCGCGGAGTAATAATAATAATAATAATAATCTTAGACAGGATTGGCTGCCTAAGCTGCTAATTAATGCAGAAATGCCGAACGCGACGAGGATTAGTAAGCAAATAGCTTACAATCATTATTCAGTAGCTGTTTTGTCTTATGGCTTTACGACTCGTCGACGTCATTACAATTGGGAAACGAACAGGAAGTAATTCAGCCATGATATTTTGAATGAAACATCCCTACATTCGCCTGAAGTGATATTGATAAATCACTGGAAACTGAAATCAGATTGGCCGGACAAGGTTTCATACCATGTCCTAAACAGGGATTCTTAGAAATTCCTGTTTCACCTTTCTGGATATCTTAAAGAGCCATTTAAGGTGAGTCTCACCTGTCGGAAAATGAAACGATCATCCCTTCTGGCGATTTTCATTGATCGCCCATAGCCGCCTCGCTAACTCTTTGTTCTCTCAGTGCCCCAAATCTTGTAGCACAAGGTGGTGAGAATGATTTAAGGTGTCGGTGAAATTCAAAGCACAAACGCTCCGCTTTATGAAGTGCAACGATCACCAAAACATGCGAAAATTATCATATTTATCCATCGCCTACCTCAACATAAGAATTTATGCCAGCTATGAAATTGAGGTTTCTATTGTTCTTCGTTGGTACATTGTACTTAAATCTTTACTTACTGTGCCAGCCCGCTTAATCTAACAACACGCTCTCGTGACATAAAAAATCGTTAAAGTATCTCACCCCTATTTTAAAAATTTGTTCTTGATCGGAGCTCGTAGTTTCCCAGTGGCTCGGAAGAGAGTGAGTGGTGGAATTGTTCCAAAAAAAATGGCTGCTAACTATCTGAAATACGAAGCTTATAGATCTCGCTGAAGATTATGGGATGGCTGTACGAATAAATGCAAGGAATAGTAAATCGGACAATAATTAAACAGGACGAACTGTTGTAGAACTTCACACGCTCGAAAGCAACGTATACCATACAGACCAGGCCAGTAGATGAAACCTGTCCTAATTGATGATAATTCTATCTCTCTGCTAAATAAGGCAACAGTAAGTAAGCCTATGAGGAAATACAAAATTTATAGTAAACGGTCAGTTTCATTCAGATTTATTAAAGATATCAAGTAAATGTAGGAAAACTTGAAATCTGCTTGACTGTAAAGTCTACATGGAAGAAGAATAAACGGGGTTTGTTGAAGAAGGACTTAATCAACATCGACTGATTTAACTGTAGGATAAATTATTGCAAAGGGAGCCTCCAGTGTGGAACAAGTTGGAAGATGTGGGAGTGATTGCATGTTGTTTCTATCCGTTCATGATTTAATTTGCTTTTAATGAAGATATGGGACTGATCAGTACGGAACAAACAACGGTACAAACTTCTATTTTCACAGGATAATTGTGATACTAGTAAGTAAACAATGCTGTAATTCCTGACACAGTTCGTACTACGTAAAAGTCAGTTCGTATATACGTAATTAATTTCTCAGAAAAGAAAACCTAATTGCTGCAACTACTCCATGATAATCTAATCTCCCTTACCTCCCCTTCTCCACCTTCTCCAAACTCTCCCACTTCACCCTTAAGCTTCCCCTCCTTTTAGCCAACCCAAATCTACTTCAGAGATGGTATTGTTTCCTGTCTTGGGACCACCGCTAAGAACCCATAAATCATTCACTCAATTTTTTAGGTGACTCACGTCGCTGTTCTCCTCACCCCCTTAGACGGAGTTCACTGAAAGCATCGTAGGGGTTGCAGTTAGTAAATGCTCTGTATCCTACCTCAAGCTGCAGTGCCGGAGAGTTGTATTCACTTGGAAGACCGGATAAGCTGTCCCTGGCATTAAGTTAGGGGAAAATTTCTCGTTTGGGTAATGGAAGACTGCAAACTGTCCCCACGAATGGTATCGAGTTTGACGTTCCCCCCTCTCCTCTTATACCCTCATTCCTCACTCAATATCCCTACTGCCTCACCACCACAGAATCAGTTCAATCAAACCAAACATAGCCTTGGACCTGAGATGGACTGTAAGGATTTAACTGTCTCTCAGAATTAGCCGTACTCTAAGTAATTGAATAAAAATTGGGAGTAGACTACTAACTTACTATGTCGAATAATTGTCGGCTGCCTGCTTTGCTCTGAGTTACTGACATAGTTACAAGTTTGCTTGAAGTTCAGCGACAGCTTCAACTGGAATTGGGCTATTTTACTTGAGTAAGGAGGAGCAGTTTGATGGGCAGTAGTGTTATCCAAGCAATTATCCTCATCTCCAACATTGTCTGTTAGTCACTTTATCACCTCTCGTAAACAAGCCTATATCTCGGAAGTGAACAAAATTGTGGCAAAATACGTCTTGTCGCTTTTTACAGTTAGTGGTAGCGAAAATTTTCGAAAGTTAGAGGAGATAAAAAGAGAAATAGCTTTTTTTATATAATGGCGTTAAAATATCCGCTTTACTTGTACACGACAGATGTCGTTGCGATGTTTACATTTTATGAAAATGTTATTTCTATAACAATGAAGACGGTTATTACTTTCTTCAACATTCAGTGGATATGAAGTTTTTTAAAGGGTAAATAGAAACTTCTCTTACGAGGAATATTGAAGTACAGTTTTCAGGTTAAAGTTTAGACATTAATTAAATTATCAGACAATGTCGAAAATTGATATAAATTGACCCTCATTTAACCTTAATGAAGGTGGGAAATATTTTAATAATTGATTTTCGTGTGTCTCTCGAGCAGAAGAATTAGGGTGCATATACTGCGGATCGAAAGATTTCTGGTACTATTTATAATTAGTTGTTCGATTGTAAATTATCATCTGTGTAAAGAAACAAATGGCACAAAAATGATTGAAATCTCAACTATCCAGATGACATTACAAACTTAGTTTTTTTTTAGTAGAACAGAACATTTTTACAACACTTAGTAACAAAATTGACCATTATTTTCCCCAGGCTATCTCAAAAACTACAAATGTTGCATACAGAAAGGGAAGTACCAAAAACCTGGAAACTACATACCAACTACAACAATCTGAAAAATATACCACTAGCTGCGTAAAAAACTGTCGATTCTTTTTATGAACTCTGAATATAACAAAAAACCAAACTATCCATTTTTCATAAATTACATAAAACAGATAGTTGAGAAACGATCGTAATTTAACGGTGTCTTCAATGAACACTTGTCACTCTTAATAATTTTTGACGGATGCTACGAAATAAGGTCATTTATACGTATTTTGTTGTGTCCAAAAATTCCTATAAAATCGTTACTGCGTTGAAGATTTTTCGATATTAATCGAGATAATCTATCAGCAAGGTTCTGTTTTATGACGAAGTAAAGTCAGATAATGACTGAATATTCTCGAGACAAGGTTTTTATTGACTGCGCATTCCACCCCTATCGTAGCCACCTAGCCTAATTTGGTAATCCTACGAGGAATAGGGGACCTATACTTTAACAAACCATGGAAGCATTCTTAAGAACTTCACAGATGTGAAGGGACGATCAACGGCCTTTCACAATCCTCGCCGAGACAGGAATTCGTACCGGAGACCTTTCGTTCCCCACTTAGACGCTTTAACCACTGAGCTACCAGACCCGCCCAGCCAAAAAACAACAAAACTTGCGGATGTGGTTTCTACTTAAACTATCGCCAATTTATCAAAGTTCTAATTGTTATATTTTAAGGAGGCCGTGTTAATAGTCGGCTGTTGTAATTGTGGCCGCACCCTCACCATGCGCTAATGTGTGACGCGGTCGCATTAAGCCGCAGTGCAACAACTGTTCCACTGCTGCGGATTTCGAATAATACGAAAGGTTAACAACAGTGAGGGTTGTATGTTATGAAAATTAGAGGAATTGTGCGATTCAGTTTAAATGGTTTCCTCTGTAATGCGATATTAAAGGCATGTAAAAAGATTCACATTTATAGGGTTTCTTCCTTTTTTTGTGTATACTGGTTTGTTCAGTTAAACAATCTGAAACTACAGAACGATGATAATTTTTTTTCACATGTCAATGACCTTCAGCTAATGTTGTCTGGCGAAGCAGCTGGATCGGAAACACCATCCAGCATAAAATTCTGTAATTAAAAATCCCTTACATGTATAGAATGCACACGATTATGAAAGAATGTATTAATTATGTGCTTTATACGAATATCTTTGTTTGTGGAATAAAATCAGATGTTCAGCATGTGAGGTACGTAATATCACGAATTGTGGAATTTATTATTATAAGAATATTTTTGTTATTATGTAATTATAATTATATGTAGTAACGTTGGAAATTTTAGTTTAAAAATCAGAGAACGTCGAACCAGACCAAATAAGATCTCTGGTTACGAGTGGGCGTTGAAAAAAAAAGATGGCTTGAGAAGCAAGAATAAAAAGACATTCCATAATCTTGGCGGGAGGAACGGAAAATTGTAATTTAATATTAAAAAAGATAAGTCCGAGGACAGAGAAGAAGTATCATTCTACCAATGAACTGCAACCCTTGTATTCAAATATATATCAGACACCTGCTACATGATAAAACTACGAAGCATGAAATTAAACGATTAATGTGTGTGAGAACACACGGAAATTCAATAGTCACATTGCATTCGCTCAGTGGAATTTAGAACCAAGGAGTGTTAGACAGATCGAAAAGGATATTAAATTCCATATTTCATTACTAGAAGAAAAAAAAGGTAAGAAGTATTATAACTCTGCAAAAATATTTATTGATGGGAAAATTGAAGGCCTTACGATTACAATGTAAATACTATTGTGGACCCAAGATACTGCTTTTTCTGATTACAAACATATAAACCTAATCACAGAATTATGTCACTTGCTATGAGGGATTCAAATGTGCCCAATCCATCAAATGCAAGATTACATTTTTAAGCAAACTGAAAAATGCTTTTAAAGAAAGCTACTATTGCCAGAGATGGTATGCAAGAGTAAATGATGTTTCATTTACACTGATTTATATCTACATTCTGCTCTTGGTATTAATGATTTTTGATTGATCCGCGAAAAGGTCATTTTCTACTTGTTTTTTATTTATCACCTAAACTTTAGCGTGTAGTAGGAAGCATCAATCAGAGACTACGTTAGGATTATGTGTATGAGGGATATACGTTGGCAATGTTTAGCAGATACATGAATCCATCGTCTAAGAAGAAGAATCCCAACTAAATAAATTTTAACATTGATTTTGTGTTTTTGGTCTTTATTCAAGATCAAATAAAGTGTGCGTTAATAAGACGATAATGTGCATGAACAAGTTGTTTCAATAAACAAAACAGTTTTCAGAAACTATTGCCTGCAGAAGACTGAGAGGCTCTTTACAACAATATATTTACGTGTTCAGATTTCATGGTCAGAGATTTATTTACTTGTACAAGCACAAAAAATAGCTGCAAGTAAGACCGCAGTTAGTGCTCTTGTACAGGACATTTGTATAGTTATAGTCCTACAATTAGCTAAGCGAAAAACAATCAATTTGTCAAATAAGCAAAAACAAAGTGAATGTTTACACTTCTGTAAAAGAACCTCGCTAAATAGAAGTGTTACAAATTTGGGGATTACGCATTCGTTTAAAGCAATATCGTGTTAACGAAACGAAAATTTCAAACAGATTAGAACAAACAACGCAACTGCTGACAGGAAACACTTTTATGTGCCAGGTGGGAGCAATACATAAATCAGTTAATAGTCTGTCCCGACATACAGGACAATGCAGCTGATTGCAAGCAGAAAAGTAAGTAAGTGAATTCTTTCTACTTGTTTGTGTCCGCTTAACAGTAAAGCACAAAACTAGGGCCTGCCAACACGGCGACCTAATTACGGTTTGAGTGACTTTCTGGATATTATCAAGGCAATTACTTAAGTGTTTTTCAGTTTAAGTAAGAAAACTGTACCGGTTACACTGTTCACTAACGGCTGATGAAATTTATATTTCTTGCTTTAGACTTGCTTCTAGTGTAAAATGCGTGCTGTGGAAACATTTTAGGCTGTGAAGGATGTTTTATCCTAACAAGGAGTCGAATCACCCAGCAAGTGGAGTACCATTGATACTATATAAATATGTGCTTGTAAAATGATGCATTACGCTAAGGAACACATATGCTCAGGTGACAATGGCAATGGAACAAGTTATCTTTAAAACACTAAGAGAAAGGTAAATATCAATGTAAGACACATAGAAACATACAGGAAAATTATAGAAAATTAAAAATGAATAAGAAACTCAATGCAACTTAGCAGAAACAACTAACAATATTTTTAAATCGAATATATAGAAGTTACATATGATGCCATTAATATCTCTTATTGTATTAGAAAAATTGCTTCATTAAAATATATTCTCACCGCGTTTGCCTTCGTTCATTATGAGTGAGTTTGGAATTCCGATAGGCAATTGCAATTGCCCAGTCCAAGCAGTTCATGATTTAGAAGGTGCACCTATTAAATCGAGGAGAGTGTGTTAATGCCACTGAAATTTAATATTAGTTTCCCTTCCAAAAATATGGTATTCTTGATTTATTAAGTGATGAATAGTTAGGTAATAAATTATATAACTCATCTTACACATCACCCGCAGCAGTACATTTAGTTTCCTTTCCTTAGTTCTCTACGCAGCTGTTATAGAAAATGACTTAATTTCCGCAGCTTAGATCTGAGGGGTGTGCGATAGCGCTGGGCCATGTCCTAACCCCGTCGTAAGTAAGCAGTGGCACTTGTTCTACCCGGAGCTGGACCTCTGAGGATATCCTGCAATTCCTTCCTTCCGGTCTTCTCTGCTGTGGCGGTGGATGGTTACACCAGAGGCTCCTCCGGGAGATATAAACACCGTGCACTTTGATTGTGCAGTGTTGTGCGGGATGTTGAGAACCCGGACCGCCTGCTGAATCGTTTCTTCAATAATTCCACACTTTGATAGCTTATTCCAAATAAAATAAGTCAGAATAAACGACGACATGGATTCATTTTTCTCAGCTCATAAGAGGCTTAAAAATTTCTTGTAGGCAGAAATGTAACTTCGAGAAAAAGACGAACATATCTACATATTTCTAGCTCCTTTATAATACGAAAAATGAACATGCTCTTATTACATAACTTAAAAAATAAAACTTGGTGATATTTTTGATGACTTCATTATTTGCCGAAAATGCTCTTAAATATTGAAGGGGTACCTTCCCTACAGTGATATCATTTACCTTTTATCATCTCCGAATTGATTAATAATTGAAAGGGTTGAATTGTAAGGGTACTCTAAAACTATTATTCTGCAAGAATTTGGATTTTAGCAGTATTGCAGGTGAATTGTCACGATGAAACATTTATTGGTTGTCTCCGGCAATTACATGCTTGGGCGTATTTAACGTTAGAGTTAACATCAAGACATTCAACACAGCAAAGCAACGCCCACAGCTACAATTAGCCATTTATCAAAGCAAACAAACAATGTATTTCTACGTTATGAAACAAATTAAATAATCAATATCAAAAGATCATGGACAAATAATATTCAGGATTTATTATATTAAACTTGTGATAAAAGTATCAGATTCAGTTTAATTTATGATATAAACCAGGGCGGCAAAATGCTTCGTAGATACCATTTACGAATTGTCCACAGCGTACTATTAGAATTTCGCTGAAGTACAATATTACAATGAACATATGTGTTTAAAAACAAATTACAGTATTTCTTTATACTTTGCCTACTAGCTCAGTGGAGGTATTTATTAATAATTTCGAGCATTGATATCCTATCTCAAGATCGGTTATGGGTCATTAATAAGTTTTCATTAAGTTCACGACTTATGGCTTTGACGGTTAAAACATTACCGTTCAAGATGTGTGACGACAGCGGCGTTATCCGGAGATGGCTCGTGGAATGCGAGAAAACCCTTTCGCATTCAGAAACCGATCGCTCTTGCCTGCCAGATAGTACTCCTCAACCTCGGCTGAAGTCAGAAACAGAGTGTAGGACAGCATTCAGAGCCAGTGTCCAGAACAGAATGCAGGACGAGGGTCCAAAACCGAATGAATCTCCTTCCGGTGTGGAAGCTCGAAGGAAGCCTCTCTCCCCGCCCTCCATCATCTCGGGGGACATGTGGAACACAAAATGACCAGTGCTTAGATGTAAGAGCCGTGGAGGTTGGTATGCGGGATTTAAATCTGAAATCACATGGTCCACGCAAGTCTTGTTTGGTCTTTTTTACTCTTCCCACGTACGGGTGGCGTCGATGACAAGGAGTGAGAGAGTGGTTTTACCGTTAGAGTCCAGCGGTTACCTGGGGGGTGCCGAACAGCCTACCATCCCTAAGGAAAATTATCCAGCTTTTGTCTGACGCCATGGAGATTACCGACCGTTGTCTCCCACAAAGAACGGTTCGGAATAACACCGTTTCAATAATATCTTACTTCCACAGTGCCCGATATCCAGTCATTTTATTCCATAGTTGTTTTGAATATTGAATGAAACATATATACAATTCACGCCCGAGCTTTATCACATTTACTCTAATATTAATAAATTCTAACTTGGAGTGTGGCGAAAATCGTCACATTATAATACGAAACGTCTAAGACATAGGAAGCGACACTGTCAAGTACTTGCTGGGGTAACTGAAAAAGCTTAGTGACTCATCTTAAGAAAAGAGGTAAATAGATTTGATAATATGATAGTACCAATGTAAAGTATACAGATATACCCTTCACCTGCGTGCTATACTGGCGCTATAAGTGTTCTGTACACACATCGTACAGTACATTAAATATATATTTTGTTACATTTTTCATTATTATTTCGTGATTTTTTTCTTTAAAAAATGGTACACATAAATCAAACAAACAAATAAAATTCAATTGAAAAACAATACAGTGAACCTTCCAAAATATTTCAAAAATTTTAGACATGTAATTTCACGAAATAAAATATTGCATTGATATAATTGTCTGTGGAATTAATTATATGCTTTGGTATTGAATTTATTGAAATTATTCATTTAGTAACTTTGTGAAAACCAGAAACTCCATGAATGCTGTAAAAGTTTGGAGGTACAGTGTATCTGTAAATTTGGGAAGACGTGCCAGATAAGTAATTTAAAAAAAGAATTTTGATTTTTTATGGTTCTTGACAAAAAAATAATGCCTGTGCAGCATGGATATTCAGCAATAACCTGTTCAAATATTTTGGAATAGTGAAAACACATATACATTATTAACAGCATTTGTCCCTTACTTTTCACAGTCCATATGCAGAAGAATTACGTTCTCAAAGCTGAAATAAATAGTGACAGAAAGAAAAAAAAAAATATCCGGAAAGAATATTACTACCGAACAGTTGCTGGACACTAATAATGCATAATTAGAATTACGAAATCTATAGTTTTCTACCAACACCGGTGGTGTTTACCTAATAATTAACCTCTTTACATAGTTTTGTTTTATAGTTGGTAAGATTTAGAAGTAAGCTTTACCCGCAAAGAAGAAACTTTGTGTTATAAAACCGAATCAATTTTTTTTTTTCGATGGTTTCGTTGAAAACAAAAAAATGAAGTGCGATTTGCTTGTGTAAAATATTGTTTTTGTTTATTTCAGTGTGCGACAAATCATAATTAATTTTTTTATAGCATAGATCCAGCCACCACATGTGTTTCTTTTCACATTGGGGATTACGTTTTCAACTGCCATATCTGCGTTCATTGCGACAGTCACAAATCGAGCGAGACAGCAAATACTGGATTAATATCTTTGGTTTTACACTACTGGAGTGTTCACTGATTGTGTACAGAACCATCACTCAGCAAAATTTGATTAAACAATTATGATAATCGTGAAGATAAAAGCTTTGTATTAGTTGACTTTTGAATTTTCTTGTGTGTTACTTAACATGCTTCTTGTCGTTTCTTAATCTGATAACTCCTTGTTTTGTTAGAGAAAGACCTCATAAATTTCTAGGATACTGGGGGGGGGGGGAAGGGGTATCCACTGCATGGCAAATACAGACTCTGGCCCACCCTGCTCTTTTTTCCAAATAATATAATAATCAAAGATTCATCAAATTGAAAATCCAACCACGTCGACACTACCGTCTTAAATGAAATGAGTAGCTCATTACTTTTTACCAAATACTTTTTGCAGTAAATCCAAATGATATGCATCAAAAATCAATTTAATTTTGTAACTCATTTCTTTTATTTATTATATAGTTTATTTAAAAACTGAAATTTTAAATGTTTATGGTGAACAGTCCGATAGCGGCAGTAACATATTTTTAAGGAACAGATATCTACAAAAAATCTGCTTAACTACAAAATATAACTTTGTATCCTAAGTTTTATATCTACATCAAGTTTTTGCTACAATTCCGTCAATTCCATATCAATTAGGGATCAATTCTTAAAGTAAACTTGTCAAAATTGTGTCTGTCAAACTTAGATTCGTCGTTATGTTTCATGGTAAAAAAATATATAGAAATAATGAAAATGAGAACGAAACAAAGAAAAGGAACGAAACTGGCTGAAGAACGTTAGCTTCACATTACATTTAATTACATCTGTTTCAAGATAAGGAGATTCAAACCAGTCTCTGAGCGTAGTTGGAGTCCTGTGATATATAAAAACTAACTAAACCTGTTAGTTTCCCTTCTCGGTACTTCTTTATGCATGCCCGCACATGTACAGTACATCTGATATCATATCTTTGGTTATAGTTTTGTCTAGAGAACCATAAATTGTGTAGCGTCAATTAATCTTCTAAAGTTTTCTCTCTGTTAGTGACGTCTTTCGGGATACTGTGTCTTTCCAAATCCCTGTTGTTTCTTTTTACCTTCCCAATGCGTTTTTTAATTTAGATATGTAGTTGAATATTTTCTTGGTCATCCTATAGTTGTCAATTCCACATAAGAATAAATAAAATGTTAGCCTCATTTTTCTGATCGTTCCTGTAATTTTCTCTATGTTTTTGTATAAATTTTCATTTTTTCTGTTCCTCCAAAAATTATCTTTGTAGCCCTAAAATGCTAAAATGTTTCTGGGTATTTTCCTTTCTTTTCTTCAACCTCTTCTTATTCCCCTGTTATATTTAAAGCCAGGCATTCTGATACAAATAGTGCCTCCGGCTTAATTATTGTAGCATATAGCCTTACTTTTGCCTGGATTGATATAAATTTTTAGCTGTATCGTTTTTGACTTTATAATATGATAATTACTTTTATAAACGGAAATAGTTCCTATGGTGTAATTTTATTTGCCTCAAGATTCATCTTTCTCTACATGTAAGGATGTGTGTGCGTGTACGTTGATTTCTACGACGGAACTATTTTCAGTTTGTACGAAATACATACATACTAATAAAGAATTATTCTTTGTGCTACCATGTTATCGTCTTTTTTCCCTCTTGTTTTGGAGTGAACATATCAACTTCTTAGATATTGCTATTATACTGATGATTCATTCGTCTTATAATAACCATTATTGAGGTTTAAGGCCTTGAAAATAGCTTTTGAAACTACACAGTAGTTTAAACCCCAAACATTTTCAATAGCAAAAGGCACCAGTGTTTCTATTGTCATTAATGTAGTGCAGTGGTTCCCAATTAGTTTTTTCCCGAGTACCACTTCAAGAAAGAGCTCAACCTCGCCTATTCCTATAAGCTGCCCGTCTACAGCATTACAGAAATATAATTTACACACAGTTTGATTGCTTTAAAATATATTTTCGTGATAGTCATGTTTGTGTAATTTTTTTTCCAATTATTTTAGTGATTAGCACGTGTACCCATTGAAGAAACCTTACGTACCCCTGTGGGCACGCATACCACTAACCCCTGGTATAGTTCGTATGAAAACCGTTGTGGAACATTTTTCTCAATGGAATAATATAATTATTAATGTATGATAAATGACCACTAGCGATGCAAAAGTTGGGGCTTCCACGATGCCGGAACCACTGAAATGTGATGAATTTTATGGTCGATTGTAATATATATCGATGAGACAAATCTAAAGTAAAGAATAAACATTTTTGATATCTCGATTAGTTCTCGAGATATCGCATCTTAAAATAGAGGCGGTTATGTTGAAAGGCGACCTGGCCCAGAAGAAAAATTTGACGAAGGATTCATTTGTAATTCAACGAGACAAGTAAAGAATACCATTTTTAGATATCTTGCTTCATTATCGAGATGATTTATCTCAAAATACAGGCGATTAGTTGAGATACTACATGGATCCAAAAAAAAAAAAAAAAAACCCTCACCGAGGCCACTAGGAACAACACGGTGAACATGCGCAATAGGTGTTTTCTTCTTAGCAATTGTGGTTTGGTTGATATACGGCCTGGTCCAGGAGAAAAACATCGCCAGAGCACAACCGACTATTCGTATAAACGATCTCGAGAACTAAGCGAGATATCAAATAAATTTATTGTTTAATTTCGATTTGCCTGTTGAGATATATAAGAATCAACCATTAAATTCATCAAATTTCAGGGGCTCAGATATCGTAGTATTGCCCAAATGATTTTTGTTATGCATCGGTTTGTTTACCACTGCTTCTAGTATGCTCGTTTTCCTTTGCAGTAATAATACTAATGTGCCTGGCATTACTGAGAGGGAGACCCAAAAGGATAGTTCAGGCCGTCGTTTTGGGTAAACATCTTCCATACATTTATAATGGTTTATTTGTTTAGCTTGAGTAATCATCTGGCAACTATAATGACGCCATATTTCGCTATTGGACACAGTGCGCCTGCCGGCACAGTGCTCCCTGTGTCCCTTTGTGCCTGCGACAGGCCCGTGGCCTGGCTCTGCAGATTCCCCGCGGGCCTAAATCCCTTCCCGCCTATCTCAGACAGCTTCCTCTGTGACAGGCGGTGCTGGTGAAGCAAATCCCCGGCCGGCGACGCTCATTGGAGTCGCTAAGCTGTGACTTGTACAGTTTGCTGTCATGGTGAAGTTAGGGGTGCCAATGTAATTTGTGCCAACGTTCTAACAGGTGGTGAAGTATCAGTGTATTATCACATCTCGTACTTTGCGGTTGTCCTGTATTTGTTTCAGGTAAGGAAACAGTGCTGGTTTATAAGATTCATACCATTCATATTAAAAAAATTAAAAATAAATAAACTGTCAAATGGTATTGATGTAACACAATTATTGAGGAAACTGAGTACTGTGTTCCTCAAATTCATATTAGAAAATTAAATACGTTAGTACTGAACTGTCGCATGATGTAACACTTTCAAAGTATCTTTTAGATAGTTTTGTTTTGTGAAATTCAGAAATATCAACATGTGCCACAACACCTTTTTCTATGTTTCTTTTTTTTCTTCATTTTAAAAAAAATAAGTTAACTGAACTTGTAACATATGGACTATCATAAAATCATCACCATAAAATTATTTAACTGAAATTCTATCTACCAACAAAATATAAAAATAAGCATATAGAAACAACACTGTTATGTAATCATGCATAAAGAAATAAAAATGAATGATCTACCAAATAATTTACATCGTGTAACCTTCTTCAATCTATTCTACTGTTCTCGTATAATTCGACATTCGTAGTAAATTAATGATGCAGTATCAAACACCATTGCCGATTAATACCAAACCCATCCACATCTATATTAAAATTTACAATAGGCTAAAATTGTTGGGTTCAGAGTGTTTTGGAAACACAGAAAGTATCTGTATTTCAGATCCTCAAAGTGCGATGGAACAAACATGATATTCTTGTATCAGTACTGAGACCATGCCTGTTCTGTAATTGTGACACAAATGCATTAAAGTGAGAAGTAAGATTTTCACATATCGTATATATAATTTCCATAATGTATCATAACGTGTTTTTGTTCGTTTTTTTACGAGCCATTTATCCCCCTTGATAACTAACCGGCATCTAAATGCAGCACTAAATCCGTCCTGATTTACTTTTATACGTTTTATCAAATATCTGATGGTTCAATGGTTCAGAAGTCTGACTCGAGATCGAAAGGTCCCCGGTTCGAATCCCTGTAATGGTGGGGATTTTCAAAGGCCCTTAACCCGACCTTCACTTCTGGCACAGCTTGCAGTGTGATGTGAAGCATGTCAGAGTGCTTCAGTGTTTCGTATTCCACGTTAAACTGAAGATACCCTACACAGGGTAGGCTACGATAGCCGAGGAATGCGCATCTAATAGAAAAGCTGTCACCAGGTCATTACGACCACACGCAACTAATATTATTATCAGACATCCACAATTCATGAGACTGTTTTATCTTTATGGCTTTACGCCTCGTCGATGTTCGGGCCATTAAAGACGGGACGATGGTTTTCGGCAATGAACGGAAAGGAATTAGGCCACGGCCTTTTGAAGGATTCATACAAGCATTTACCTGTAATGATTTCAGGATACCTTACTGAAATGTTATAGATTATTAAAGGTGGGGAGGGGGTGAGGAGATTCTTCAATTGAATTTATTCTACACGATAATTATTTTAAAGGTAAAATGGTAGTTCACCATTTCCATAACAGATTATGTCAATTAAAATGATAGGTTGGAATTGTACTATAAATGAATGGGAAATTATAGTATAACCGTGGCACCACAATTTGATCATGAATTCTTATATAACTAGATATCTTGCTTACTTCTCGAAATATACTGTCTCAAAAAAGAAGTGGCTGCATTGAAATGTGGTCTGGACCAAAAAATTTCACCAAAGCCACATTTGATGGTGTAACTCAAAGGAAAAATCGAAAGTAAAGATTAAAATTATCAAACTCGCTTATTTCTCCAGATATTCTGTCTCAAAATTGATATAGTTAGGTAGAGATAGTACCTGGGCAAAAAAAAAAAAAAAAAAAAATGGACAAAGCAACAACCAACAAAACGCTGGACATGAATAATGGGTGTTTTGGTTTCTTACTACAGTTTGCGATCGGTTGAAAAGCTGCCTGAACCAGAAGAAAAACGTCACCAAAGCCACAAGAAATTATGACTATAACTAATTTGTGACTATCGATACCTCTAGAACTAAGCGAAATATCAAAAAAAAATATATCCTTCACTTTCGAATTTTTTTTTTGTCGATTTACATTCGAATTCGTAATCAAATTTCGGCACCACGTTTATGAGAGTGCTGCCCTTGAATGAATATCTGAATTAATGTAACAAATCTCAAGGATTTTATTTCCCCTTTCAAGCATCAAAAACATCTGGGTTTATTTATTGAAATTAATTATTTTGAACAAGTCACAATTTTGTTAATTGAACTAAAACATGAGATTGTCGAGGCGGCGTGTAACAGCGTGGCCAAGCGAAGGTTCCCTTTCAGTAGTCGGTTTCCACGACTGCGTCTCTGGACGGACTGAGAATCGCGGGACGCTGTAAAACCGCAGACTGGCTTCACTCTGTATTCGCGCCAACCGTTCTCGCCCATCGTCTCTGCTAGATCTCCTTCCGCCGAAAAATGTCAGGTAATTATCATGACTCTTCGTACTGCCACTGCTCTCCGTAGATCTCATCTGGCTGTCCTTAGCTCCAATCTTGCTCTTCTTAGCTCCCGTCACGCCCACCTTGATTTCCGTCTTGCTCTCCTTAGTTCCGATCTGTCTTTCCTTGGTTCCCATCTTGCTCTCCTTTGGTGGGATGTTAATTTTTGCCAGTCCGACGAGGGCGCGAGAAGGATTGGTCGTCCAATACGCAAACATTTTAAACAATTTAAAAAAGATGTTACCGCGCACTGATCGTCTGATTGGTTTAGACTACCATATCAATTTCGCGGGGCTTCGCCGAGATTTCCACGAATACGCATTTCCGTGGAAACGTGTTGCTGACTGAATTACGGCGACAATACATGTCGCACTGTTACCGCTAATATTGTTAGTCCACTAAATGGTTCCATGTAACTGGCTTCTGTCCCTGACACTCTCCAAAAGATTCTTTGCCAGACTTTACCGAGCTAAGAGGACCAAACGGCTTTTGAAAATGAAAATGTTGCCTCATACGTTAATATACACCTTCGTCGTCAATTGTTCGGGGAAGCACTCATGGTCCAAGCATTCCTTTTGAAAGACCTACCGAGCGTGGTAGTGTAACGGATAGCGTTCTGGCCTCGCATTCGGGAGGACGGCGGTTCGAATCCCCGTCCGGGCATCCAGATTTGGGTTTTCCATTGTTTCCCAAATCACTCCAGGCAAATGTCGGAATGCTTCCTTAAAAAGACCATGGCCGAATTCCTTCCCATTCCTTGCCTCCATCCTTTCTCGTCTCTAAAGACCTCGCTGTTGAAAGATGTAAAGCAGTTAAAAAAAAAATATTGAAAGTCCTTTGACATTCACTAAAACTGGTACCAAATCGTCACTTCAACGCTGCGGAATTAATAACTATTTCCGGAAATAAAGTGGAACATTAGAATGGAAAACCGAAATCTGGATGATAGGATGGGGACCTGAATCCACGATCTCCCGAATGTCGTATCCGAGCATTACAGCTCATCCTCCAGGAATGTTACGTGACTTCTGCACGCTCGAACAAAACATTGTCCTGAAATTATCTGTACTTTAATTGGAACCTTCAAAGGAGAAGAGTGTACTGTACGCGTTCCTTTCCTTTTGGTCCGTCAAATGGACAACGATTACGCAAATTCATTTCCTCTTCTGAGTTTCATTCATTCGTCACCAGTACTAGTCGATTCTTTAAATGATTATTGCTTTTTCATCTTTTGAGAATGCCCTCCTTTCGCAAATTGTTTTTTCTTCAGACATATCCTTTCCCTCCATAATTTCTCTTGTGAACACTTCCCTGTCTTCAATGTCTTTCACCTTGATTCCACACCTTTCTAGTTCGTCATGATTATCATTCACACATGAAATTTGAATCTTCCTGCTAGCTTGAAAGTTAAGGATATTTATTGTCATTCTTTCTAGTCTCAGTCTCTTAATGAAGCCACAGAAATCTTATCTCCTTTTCTTAATTGTATTCAAGGCCTCGTATTATATAATTGTTGGTTCGATTTCAAAATTAAATTAAATTCGTTTCCTACCATTTTTTTGCTCTCAAAATTTTCCTTAGTAACTTCCTTTTTCTTCAGTCCCTTTCTGGTTACTGTTTCTGCTGGGTATAAACATTCTGGGTTAAATACCGCACTGTAGAGCTGGTATTTCTCCTGATGGGAAAGAAATTTAGATGTGTATTTCTTTTTACATATCCTGAAAGTTATATGAATTTTTTACTGAAGAAATTTATTTTGTCTCTTTCTAGATACTACAGGCTTTACCAAGATGAACAGCAAAGTTCATATTAAAAATGAGAACAAGTAATTTAGTTCAGAAGAAAATGTATGTCATGATGATGAATATTAAACCTGTATTTTCATTTAATTGATTGTAGTTAGCTACTGTAATTATAAATAATTATATCTCATTTTATGGTACTGAAATGAAACATTGGAAAATAAATGCGAGAAAAGAGCTATAGCGTTGAAAATTTGGTTCAATGTGGTAAAACTGCTATATTCACATGTGTGATAAATAGCAATAGCGAGTTTTTGTAACGAGCTTAATGGAAATACTGCTAGACATTCATGTACCGCTAATTAAATCAAAACCGCGGGGGTGGAGGGGGGGAGGGGGTTGAGTGGCTTAGCAGGACCCTCTGAACACGCTGACTGACTCTTTATGACAGCGTTCCTAACGTCCGCCGCTGTAGATTAAGACCCCCATAAACTTCCGTAATCCTCGCTGACGCATTATTGTTTTCATTACGACGACGTCACGTCCAAACTTATCTCTGGTGGCAGGCAGCCGTCTTCCTTCAGTTCATCAGAGCCGACGCTGCTGCTCTGCATATAGCAAGGGAGACAGCCTCTGGCAGTGTCGTATTTAACCTCTGTCTTTGTCTCGTTTTTCCTTCTCTCTGAGAGAGAGTAACACACAACTGAAAGGGGAGAATGAGAATGAAGAACGTAGAATAACAATGGAATATTGCAAAAAGACGTTATGTACTTAAGTTGTAACTAGAAGGATCAGTAACGTCCCTGCAAAATTGTCAAGCTGTCCATGATTTAATTTTGGAAATATAAACTGTTTAATACGCAATACAGCGCATTTTAAAATTTTAGCATTAAAACCCGATCGTGGCCAGTTGATACGAGTCACGTGAAAGAATCTTTTCAGTTTTGCCTATTGTTTTCAGAGCTACAGCCTTTATTGTAGAATGATCTGCCAATTCTTGACTGATAATCAATTTCATTATGTCATAAATGTGATAAAGTGTTGATTAGTTGTTTTGTGATGGAATCTACACTATTAACAAAAACTTGTTTCAGTTTAATTTCAAATTACATAAACTGCTTTTGATTTACTATCTACATTTGATCTACGTTTCGTGAAGAAGCAATATCATCCCCCCTATCCTTTGTGTATTATTAAGTTCCTTGATTTATGTCAAATTCAATCATTTCTAGTACGAATAATTTTCAATGGTATCCATTATTTTCAAGGTGATGATATTAACAAGGCAAGTCAAGAATTTCATTCATTTTGCTATTTCAAAGAGGAAACACACCACAACAGACAGGCTCCGTTGCCACCACTCCATATAGAACTTATTTCCTGACTACAGGAATAGAGCACTTTTAATTCTAACTTACAATTTTATGCCAGTTTGACGTAAAATTTGACTTTATGAGTTTCATATACAGACATTTAATCTCATTGTCCACTGATAATCGTTTTTCAAATTAAATGCGGTAATTTTGACAATCTGATGATATTTATTTATTTATTTTTTTAAATAAAGAAAGTTCCTTAAGTTATAATTTCGTTCTCCAACACTTCTGAAACACTACTACAGATGAGACTATTCGAAACGAAGATCATTGGTGTATTAAAGGACAGTCTTTTCTATATATATAGTTAGAGACATACCTTCGTGTACTACTCATACGATGAACAACAATCGAACATGATAGTGACTAGGGCAACTTGTAATGATTGTCGATTATTGTATGAACAAAGTACAATCACTGAGGACTTAAATGACACCAAAAGGTAAAAATTCGTAATGCTGCAGTGAAGGAAGCATGTAGTAGTATGAGGAGATTATTAACCACAAACGAAAATAAAATAATGACGAAAAGACACTGAGACGAGAGGATGTAAAACGGATAGTGGATTTTGGGGAAAAATGAAGAAGATAAGCTGAGCGGAGTAAGTATGTGACGTTGAAGTGGTGTAAAGCGTCGGCGATAGGGGGTAACAATTGCAAATCATAATAGAAAGAAAGTAGGTCAGAATGAGACACTGGTTGAGACGGGAGTGCTTGTAAACAGACGCCTTGGCAGGACTAGTTTGTGGGAGGAGAGTGAGAGGAAGATGCAGGTACAATATCGTAGATGACTTCAAAGTGTACGGAAATTACATGGATCTGAAGTAGGGGTGTCCACTTATAAAGTACATCGTTGTTTTTATTCGATGTAAAACATTGGAAGCTTGCATCGATGATTTTCGATGCATCGCTTAAAAACATCGATGTTTTTTCAACATCGAATTCTTTTATGTTTTCCTTAGCTCAACAAATACAAACCAACAATATTCGTCGGCAAATGTCGTACTCCTTCCTTTAAAATCTGCAAGAGAAATTGTGAAAATATTTTAATATTCACGATTTACAGTTGAACGCAGATACTTCATTGTCTTTCGCTTGGACTGTGTGAGCCTAGAGTAGCACTATACCAGCAGTATAGCGCTGTAGCTGTAATGATGTGTTTATGGTAATTTTATGCTTTTTTTGTTTATTGCTTTACGCCTCGCTGACGTTGAGGTCATTATGATACTGTGGGTTTCTTAAGTAGTGTTTTTTGAGTGAGTTATAGCTTTGTGAGTGAGACAGAAACTAGGCAGGATATCCAACCGCAACAAAAATTCATTTTCACCGATGTTATGTCCCGCTAGTAGCTCACATGTGTCACCGTCTGTAATTTAATCTTGAATAAAGTTAGTAAACTTAACATTTATTTCTATTATTTTTGTCATTATTAGCCAGAGATAATTTTTAATGAATCCATGTTTTTATTAAAAAAATCGATGCATCGATTGGAAAAATTCTTTGTCAAAACGTCGAATCAATCCGATGTATCGTACTGTAAACATCGAAAGGATACGATGCATCGATTTTTAGTGAATATCCCTAATCTGAAGAAGAGGAAGGGCAGAAGAGAGGAGAGAATGGAAAGCTACGAAGTGACTACCTGCCTTAGGGTAGAAGACTGGCCATGGTTTTTGACGTATGACCGAGGCTTGATGGTTGATTTTCCTCCATCCCGTGGCTGAAGCGGTGTGGGCAGCCTGTCCATCTACCACACCCACAGTGGTTATCAGGTAGCCACCGATACTGACCTCACATATCTGCGTGTTCGCTGCTGGCTGCGGCTACCTGGCCACGCTATGCGTCTACTGATATTTGCGGTTCGCGGCCAGTACAGTGGTTCACTGGGGTGCAAAATTAATTAGCAAGGACAGCAAAGCTATGCAACACTACTTCATCACCTGCACTACTGAGGAATGTATGGGAGAACCTTCTCTCAGATGTCTTTTTCTTATGTATCTTTGAAAATCAAGTCCATTTGGAAAACAATGTCAATTTCAAGTTTTTGATTTAGAAGTTCCGAAAAATTATCATACCACGCCTCACTCCGTTTCAATAAAAAGAAAAATTCCCATCCATCCCTCCCCTTGTCACAATTTTATTATTAAGAAGGTTAATGCCTACTTCGCAGTTCTTATAAAGAGTTCTGGGAGAAAATTAAATATATGATTTTATAATAAAGGTTTATAACTCTAAGAACCGGGGAAGGAGACATAAAACTTCAGAAGGTGTAGAGGTAGGCGAAACTACGTCACACCCCGCGCCCCCTTTCTTTTTTTTTTTTTTTTTTTTGTAACAGTTTAACGTCCCTTTTTAACAACGTGGTCTTTAGAGACGGGAAAGGATGGGGGCAAGGAATGGGAAGGAATTCGGCCATGGCCTTTTGAAGGAAGCATCCCGGCATTCACCTGGAGTGATTTGGGGAAACCATGGAAAACCCAAATCTGGATGCCCGGACGGGGATTCGAACCGCCGTCCTCCCGAATGCGAGGCCAGAACGCTATCCGTTACACCACCACGCTCGGCGCCCCCTTTCATCTCCCCCGCCTTCTCTGACGTCTTTGCGTCTTCCAAGGTAGATGCCCTCTCGAGTTTGATAACCTAAACTTTATAGTTTGTTCCAGCCTCACACATTTTTTTTTTTTTTTTTTTTTTTTTTTATTTTTTGCGCCCATCTCTAAGGTGTTAATATATCAACCAAAATAAGTCATTTAGTTTTACTTGTATTAATTATTCCCATTCCTTGTAGCTTTATCTGTGCACGAGATGCAGCAATACATGGTATTATACATACGTGTCAACATTTTCAACAATTATTGTTATTGGCTCTTTGATATATGCACGCTGGCTTGAAATAGTGTAAATGATCCATTCTTTTTCTTCACGTATTTACGTAGTTACTCTGTCTTACAGCCACATGAATTGATTATCTATGTTTATTCTAATCAGGTATCTGCATGAGTATTCTGAATTAATCATCAATACACACGCTGTTTAAGGGCGCCAACAGCACTGGATGGAATGGAAAGTACTGGGCATTCGTCTAGTAATATCACATTGTGATAATTTAATTTGTTGCGTTAATTTTCCTGTTAGTGGAATCAAACTACACTGCCTGTAAATGAACCTCGGCCAAAGCTTTAACCTCTTCCATCCAGCTGAGACGCTGCCTCCAAAACTGATCCTGGAATTATCGACTCGTTGTTGTCTCAATATCTTTCCGTATAAGAAACAGAAAATGTTTGCCCGTAATAAGTAAACAAGCACTGAACTTAATAGTAGGTGCGAAATTCATTTGGTGTTGTTGCACTTCTGGTATTGGAAAATTTACGTCAAGGAATCAGGAACGTCAGGGTCTTAAGCTGAATCTATAAATTGTATTAATGTTATGGTACTGTTATTAACTTCATTATTATACCTTCTGGCTTTTAATTTCTTTTTAAAAATGTTGAGGTATATTTGTGTATGCATGTAGTTCTAGTATGGAGATATTAGTATAAAAACATCAAATAATACTGTATATTCGTATCTGATACTATAAGCTGCTTATCACCTTTTTGTCCCTCTCGGCATAACATTTCGCCCCAAAAGTAATTAATTTTCTGATATTAATACATTAGCATTATAATTATTTATATTTAGATTCACAAATCATTTTTTTCTGGCTCAGTTACAAGAGTTATAATGTTCTGATCAAATTTTTTGTATGGTGCGTAAAATATATATTTAAATTTATAACAAGAAGATATTGATATTATTTAAAAATAAAAAAAATCAGCTCAAGTTTGAAAGCAGCTACTTTATGTTATACCGATAAAAACAGAAAAAACACAAGAAAGTAATTTATGCAAACAGTGTTTTTATTTTTGCGGCCACTAATGATCCTAGCGAGCCTTAAAGACCTAAGGCAAAAATTCTTACATTCACTGAGAAAAGTAAAGACTTTTTGTATCAGCAGAGACTTATAATACTTCTGACACGGATGAACGAAATTTGAATAGCTGTACGGTAGATAAACATCTGCGTTGAGAATTGGACCATCGTGAAAAATATTCCGTATGGTTACAGTTGAAGATGCTTTGTTTGTAGATCACTATCTGATAAACGTAGCTGTTTTTTTATAAGGAACTGATTCATAAAATCAAGCTGATGTTTCCGGTAGGCCACATCATTTTCCTATTAAGCATGGATTTGCCGACAGAGAAATGGAATGATCAGTTTTGGAGCCTTGAATTGGTTTTTAAATTATGTTTTGATGTCGTTGACGACCTTTAGTGACATTTTTTGTGTGTTGCCACGTTGTCGTAATATTTTCAAGAAAGTAAAGTACAAATTGTTTGAATGGAACTTTCTATACTACAAAAAAGATTTATGGAATGATTTTACAGTAATACGGCATGCTAATCCGTTGTGCCTCACCGTTAAGAAAAGAAATTGATGTCAACCTCAAAATTTCTTGTGCCCTGTATGTGTTCACTCGCTTCAATGACAGTAGACGCCGAAAGATGGGAAGTTCTCTATTAACACTGTTCGGAAAAGAAGATATAATTTCCCGTATTCCGCCTCTAAGGAATCTGTAGCAGCAGTGATAAGATGAAAATATCATCAAAGTTTTCCAATACATCTCACTGATTATGAAATTAAAAATGCTGTTGAAATCTTTAGGAAGTCATTTAGTGCCAAATGTTTGTAGTCATGGAATTGATGCCTTATTAACATCTGTAAGAAATGACACATATTGCTATACATACGAGGAATTACATGTTGCAAATATGGAGGGAATTTAACCATTGAGGGATGACTATCAGGCAAACTTCGAATAAGTCTATCCCATGCAATATAATACTTTAATAATTAATTAGAAAATTACATCATTTCTATTAACTCGATATAATTTGTTTCTTTAAAAACGAGGTTAAATTTCTTCAGTAGCTATTCACAGACAAAACTCATGAAGTGTAAGAAATGAAAAGATATACCAAGTTGGTACATTTCATTGTTATTAAAAGAAATTAGAAAGTTTTCGGGTGTTGTGAAATTTGAGAAGACCTTCCAGTTTCTCCCACACTATCTTTTCGAGGAACTGGTAAATTTTAAATGCCTCATAGCTTAATCTTATTAACGCTTATAACATGAATGATCTAAAAGATGTACGGTTATGTGATAAATCTGTACTTAATAGTTGTTCGTCGCGAAGTCCTATGAAGTTTCTTTAGCTAATAGGTGCTTTGAGATTATGCTAGTGATGAAAAACACAAAGATCATATCTTAGGAAAGTAACCGAATGTTCTATTAAAATATATTCAAGGAAAATGAATACAAAATGTTTCTCTAATAAGTAACTTTACAACAATAACATGTGAACAAATTCTTTGTTACTAAATACTTAATAGCTGTTAAATTCGTACGAAACAATGCTGAATTTTTCATGTTTTGATAGAGAGATAATCAATTAATGCCTTTGTTTCTGCTCTCTAAACAAATCGTGGCATACTGTTCCATTGGTATTTTTAAAAAATTAAAAACATTTATTGCGAACACGCAGCTAACAGTTACGTCAACATGAAACCCGTCTAACTGATTCATTTACTTTATAATTTATTTCTGCGTTTCCTGGAACTGATTTTACGGTGCATGTCGCTCACATTTCGCATGTCAGTTTGCGCCATGAAATATTTTTAGCCATCCAGCCCTACAATGGCAGCCCTCCGCCTCGAGCGAGATGTCGAATTAAAACACACTACTTTCCAAAACAGATATTGCGTCGAATGATGAAAAATTAATTTCCCACCAAAATGAGAGCCGAATACCTGTAGCATTTTTCATCTGCCTATTTACAGACGGACAATAGCGTAATTACAATGGAGTAAAATTGATGGCACGCTGGACAGTTTATGTCTGGTATGTTCTGCTCGCTAGGGAAACCAGGATGACACGTATGATATTTTATTATGTTGTCAAACTCACTGGCAGTCGGCAGGACTTGGGTTCAATTGCAATTCTCGTCATACAAATTACAATATTCAATGATTTCAGGAAATCACTTGATATGAATAAAGAGCTAGACCAATTTCGGTTCTGCTGCTTGCCAACTAATTCTCTTGTAACATGACGCGCTGTCGCCACGTTACAAGGTGCATTTTTATTATATAAATAATAATTAAGAGTAATTTACATAAATCTTGGGCGACCACCTAAATAGATTTTTGTTGTAATTTTATAAAGTACGCAAGATTCCAAGTGAGGACTGTAATGAAATGGTGAACATACAGTGTATCTTGGTAAAGCGAATATTAAAGGGTTATTGAGCTGCGTAGGCTTGAAGCTAATCGTGGTCTTCCCGAACCATGGCGACAGGACGTCGCGGATCTGGGGTTTTGCCGGACCACACATTCTGCTCCCTGGGGATGGGTGGTCAACAGGGTCACTCACCTGGCGGGAAATGCCTACCGCCCGACACCCAAATGTGCTCTCACCCCGGCGAACTTAGCCGAATATGTCCGACCTCTGTGATATGAGCGGGACAAATCAGATATCGGGGATATCACGTGACATTAGGTGCCAACCTGAAGATCCAATCCAAATGAGTGTATAACTTAAAATCCTGGGAATTTCTGTTATATGTGAGCTTCGAGACTACAAGGGGTGGAGCGAGAAGTTTCCTCGTGGACCGAAGAGCGAGGAGCTGGAGATTCTACATTCGATTCTATGCGAGTCTAGTCTGAGGTGGACTTGGAAAGTAGGCTTCTATCGTCTACTGCCGTTGTACGATTTCTGGCTGCCAGCTTGCCTTGTTGGAGCAGGCTTATCACGGCGACACCGCCAGTAATGCGATGATGCGCATTAACAGACAGGACGTGTCTGTCGCCGCCGTGTGAGATAATCTCACATACCGTGGGTCATCTCCGGTCACCGCAGATATCAGACGCAGAACTACAATGGTAACTTATTACGACCAAGCCATCTAATTGTGCATTCCGTGAAACAGAACCCTTAAACGACTTTGAGAGAATAGATCCAAGTTCTCACTTTGTAATTGTAAAAACCCCTGAGCTAGCGGCATAATTTGACAGAACTAGTTATTTTCGAATTATATATTGTTCATTCGTGGTGCCCATGATTTTCTTTTTAACTGTAAAGTCACAGTATTATGATACCTTTGTCTGAGGTCGTCATAACTTATATTTTTCATTGTTTCCAATTGTCATTATTTCTTGCATTCTGATTTTGAGATATATTTAAAAGTAAATATACAATTGTTTGCTTGATCATGACGGCTAATTGTACCTCTGAGCGTTGCTTTTATGATTTTGCCAATTTGTTTTAATGTTAATGGTAAATTCTCTCAGACTTGTAATCGCCAGTGATAAGAAAATAAATGTCATATTGTGACAATTTTTCCTAAATTCCCAAATTTTTGCAAAATTAATAAATTTTCACTCCTTTATAAAAATTAAAATTAAAAATCCACAATTATTAATCATAATGGTATGAAAGATAATTGTAACATAGTTTGCCCATCAAGGCACCCACTACACTCCTTGAGCCATAATGAATTGGGAAAATACACAAAAATAACTCCGTAACAATGCTAGAATTTTTAGATATCTGACACATACAATGGCGGAAACAAAAAGTACAGCACCCAGACAGGAATATCCAGGGTCATACTAGGAGAAATAATAACAAATTGACATGGATCAGGCTAAGCTTATTAGCTTTAGATACAGTTGTGGTGTTCTGATGTCTTCTAGGGGTATGCCGCCCCATGCCTGCACGTCTTGAGCAGACAGTTGTTGCACAGTTTGTGCTGGGTGACCATGTGATCTAATGTTTCTGTTCCCAGCATCCCAGACGTGCTCTACTGGGAACAAATCTGGGAACCGTGAGGTCCAAATTGTGATCGTAATCCGTTAAAAGGCTTCTGTTGTGATGGCCCCAGTATGAGGGTGGGCAGTATTCTGTTGGAAGATGCGATTTGGATGGTTGACATAGTCTACATTGTGGTGGACTGTCACTATGCCTTTAACAACAACCAACTCAGTACTACTGTCGAATCTGATTGCCCCAATCTATGCCACCAGTGGCTTGACCCGTGAGCTGTTCTGAAATTGCAGCAGGGTAAGCAGTTTATCCACTACGCCTTTGTCCGTTTTGTCGAGTATCACATTGTCACAGACAGAATCGATACTCGTCTTTAAACACAAACGTATGCCATTCACGTGTCCGTTTGGGTTTTGCATTACACCAAGTTAGACGATTTTGGCAATAAAATCATGTTAATGGAGCATGCAGCTGGTTTACAATCGTCCGGGGGATAACTCTCTCTGTAACCACTGTTAGGATCTGGCCCGCCATCACCCGTCTACCATCAACATCCACCCACTCAATTTGGCGGTCTTCATGTGCAGTTGTTCTTCCGTATAGACCTGTGCCTGCTCCGCGAGTACCTCTCTCACAGTTAGACGTTTGGTTGAGGGTCGTCACTTCGCCTTGGTATACTTGTTCAACAGGAACGTGTGGACACCAAACATTTCACCACGTAAATGCTAAAAAAAACACAGCAATTTTTCACAGTAAATATTCCCATAATTTTCAAACCAGATAAAACATTCAATTTGTAAGCATTTAATATTCTTCACATGGAGATACTGGAGGCCAAATTTTATTCATTTATCACACCTCCGTCTGGATGTTGCACTTTTAATTTTCACCAGTATATTTCTGAAGGAAATTTCTCTGGTTTCTGAAATCGAATATTCAGCGAAGTGTGTACATAAAATAGCATACTGAGTTCACTAATATGAACATACTCACAATCCTTCCTTGTATACAATATTTGCAGTCAGAATGATTCCATCTTATTTTTTGTTTGTTTGCCATTTTCGGTAATTGATGAAAATAGCTACTTAGAGTTTTCCATAAGTAAATACTGTATTTTGAGAGTGTAGTCCAGTTTTTTGACGTATTTGTTCCTGAAGCTGATTAATTTAATCGAAAACACAACTAGATGATGGATAATCTATTTTGGGAAAGCCACGTATAAATAGTGACTTCCCGCAGGGAACGTAATCGTGATTAATTAATTGGTGAGCGATTTCTCTCCTCACTCCCGCCGACCACAAGCACCCGAAATTCGACAGCAGTGATTCGGCCAGTAATAGCGCAAAAAAACAGAGATTCACTCACCTTATGATTGCAGCGTCGATTGGCATGTTCATGCTATAACATGACACCAGCTATTATTTCCAGCAAGATGCAACCAGGATGCACCGAAATCTGAGTTGTAAAACACTCTTTCCTCCGAAACTTGGCATAACTCGCCGACAGTCAAATAAGTAGCTTAATTCGCTACGATGATTTTCACGCAAACTTAATCGTCACGGACGTGAGCGTAACAACAATAGTCACTCATAAAAAAAGAAAAGTCACACATATATAATTTCCTTGTGGAACAAGGAACGCAAATATTGCATAGGCCAGTGGATATCTGAATTACGCCAGCTGACCTGTAAACCGCCGCGAACATAAGATGCCCGCGGCCGACGGAAAGAAAAATAAGAAATCGCTCAACCAACAACTTTCAAGAGGAACTTCTGCTAACCCTTAAAGCTGCAAGTAACATGACAGTTGAGCGTAGCGGGTTGCAAATCACCAAATGCAGGCGCTGCGGTGAGGTAAACTGCGTTCCGGCCATCTGTGGACGTTCTTTGAACATACATTAAATTTTAAAACATGTGTTTTAGTGTATCTTAGTACTTACCATGTCAGAAGTCAGAAAAAAACCATAGCCATAGCGGACATCTTATTCATCGTTGTGTGTTTTGCAATAGTTGAGAGAAAGTAATGTTGAGAAAATAATATATAGGACCCAAGTAATCTATTGGTTAATTTATGTAACTAATACCCCTCCTTTATGCTTGCTACCATAGAGGGAAATTGACATAAAAATTAAATATTTTTGATCTTACAGTGATAGAGTTCACTATGAAATTTATTCACATCCCAGTTCATAGCTATTTCTAAAAAAATTTCGTCATAGAAATATTTTAATTACGAAATGGAAGTCAACATTTATCGGTTTCATGTTTGATGAAATTTTTTGACACCTAATCTCTTAATCAATGATTTCGTAGTTAGCTAAATATACAAAAGAATTTATCCAATTAGCTTCGTGAGATTTTTCTGATAGGGTAACAGGAAGCAATCCAAAGTTTCGCTGCAAACAAAGATAATAACATTATCTACCATCCATGTTTTATGGCGTGAGCGCTCGTCCATACATGAGTATTCGGTGGGTTCCATAAACAGTTTTTTTATGGCTTACTTTTTAGGCATAGAAGTTACCCAGGATTTCAACATGCACAACAGCTACTGCAAATGTGATATATATCACAAGTAAATAGCATCCCAGTCTCCTCTTTTGAGGCTAATATTTCAGCTACCCTTTTCATAAGCACAATATTTGTTGTAGTCCCGCTACCACTAGTATGCTAAGCGTCAGTCCGTATTTACTGAAGGCTAAACTGTGAGTTGCATTCAGATGTTTTCCGTAATACAGCAAATTATTACCCTCATGACATCAGTGTTCTTATCATATTTCATAGAAGTTACTGATTTTCTTTTTTAATTTTAGCCCACGAATGTCGTCACGAATAAACAAAACATGTACAGATCATTAAAATAAGTCATTCGATAAGTGATGACAAATAATTCTTGATCCCACAGATGTGAAATCTGAATCAGTGCATCATATACCGATGACTCACTTGTTTCTCTCCACACCATGCTCTGTAATTTCGTCATTTTGGCAAAAGTTGCAAACAAAAAGAGCAAAGAAACATGAGATTCGAGAGAAGAACTTGGCCCTTTGGGTGTGTAACTCGCTGGGGAAAATAATGCTAATAATTTTTTTATGGGTCTGGTTAGTCATTTGGGAAGTGGGCAATTGATCTACAGTGACGGAGGCGACAAGTAACGGACATCAGACATGTCTCCCATCCTGCGGCCGTCTAGAGTAATTGATATTTCCCCTAGCTGGTAGGCTGGCCGGCAGTGCACGGTGTCCTGGGACCAAAGGGACCCTGGGGAAGTAGGACCATATAGGGGTCTCAAGCGAGAATCCAGCCAAGCAGTAGTCAAGGTTCTGTGCAGGTAACATATGCAAACTATGATATGTTCACTACAACATAATGAGGCGTGCGCGCATGCGACTTTAGCATTTTTCTAATGGTCTACTTCGTTTTCATCAATAAAGTGCCCATGTTTCACAGGGCAATACCAATTGATTTCAGCCATTTTTACGCTTTCTTATATCGTAACTTCCATCTTCGTTCTATAAATTTCGCATTTAATGGAAATAACTGAACAATTTCTTGTTGGGAAAACATTTCTGTCCTCTCTAACATTTTCACTTTTTGTAAGAGCGATATTCTCATAATGATATACGATTTAATAGAGTATAATAAATTATATATTTGTTTACGGAGGTGATACCACGTTTGATTTTATTTTCTTGCTTGAAACTAAAGTAATTTCAAATATGATGTAATTTATTCTACAAAGAGGACCCTTTATATTGCTATTTCTCGAATTAAATTAATTGAATCAGAATCAGTGGTTTTCTCATTGAGGGACTGTCTTTTACACTGGTCTAGGTAAACCTAACTTCAACAGGGGTGAGATAGTTAACAATCACTCATGAATACTGGTTAGTTCCTACCTCCTCTAATATTATATTAGCTTTATGAAGTGGAATCAAATTGCATTTGTGCATTTGTCTTATTTTTTTGAATTGTCTTGGAGTTATGGTTATTTTATTCTTACTAGACCATTAGAGTCAAACAGTGAAAGTTGATTTTTCGAAACGTCCATACTCGAAAGTCGAAATCAGCAAGTATACTTCACTTCGACGCCTATTTTTGACTCAAGGTTTCTCGGCTCGTCGACATTTTGGTCATTAGAGGCCGCAGAGGATTGAGGGGAGAGACAGGGAAGAATTCGGCTATGGCCATTTAAAGGTATTATTTCAGCATTCACATGGAGAAATTGCAGAAAACCGTAGGAAATCGATACCGGGATGTCCAGGACGAGCATTTGAACCCGCGTCCTTCGAATGCTAGGCATGAACGTTTCCTCTGAATCACCATCGTTGGTCTCAGCCTTGAAGACCCGGTGCTTAAACGGAGCCTCTGAGAACAGGTGAGAGTCTTCACGTAAATTCATTTTTAGAAATATACACTCTCCATCTGCATAGCTGCCCACTGAACACAATAAACCGGAGAGCGCACTATTGAAGACTAGCGATGTCAGGCTTCTAAATGCACTGTTGCATATTGCTCATTTGAAGACAAGCTACAGTTGCAATAGGTGGTAGTGATGTTCCGTTACGTATATCGCTAATTTGGCTTTGTAATCTGTGTCGCCCTCAGAATTCAGCTTCCAACGAAATTATTATTATTACTATTGCCATCCTAAACTTTTGTAACTATTAAAGTTATAATAATGTTTCGTGATTGTTAATTACAAAATCATGTATTGTTTTAACAACATCGTTGATACTTTCTTAACTGTGAACTTGGCAACGGCAAGAATTGGTTAAATCAGAGTAGAAATTTGTAGCTATATGGACCGTTTAAATTAATGCTCTGTGTGTACAGAAACAAGGATTTTAGAACTGTTTTTGTTATAAGTCTTATGGTAGAACACCGAGTGAGCAAGAGCTTAAATTTCACATACTTATCCCTCCCGTTGCCAATTCTAACTTTTCGTTTACCGCGTTTTAAATTCTTTTTTTGTTTTGACGAATTTAGGAAATAGAAATTTTAATATGCCCTCGTATAAACGATTTAAAAATATATGTATATATATATATATGCTAGTATTACCCGTCTCAGTGCACCATTCAAGTTGAGACAACTCGAAGCGATTCGGGCTATTTTTATACCTTAATTTCTTTGATGTTAGTGATGTTGCATGCCTAAAATTTCTAATACACATACATATCAGTCATCTTAACAAATATACTAATTTTGTTTCGTTCCTGTTTATAGTTTGGATGTTATTCATACACAAATTTCACCGATTTTGTCATTCACTCACTGACTGATGGATGATCATCAAAATCCTAAGGTTCTTCGAGTAATCGTAGAAAACTGAAATTTGGTGTACAAATCTACACTCATATTATAAGACGAGTCTAAAACTTGTAAATTTGCGTATAACTATCCCTTCTATACCCCAAACATCTCGCTTTCTACTCTAATAGCTCTAAATGCCTCGGATTTACATTATAGACGGAGATTACTAAGTTTAACTAATGTGTTTAAGTTTATTTTCATCCTTTTCTTATTTTAGAGTTTAGTAATGTTAATTTTTTTCTAGACTACGTCACCATAATTGCACTATACTTAGAAACAGGTAATCTGCTACTCATATACGCCTTTACCCCCAAATTATATAAAAAAATTCCATTATTGGTGATATTACTTGTTTTGCAATGGCAAACTAAAACTGAATTGTTTTGGCTCCTGTTTGCAGGTTAATTGTATTGCTATGAATGAGACTATATACCTCAAGTTTCTTTGACGGATATAGGTTAGCAATTTTAAATAGCACTTTAAATATTACTTTGTTCTTTGTCTATCTTGGAATTTAGTTATGGTGACAGTTAAATCAATAACAATCACTATTGTTCGGCCAGGGCGTCTATTGTCTGCAGAGATTATGAACATTATTAGTAACGGACGCACGTATATTAGTGTCTTGAAGTCTGTATTGTCCGCTGTTTTTGAAATGAAACCGTTAGACGACTAAGGATAAGCGATCAACTCGTTCAACTTTTAAAAAAAAGTCCATTATGCATGTCATATTTTAGTAAAAATATTAAAATATTTTAAATGTGATGCTTTATCAATCTTAAAAACATACAAAAGCCAAGATTCCCATCACAGGTCTTCCGTTTGTGACAAGTCCTATAATCAACCTTCCATTTCAGTAAAAATTATGACACGCTTAATGGTAAAGTCACCAGATCTTTTTATATTAATATTTTAAACCAACTCTCTCTAAAACTGACAGAAAGTGAAGTGAATACATCCTGTACAGTGTAATTTCGGCTCAGAACATGATCTCATAACTTTTTTTCCAAGAAAACACGAGACTTGGCCTACTTTTCAAACTTTTTTATCACTATAAATTTGTACAGTCCTAGTTTGATACTCTATCCGCAACATACACATTATTGCGCAAGTATTAGTGTGTAGTTCCTTTGATGTGGTGGCAACCGTTATAAAGCTAACCTAAAGCTCGCTAAGCCACTATTGCTTAATCTAGGTCCTATAGTGCAAGATCTTATGGTTAGTACCTGTGATGAAATCTGTTGGTTTTTTGCAAAGATTCTATCATTATGATGTATATCTTTTCGCATACCATTTATGAGATATATAAAATATATTCTATCCATATTATTTTCCCCAACGTTTAATATCATCAATAATTTATAAGTCCATTGTACCTTAAATAATATATTCAAAATACTGAAGTACTTTCAGACATTAGTATTCGTACTTCATTAATAGATGAGTTTTTGTGAGTTCATTTCTTTGGAGTGTACCTTCTATCTCATTTGATTTTAAATGCTACCTTTTCATTAACTCCTTGCCGAAGATTCTCGTTTCAGGTATTGTCAAAAACAAATTATAATTTTTAATTTACTGTGCTTAATAGGTGGTTTGATTTTGTGCAGTAAGCAACTGTTTCACGAAGAGTTACAAATAAACCTCTGTATAACATATGTGTGTATCTGTTATGTTAGTGAACGATATAACACCGATTTAACTGAAGAAATTGTTAAGTGAACAGCCGTTTATGCAGAGATCTTGACGTTCTCTAAATAAGAATTATGTTTGCACTGTTATTATCAAATAAACATTTCACATATTTTGTTCCGGTGCAGTTTAAAATTAGAATAATATCTACTATACAATTTCCTAAGCTTACTCACTCACTCACTCGATAGCTATTGGCTGGAGAACAGGGACGACACTTGCCAGCCTTCACTCGCTAATTAATAGTCATTAGCAATTAGAGATTAGGAGTACAGTTTACTAGCTAAGCAGCTGCGATGAAATTAATTGTCATAATACAGTCATTAATTTTGCTTTTCGTAACCTTACATAGTAAAAAACATATCTTAGTGTTAAAAAAACTCGTGGAACTACTTTTCAGTAACATGTAGATTTTAAGAAACTTAAATTACTTATGGTCTCTGCTGTAACAGCGAATGTCAATTGTTATTCGGACCTAATTTTTATGACTAATCTTTGGTTCTTCGGTGGTTTTAAATTAATATATTTCTTAATTAAAAAGTCCACCAAAAGATTATGTTGAAGATTTGTTTATTCTTTCAAAACGAAGTCAGCGATATTCACATGGATAGACACAATACAGAGATGCACTTCTGAGCAGTCGCAAAGATAATCTTTATAAAACTTCTGTGAACTCAACTTGAAAACTAACCATAAAACTCTCTGTAAAACTGAATGAATGAATACTGAATCTGTCCAGCCGATCTGTTTATATAGTCTCCATCGATTTTTGTGGAATTATTCAAAGGCATCCGCCGGATATTTCTCGAACATTAACAATTACTCAAACAATTAAACGTATTAAAAACAATCTGAATTAATACAAAATCACTTAGCATCATTACAACATGATCAGAAATGGAAATTAGAAATACTTAAAAACAAAATTATTTACAGAAATCATTTCAAACTGTAGAAAATTGTTCTGTAGACATCGTAACTTACATTAATACATGGAATTACAAACATTTAAAAAATTTTCTTTGCACAATTCTGTTCTTAAACATATTAAATGGACTTTAAATAATTTTCTTTCATAAAACAAAAGTCTATATACACTGATTTACAAGAAATTACAAAACAAACATACCAGATCACTTTCAAGCAAACTTCAGCTCACTACAAATACTTTATACAGTACAATACTATTCAAAATTCAGGTATGAGGTTTGTTACACTAAGCTTACTCACTCATTCACTCGATAGCTATTGGCTGGAGAACAGGGACGACACTTGCCAGCCTTCACTCGCTAATTAATAGTCATTAGCAATTAGAGATTAGGAGTACAGTTTACTAGCTAAGCAGCTACGATGAAATTAATTGTCATAATACAGTCATTAATTTTGCTTTTCGTAACCTTCCATAGCAAAAAACATATCTTAGTGTTAAAAACTCGTGGAACTACTTTTCAGTAACATGTAGACTTTAAGAAACTTAAATTACTCATGGTCTCTGCTGTAACAGCGAATGCCAATTGTTATTCGGACCTAATTTTTATGAATAATCTTTATCATGAGTCAGATATTAAATGTGCTTTAAGTTTACCTTTTTATATAGATTTAAAACATCAAGGATATGAGGCATTAACAGTCAGCTTGCGACAGTTACAAGATACCTGATGAAGACAGCAGAGTCAGCTGACGAAACGTCGTGCTCTTACACCACCATCCGGCTGGACACCCGCGAAGATTTTGTTGCATAATTTACACTTCACACAAATTAACAACATACATTACTTATTTCAATTTTTTATTAAGTTATTAAATAAAATACAGATAAAATCATAATAATATTAATGTTTAACTGGTATGGAAGAAAGTAATATTAACTAATGATATTGAAGGCTGACGAAGAAAAAGTTACAAACCGAAGGGCGAAGAAACATCTGAAAAATGTACAAACTATTACAAGTGAAGGCAGAGTACACGTGCAAAAACAGTATAAATCAATACGACTGAATTCTAAGGATAGGTTATATGTGGAAGGAGAGCTTGTTCAGCTAGTGCTGGGGCAAAGTGTATTTAAATGAGCCGATTTCAAGGGTAATTTTAATTTTCATGGGAAGATTATTCCACAATGTAGCCACTGAAATTGAGAAGGAATTGGCAAGGGTTTCTTAGCTATGTTCTAAGTATGTGATATTTTGATAAAGGCAGTAGGGAGTTTTCAGGTATATGATGCGGCGAAGGAGACATACAATGTGGAATCTCACCGATCTTATGCGCTCAACCATTGTAAGCTACCCTAAAAAGGAGACATATGGTCGTTCAGTTGCAGGTCACATTATACATGAGTTCATAACGAGTCCAAGCATTCTTATGTGTTCCAAACTTAAACTTAGCTGAACAATAGTATCATGTCACTATTAACGTACTGTTTATACTATATTCGATAGAAAATATGCCATGTATTACTGACTTCAACGTGTGTCTAGTAAGAGTCACTTCAGCACTTAAATTTTAATACTACCGCAGTACTAATAATTTTTACGACAGGTTAACTCAATACTTTTTACTATTTATTTAGATTATTTTTAATTTTTTAAATGAAGTTGTAACAGACGATTGTATTGTGATAGCTATAAAAAGATTCATATGCACGAGTCACTGTAGGGGTATATGACGCCATTGTAACATAGCTTCCATGACGAACCCGTAATTATGGATGGCCTGCCGAGGACCCCATTTGCATAACAAATGCGGCAGGTGGTGATAATATGTCCGTGGTCTCTGTTGATTGATTCTGTCTTTTGTGTTATTTGATCGTTCAGTTGGCACTCGCACCTTATTGGTGCACCGCTGGTGAATCGTGTGCCGCCAAATTCACTGAAAGGGCTGGCAACCCTAAATGTTCTGAAAAGCTTACCACTATTTTCATTCCTACTTACTGCTCATACCTTTAATGAATCAAAGAATCTATGAGATTACTTGACAGCAGTGATATGATTTTCCTTTCTACAGTTTTAACAGATCGTTCTAGTGAACAACTGAATGTATCCTCAGATACGTCCTACGGTAAGAAGATATAAAACGATCACATTTATTTCACAATATTCAAATCGAGTGCAAGAGTGTAATTTGTATCTCATTTTCTGAGTTGATGCTTTGTCTTGGAAAAGAAACAAAGTGCAAAATACTGCTATCTATACAATTTTTAACCAATTTGAGAAACCTGGAACAAGGAAAGATAGTCCTGTTGTATTATTCAAATTAAAAGAAGTGTCACAGGATACTAAAAAACTATATCTACGTTTTTTGTAATAAATTACGCATAATTTAAAATTTACAATAAATATATTTAGAATGAAACATAATCTTTCTTGTAAAATTTAGACATTACCTTGATCCGAAATATTACTACAAGCTAAATAAGCGGACAGTATTAAGATTTTGGAGACACATATCTTTTTGTCTACTGATTATGAAAAATAATGATTAGAAGCAGTGAGATATAAATAAAGCAGAAAACATTCTATTTCTCCAAAGAATATGAAAGTTTGGTCTACGTTATATCGTTTACATATTATCGTGTATATAACCATAAAATATAATGTTTAGTTGACAAAGATAAAAAGTATTTGCATACTGACTCTTATTAGTAACATTTTGTCTAACATTAAAATAAAGTTCATTTTAAACAATAATAAATTCACGAAAATTCGTAGCACAGAAAAATATACAGGGCTGTGTTTGGGGCCTCTAAATATTTCCGTCTCTAATTTTTCAAGTACAAGTGGCTGAGTTAAGGTACGTTGCTTTGAAGTGATGCATGAGTGAACATAAGTTTTTACTGCATGAACAAATATAAAAGGAGAAAAACCTTTGAAGTCTGTTAATGGAAATTATTACAGCGAGAGGTTAGAAGAAAGGAGACTGATGAAGGAATTTTTTAGTTATACTGCTTCCTCGAGTTACGCTTTTGAATACATGTGCAGATGCGTAAAAATGGGTCCAATAAATTAAATTAAAATATTCCTTTCAGTTTCGCCATTAGGAAACATCGTAAGAAAGTAGGGCACTATCGACTGTTAAATATGTTTTAAGACAAAATTTTAGTTCAGGCTTCCCAATTTAATCAGTTTGCCAGTGAGAAGTTATGGAACAGATGGACAACTGATGATTAGAAGCCGTTGTGCGAAAATGAATAAAAATATTTTATTTGTTATTTGGTGGCCCATGTTAACAAAAATTGATACGAAAACTAGTTCAGAAAAATCTAGTTTCAAACCTACTCATAACAGCCTAGTACCCGAACACCCATCAAACCGGAAATATTTTTGTATTGTAGGAATTGCGCAAAAAATCCTGCATAATCCAATTTATTAACCAAAACGAAAGTTAAAACTAATTAATTTTGTAAACTACGTGTTTCTGGTATGTGTAATAATACATCTCAACCGCTGGTATGCATGTACCGGTCTTTAACATCTTTCCAAAATTTCACCTGATTTTTTATCGGCGTGTTTTCCCCAGTGTCCATTCAATTGTCCCTTACATCCTGTAAGAACTGTTTGGTTGCTATTGGTGTGTGACACTATCTCCCACGTATTTTAATTCTGATGTCTGTTCCAGATAGAAATCAGTCTAACGAATAACCCCCCTTCCCCGCCCCCAAGAGCTATAACTTAGGTTTCAGAGGTTTCATAGTTACATGTTTTAGCTGTGGAATTTAGTGGATTTATAGCTTTTTGGTAATATCGCTTACTGAAGAGTTGACAACCCCCTTTTTTAATGGTCCAGGAATAACGTGTTAAATGATCTATTCCTATGTATTTAAACACCATTTAATGTTAGTTCTTTACATTCATCTACCTTGTCGTCAAGCTATAAAACAAAGAATACCGGGATGTCTTTGCAGTTTAGTCGCTTATGCTGCCTATGATTATGTTGGTTCACATCATTAATGACCAGTTTTATATATTTTGAAAACTTTTTTTGTGTTCATGTGAAACCAAAAATGTATTCCGTTTTAGCTTGTCAAAAGCCTTGCCACAGGAAAATATTATTGCCTTTTATCAACGCGACAGATGCAGTAGTGTTTTTGATTAATTACCTAACTTTTCACACGTCAAAAATGTGATAATAATGATGTAACTAACGTGCTTAGGCGAGCTGTTAATACCTCATGCTTGAGGTGTTATAAATCATTCCGTGCATGGAAGAGTAATGGGATTATAATCTAGGGATTACTGATAAATGAAGAGTGACACGAACTAATGCCCTCTTATCAGCTTGTATTAGTGTTCCAATGTTTTAATTGTTCTTGTGCATATTCAGACTTACCTATCTTTAAACGAGCAATTCTTGCATATATATATATGTGCGTGTGTGTGTGTGTGTGTGTGTGTGTATGTATTTGGGGTCTCTGATACGGCTCTAACGGTTTGGATTAAATTTCATGTTTAGATAACGTTTTGCTTTTTAAATTTCCCTAAATTGGTGTCTTCCCTGCAAAAAAGAGATGTTTCAAGAAATCAGCAATTCTTATATTGGTATCTCGGAAACGGCTCTTACGCCATCTCGTAAATGTTTCAGGTACCAATAAGCCGACTGAAGTTAGTTAAGTTCTCTTTTATTGCGCCAAGGAACTCTTATATCTTTAAATGAACAATTCTTCGTTATCAGTAATATAATATAATATAATATTGTGGAAATAAGTAAATGTAATTATATTTATTAACTACAGGTATTTTATATAGAAGAGTATTATTAAATATCACTTTTATTGTAAAAAGTCGTTATCTTTAAATACTAAAAGGTATTTTATTTTGAAGAGTAATCATAAATATCACTTTTATTGTAAAATGTCTTCATAATTAAGTACTACAGGTATAATTGTTAAACATTTAAAAAGTATATATTTAAAAACTAGATATTGGCTTTGTCAGATATAACTTTTTCAAACTTCTTTACTTTACAAAACTTCTTTGAAGACAATATTGTAGTTATAATTTGACCATCGTTTACGTTTTGAACGTATAAACATAAATATGAATATTACTGAATCTGCGAACTCGTTAAAAAGCCACGTAGAGGTGTCCATACGAAAAAACAGGTTCTGGTAGATACAATCCTGCGCTTTCAAGCATCTTACCTTGTGCTATATTAACGGTCATAACCAAAGTCACTTTGATTGGTAATTATTTTCTTAACAGTTGGAAACACTTGGTTGGATCAGAAGGTGTGAGATTAATGCGAGGTATGAGTACTGATGATATACTCGTCTGAGTGAATTACCACTAATCATTCACCATTAATTAATCCCTGATTAGCATTAAGATTTCTATTTAACATGGTAATAACATTTTTCTTTAGAAGCATTTTATGAGACGGTAAACCTAACTACGAGATTTCGAAAACGGCTATAGCGATTTAGATGAAGTTTCATATTTAGATAATGATTTGCTTTTAAAATCTGTAACACTATTTTACAAAAAATAAAATAAAATTAAAACTGAACAAGCAAAAATCTAATAACTGAACACTGTATTAGGTTCTTCGGTGATTTAATTTATATATATTGATTAATTAAAAAGTCCACCAGAAGGTTATGTTGAAAATTTGTTTATTTTGCTCAAAACGAAGTCAGCGATATTCACAAGCATAGATACAATACAGAGATGCACTTCTGAGCCGTCGCAAATAAAATCTCTGTGAAACTAACTGGATGAATCTCTCTGTAAAACTGAATCAACTCAATTCACTTCTCTGTCTAGCCGATCTGTTTATATAGTCTCTATCGAAATTACGAGAATTCTTCAAAGGCATCCACCAGATATTTCTCGAACATTAACAATCACTCAAACATATTAAAAAAAATAGGAATTAATACAAAATTACTTAACAACATTACAAAATGATCAGAAATGGTAATTAGAGATACTTAAATACAGAATTATTTGCAGAAATCATCTCAAACTGTAGAAAATTGTCCCGTAGACATCATAACTTGCATTAATACATGGAATTACAAACATTTAAGAAATTCTCTTGCACCATTCGGTTCTTAAACATATTAAATGGACTTTAAATAATTTTCTTTCATAAAACAAAGTCTATATACACTGATTTAGAAGAAATTACAAAACAAACATACCAGATCTTATTCAAGCAAACTTTAGCTCACTACAAATACTTCATACAGTACAATACTATTCAAAATTCAGGTATGAGTGCTGTTACAACTGGAATTTTCCTTTATAAGAACAGCAATGATAAAGGCACAAATTAAAGTTTACGTGAAAACATTAAATTGTATTATCATCGTCATTATATATGGGGTTTAAACCATTGATGTTTTGTTCCGCCTTCACGCAGTTTGTTGTGTTTACCTCATATTAGGCCGACTTATCCTCATCCTTTCCTGTGTTGGCTTGTAATTTAGCAGGACCTTTGGTGGTCTGATGTCATCCATCAATTTCTTCCAATGTCTAAATGTTTTCTCATTCAGATTATAAATTTTCAGTTCTTTCTTTATTTCTTCTTTTCATATCTAGTAAAGTGTACACATTCACGGCTCTCGAAAACCTCAGCTGCTTCTATCCGTATCTCGATTAGTCAATGTCCATGATTCATATCCATATAGTATGTTGGTAAAGAAACTCATCGCTGTGTCGCGTCTGGAGTTCTTAACTTTTTTTGATTGCTCGACACAGATATTGAAATTTCTGTAATTTGGTACTAACATCGTCATTTCTGGTAAAATTTACGTAATATCGTAAAGATATAAATTTTTTTTATATGCTCTATTGTTCTGTCATTAATAACAACCTTATTCCACATAGGTTAATTTCCCTGAATGCCATTGCATTCGTTTCTTCTGAGGAGATTTTCAAACCATAATCGTTTGATATGTTCACCATTAGGTTACCAAAAATTTTACTGATGGTTGAAAGATAAAATCCTTGGAATAATTCCTTATAAGTCTGAATTACTTTCAATAGATTTTTAAAAGTATATGCAAATGACTAGTTTAGTGATTCGTTTGCGTATTTGTATGCTCTTTTATTAATTGTATTTAGGCAAGCGAAATAATTGATACATTAAACTTTGTATCATTATAATAAAATGGTGTTTGCGTAGAAATTAATACTGATGCTACGATGGCTTAAAAACATTGACTTCCTGTGCCGAGATAGATACGAAATATTAAATTTTAGTAACAATTTCTCTCTAATATATTAATTAGAATATATTAATAAGAATAAATTAATAAGAAATATAAGAAAATGCAACGGCAGCCTGTGCAATATTATTTTTAATTTGTTAGTTCATTATTATCACTAGTGATAGTTTATGTTTTATTAGGCTTGATATGACACTGCGATATTACTGCAGTAAGTCGATAAAAGCTAAGACGAAGATAGATACACCAAAATGTAATAACCATTACTTGGCCAAGCTGCCATTTGGGTTAAGCATCTTGTAACCCACCAAGTGAGTTACGCTGGTATGAACGTTTCAAAGAAATATCACGGCAGTTCACTGGTAATTATGAAGAACTAGAGAAGGATAACCAGAATTTAAACATATCTCCTAATTTGGGGTTGATACATCTGCTTTGTTTATCTACGTACGTGTCAAAATACTTTCCAGTTCTGAACCCAGTATTTGTTCCTTCATCCACCTGATCGTCAAATTATAACTGTTGCTAGTAAATAAACACCTCCAAATACTCACCAAGTAAGCACTTCGGGCGACCGGTGCTCCCCCTCCCCCCTTTTTATTCTTTTTAACACATGTGGCCAGTATCAATCACGATACCGAATTCAAACGTACAGGGGGAAAGTTCGTGTTTTCATATGTCTGGGAAATGGGTAACTTTTCGTGTTCGTTAAGGTCAGTGTGTCTTCGTTTGTGTAAATGTTTATTTTGTGAGACGAAGACTGGGAACGGTCCCGTCCTCCGCTTAAGTGACTGCGGGGAATTGCCTAGAAACCTACATCACGACGGCAGTTACACGGGGACCAAGTCGAACCTGGTTCCCCTGTACCTCACAGATCCAGTGAACCGCACTGGTGGGTTAATATCCAAGTAATATTATTAACATCTTAAATTATTTCAATTGTGAATAATGTATTCTCGATCCACTTAACCAGGTACGATCACAAAGCCGTGAAGAGGTTACATTGAATAAGTTATTGGCTTCATGGCTGATATTACTTGTTTTCCGTTCTTCCATTTTCGTAAAGCCTACTATCCTGGTAATTTCAGAGGTGAACAGTGTCTCCTTGAGTTACGTCGTTTCGAGACAGCCGACCAAGTCGTATGTTTTGTCGGTGCCGTTTGCAAGCAAGACACGTCCGCAGTTTAGGGAGTTGCTCTTTCAGCCAAGTGCGGTCGTGCGGCGCGGTACAGTGGAACCGTCTCTTTTTTTCCCCACTCCTGGCTCAGCCTACGGCTTACAGCGTTCAATGACTTAAGGAGTGCAGATGTTGGTGCCAGCATTAACGGTTTAGAAATTTGACTGGAGCTTCTTTTTTTTTTTAGACGTTCTTAATCCATACTGGAATAATAATTGAACCTCTAACTTTGTTCCTTAAAAAAATTATTTTGCCTCATGTTACCAAATTATCTTACTAATGGCTGTTTTAAAGTTATTAATTTAATTATTGTATTCTTCTTGAGAAAATACCTTAGTAAAAACGATGTAATCATATAATATTTTGGCGACCACTCTCTCTGTTGCCATCAGTATAGACCACCACCTTCTGAATGAACCATGCCATCATTCTGCTGGAGTGAATATCATGAGTCATGACCAACCGAAATCTGGATGGCAAGACGTAGATTCGAACCCCCGTCCCCCCGAATGCGAGGCCATAACGTTATTGGTCACCCAGCACGCTCGATCCCATTGAAGGAAGAAAAAAAGAACCTGATTACCATCTGATAATTTGATTGTTACTGCCATGATCTGCTATTTGCACTTCAACGCCACTCTTTCAGCAGAAGTATGATAATAATACATACTGATCCTTGTTTTACTAACTACGCTGAGTTAGAATCTGTTGTAAATGGTTTTCTCAAGTTCCTTATTAATTAATGACCAATATAGTGTCGATAATTTTATTTTCATGTTTGTTGTGTTAAATAAATTGAATACTTTCTCTTTGCTTCATGTTGATGAATTACATGAGATATTGTGTTAAATTGAATGGTGTTTTCGTTCATTTAATATTATAATCTCGCTTTTGTTTCAAGAGCACCGAGTGTGGGGGGTGAACGGTAACGATCTAGCCTCGCAATCGAGATTACATGGGTTCGAATCCTCATCCGGCTATACAGACTTTGTTTTTCCATAGTTTCTCCAAGTCACTCAAAGTTAAAGCCGGAATGTTTCCTTCATAGGATCATTGCCCGATTCCTACCTCTTCCTAGCTCCCATTCGTTTCCCGTCTCTAATGACCTCGACGTCGATGGGGTGTAAATAAACTTTTTATTTATTTATTTATTCCTTTACGTCTCGTCGACGGCTAATGTCATTAGAGGCTGGACGGGACTGAGGACAAGGAACGGGAATAAATTCGGCCATGCCTTTTATTGAAGGAAGCATCCCAGCATTCGCCTGGAGTGATTTGGGGAAACCATGTAAAATCCAAATCTGGATGCCCGGACGGGGATTCGAACCCGCGTCCTCCCGAATGCGAGGCCAGAACGTTAACCGTTCGCCCACCACGCTCGGTTGTAAGTCAGAAACGGGGAAAGCCTATTGTGGAAAATTTATTGATATATTAATGTATGTATGTTCGTTTGGGCCAATTAGGACCACGTTAAGTCTTTGTTTGACTTGAATATGCAGTGTTACAACCAGGGCTGTTAGCACTAGAAGGGACCTGTAGTTTAACGTGGATTCCGAACCACGGAACCGTTCTGGCGTAATTCACATGACATAGTAAGTTTTGCCAGAGGTGAAGGTCGGATTAAGCTCTTCAAAAATCTCCCAGAGACAGGGATTCGAACCGGGGACCTTTGGATCTCCAGTCAGATGCATTAACCACTGTGCCTTGCCGGCCTCGGTAGCGTAGGGGCCGATGGTCGCCGGTTCGAGTCCGGCCGCGGGCATGGGTGTTAAAGTGTTGTGTCTGTGAATGTCGTGTCTGTGTTGTAGTGTCCTTGTGATTACACTTGAAAATATGTACACTGGAGAAACTAATACACTGAAAGAATCAGAATCACACTGAGCTGGCTGTGTGGCCTTAGTAGCCGAATGAAATTAAAAAAAAAATAAAATAATAATAAATTAAAAAAAAACACTGTGCCTCCAGGCTGTAGATGATTTAATTACATTTTATATTGGAAGAGATTTTGTACAACTTTTGGAATTATTTAATCCCACAAGCTTAAGATCATTGATCAAAGAGCATTCGTTTCAATTATTAACATTAGCAACTAGATAGTGGAGTTATCACCTCAAATTAAGCACGCCACTCACTGGAATTAAGGATATGGTTTTGACACTTAAATGCACTTTTTTCATTTAATCTTGGAGTTTTACTCAATACCTCTCAACATTAATTACTTTGTATGGAATCGATAACAACATGTAAGGCTTGGTAATGTGGTCGCACAATGTTCATAAAAGTCGTTCCGCAAGGTTAGGTGGAATCATATCCTCCGTATCTGTTAACACGACCCGTAGAAACACAGGTGATAGCGCTGTTGGCAGGTGTCGTGTTGAGCTCTGCAGGTGTTGACTGGCGGAAGCGGGCGTGACACTCTGCCGAGTTTCCACCACCCGTCACCCACCGTGCGATACGACATATCCCGTATCGAGCCACAAATCTAATTTCCGCGCGTTTCAGTCAAAACCTGTGGACCTGGAAGCTGCGCATCCCGATGGATTTATTCTATTACCGAAAACTTGGCGTTGACATTTCCGTGGCGGGGGAATTGAGCCGCCTGCACGAACACACGTTGGAGTGCGGCGTGGTAAGAATACATAGACTAATCTCTGATTTTGGCACACCACTATGATGAAACCAGAAGTGGTAAAGTTCCTGAAAATACCTAGGAAAAGTCTTCATGCACCCTTTTAATTTTCTACTATTAGACGTAGGTCTAAAAATCATTTCGTCGTTAAAGGTGATACTCTAAGTGAATCTTTAACTGTATTGTAACAATTGACTAGCATACAACGGAGATTGGATCCCTCACTACGTTAACACCTCCAAATATAGTCTCCCACGTTACAAAATTGACTCGTTCCATTCCTTTATTCATGTTTCACAAAAATCTATGATATCAAAGATACCACTCCACTGATATCATATTTCGCCGGATGCTGATAAACCTAAGTTATTTTTTGTCGACGAATTGATGAAGGATAAACAAATTTTCCTCTATGGAACTTAAATCAATAATTTGTTGATACTTAAGCAGTTACTTTTTGTTTCATCTTTATATAATATGAACATCTAAATTAGAGTTGTTCACATGTGTAGCATGTCAAGCCAGCTAGATATACAGGGTGTTTCAAAAAGAATATACGTATTACAAAGTATCCTTTTGTCCAAACTATCTATCGCTGCGCCCCGGCTCGGCTATTGGAGAAACGAATACATAGTCTAGTTAATTTAATAGCCGCTAGATGTCAGTCGTCTTGTGTTATTCTTGGTAACTTTCATATGTTTAAAATGGCTACTCTACAGCAGAAATCATTTTGTGTTATCGAGTTTGCGAAGTGCAATTCGGTGATTACAGTGCAAAGACGTTTCAGGTTGAGTTACCAAATGCATCCTCCGAATGGGTGGAACATTCGCAGATGGTATCGACAGTTTGTAGATACCGGATGTGTATGTAAAGGAAAGAGTCCTGGCCGCCCTCGTGTTTCTGAGGCACATGTTGCACGAATTCAAACTGCTTTCCAACGTAGTCCTTCAAAATCAACTCGTCGTGCCAGTCGGGAGTTACAACTACCTACAACAACAATTTGGCGTGTTTTGAGACGTCGGTTGGTTATGAAGCCGTACAAGTTACAGTTGTTACAAGCTCTGCGTCCTGATGACAAACGGAAACGTGTGGCATTTTGTAACGAGATTAATGATGCTATTGACAATGATAACACTTTCGCACAATGCATCGTTTTCAGTGATGAAGCGAATTTCCATGTTAGTGGTCAGGTAAACAAACACATTGTTCGAATTTGGGGTCTACAGAACCCACATGCAGTCATTGAACATCTACGAGATTCGCCTAAAGTCAATGTGTTTTGTGCGATATCCCGATCATCTGTTTACGGCCCATTCTTCTTTGATGGAAACACGGTTAACGGTCAGCAGTATCTCGCTATGTTACAAAACTGCTTGTTTCCGAGGCTGCACGAAGACAACTTCATTTTTCAACAAGACGAGGCACCCCCTCTCTGGAGTCGCTAAGTGCGTGAATATCTGAATGAAACTCTCCCGAACCGTTGGATTGGTCGTCAAGGAGCTGGCGACTTAGCATGCATCAGCTGGGCTCCACGGTCACCGGATTTGACACCCTGTGACTTCTTCCTGTGGGGTTTCATTAAAGACAACGTTTATGTACCACCACTCCCACAGAACCTTGAGGATTTGAGGAACCGGATCCGTACTGCCGTAACATCAGTGACGAAGGACATGCTAGCCCGAGTATGGGAGGAATTTGAGTATCGATGTGATATTTTTCGTGTGGCTGATGGAGGACATATTGAACATCTGTAATCTGAATATGTAAATATGTGTGTAAAGTTTCATATTCGTCTTACAGTTTAATAAATATATGCATTCGAAATACGTATATTCTGCCTTTGTTTACCCTTCATAATTTTCGCTCATCCAAAGTATATAGTTTCGATGGTCTGTTTCGGTGCTGTCCACAATGGCCAACACACGTATTGAACCTGAAAGGTATAGAGCATACAAGAGCTTACATAAAACAATCATAACAATCTTTTTGCCGCACTTACTAAATTACTGAAATTGCCAAGAAGCACTATTTATCGGTTATTAATAAAAAATTCACTATCGATAGTAAACTAAAATTGCTCTGCATTTTTAATGTAGTATTTTGTGTTTGCACAATTAAAAAAAAAAAAAAATTCAAAAACAAACAATAAACACAATGTTCATTCAGTTTGGTTAAGAGAATATTGTTATAATATCGTTAAACCTTCTTGCAGATAACTTAAAAAATTTAAATCATGTATCAGCAATCAATATTGAATTTCTTGAACTAAGCTTGTCATTTTTTGCTGGATAGGGATTCAAGCCCGCGTTCCCCATACTGCGAGGCCAGAGCGTTATCGCTCACCCACCAAACTAGGCAGTTGCCTCGTATTTACCGCACATAAACATATGTAAGCAACATGTTAAGCTGACAGCAGAAGGCAGTAGCTGATAGAGTTTTTATAGTGATCAAAGTCAGTGTACTTATTGGATAGGTGTATTTTCCAATAGTGTAGAGTGTAGCTAACGTTCCTTCTGACACACGAGTGATGTATACGCAGAAGGTATTTGTCTACTCATCAAACCAAGCAACAGAGAATATATCTATAAGACAGCCATTAACAAATCAGGGAATGCTGAAATACACAAAATTGATTATAAACTCTGTAGTTACTTCCGTCCAATAGATTAATTATTGGATAGCTATAAAAGAATATCCCATATTTAAAGGCCTAATCTCTGCAACATAATACTAATAGCGCCTTCTACAAATTATTTGGAGACGGATGTTCTGAAGCGTAATTTGTTTGGGGAGAGACATCTCTAGGAGACTTTCGTTTATGCTGTAACAAGAAATTCTCAAACCTGAAGGGACCTTACCGTTTCCCAAATCCCGTTTTCGCTTCTACATCTACATATATACTCTGCAATTCACAAAATTGTGGGTGGCAGACGGTGCTCAGCACCAAAGCTAATCTCTTTGCTGTGCTTCCGGGAAATGCTTCTATTAACTGTGCCTTAGGCTGAAACTACCCAGAGCAGCTGCAGTGGACATACATACCCTTTCAGTGATTGTCTCATAGTCCACAATCTACATCTACATCTACATATATACTCTGCAATTCACCAAATTGTGGGTGGCAGAGGGTGCTGAGCACCAAAGCTAATCTCTTTGTTGTGCATTCCAATCCCTAATGGTACGAGGGAAAAAAACATACAAGAATCATTGCGGCACCTTATTTCTCTAATCTTATCTATCCTGTCATTCCGGCTCAAATAGGTTGGTGGACGAAGTATTTCACTACACTCGTGAGTGAAAGTGGGAGTACGCATGTTTACCAATAAGTTTAAACGAATCGTGCGTCGTCTATCTACCAGAGACTCCCAGCCTAGTCTACTAATCAGTTCTGTGACGCTTTCATAAGGACTGTAGCAAGCGGTCACGAATCGAGCGGCTCTTCTCTGTACTTTCTCTATACTTTCGATCAACCCCTTACGAAACGGATCCCAAATAGCACAACAATAGTCCAAATGTGGACGCACAAGAGATTTGTACGCTATCTCCTTTGTTTGTTCATTACAATTTTTCAATATTCGCCCTATGAATCGCAGCCTAGAATTAGCTCTACCTACCAACGAATTAATGTGTAAGTCCCATTTCATGTTCCTTTGTACTGTTACTCCCAAATATTTCATAGAATCGACCATATCAATAACTGAATTGTTTAACTCGTGTTTCTGAACAATTGGATTCTTTTTGTTGGTTATGCTCATTGTCTTGCACTTTTTACAATTTAGCGTAAGTTGCCACTCAGCGCACCGTGCCAAAATAATATCCAGATCACGCTGAATTTCTAAGCAATCGGCCAAATTCCTTACTTCCCTATAAATAACCGCATCATCAGCAAACAATCTAAAAAGGCTTTTCACTTTGTCAATACTAGGCCCTTTAATCAGGAAGTCGAGAGTGAGCAGAGAAACGTGTAACACTCCTATTTTACATGATGGATAAAATAATCCTGTAATGGTGAAACGAGTAATATGGGTAATATTGATTATTATTATAAATAAAGATTGAAACAAGGTACTACTCTATAGAACACCGAGAGAAATGTTAATCGACTGACTATACGGAATAAAGAGAGAATCAAAACAAGAGAAGTTGGATGATAAACAAGTTTTTATGTTGTAAGAGACTGAGTTAAATATGAGAATACTATAACAGGTGATGAGTAGCCTATACTAAAATTTTAATTCATGTTGTGAGAATGGCTGTGGCATGCTTATATTGTAAAGTGTGTTACTTGGAAGTTTATAAGTTGTGTAGTGAGCAAGTTTGTATTGTAAAATGCAGACTAAATTAATATTGAGTGATAAAGGAGGATAATTACCAAATCTTGGAAAGATTAGTGTTTTATGTCAGGTTGTACAAAGCGAAATGTGGACTAAAACACGTAACCTGCTACAGCTATGGTTGAAAACATGATGGACTTCGGGTTAAGGAAAAATTCTACCTAACCCATCTGATAAAAATGATTGCTAGCATGGAAACGTGCGATATCAGTAGCTTTTACTGGAAGAGAGAATAGTTTTCTTGTACTATCTGAATGTTACTAAAATTTGAAGAAACTATAACCTCTTTGAAATATACATTTGATTGGTGCATATTTGCATAGAATTATTCCTTATGACAGAAGATTTCCCTTTGATTAGATCCCGCATAAAAAGTAAAGTGATAGTTACTTTCTGCTCTGCATTATGTATGACGTCTAACATTTTACAAATGATATTCTTCAAATCCAAACAACAATCCTTTATCAAATAATTTTGAAATATATTTAATATTTATCAAGTTTTTTTAACAAAAGATAATGCTTTCTTCGACGTTTGATGATTCTTCTACCAGATTAACTAACTAATTTTGCGTTTTGATTATGTGAAGTCGGTTATAATTACTGTAGTGATGATGCGAGTAATTCATATTATTGGGCTGAAGATTGTTAGAATAGTTCGGTAGCCCTTAACTTCAGTCAAATCAATCTTATCACGAAAAGGGCACCTGCAGTTTAACGTCAAATTTGAACGCTGAAGCGTTCTTTCGGGTTTCACATACACATGGCAAGTTTTGCCAGAAGTGATCAGCGAGTTAAGTGATTCAAGCAAGGACGATATTTGAACTTGGGACCTTTATGTAAAGAATGGGATGGGACGCTTCATCACGTAGCTCCACAGTAACGTACATAATTCTACTGCATAGTTATAAATTTTGTGGCAATGTATTTTAGAAATGTACTAATACTTTAGTAAACAAATTTTCTAACCACTACTACAGCTAACTTCAATTTTACTGGAGCAAACTCTATTCATACAAGTAACTATTTCTAAAATACTTATGAATGACGTTGCATTAACCTACACATCAGGTTTAACCGGACATGACAACAATCCTTATTTCCTATCGTGGTGGAAAAAATTCTGCCTAGAAGATAAATTATGAAATTACCGCAATGTTTATTCCATATTCAACTTTTGTTTCAATACTTTGATGGAATTATGAGGAAAGGGAAATCAGGAAAGCGTTTAAATTTTTCATATGTTTTTTTATGGAAGGTATGAAAGAAATCTGTATCGTTCATGTAACTGCTTATCATGTGTCAACGTAAAACTTATTTATTAACAAGGAAATTTCTGCGTACTAAGATGGCTAATTATTTACATCTGTGGAGAGCAAACGTGTTTCGTAATTACTAAAATACTTTTCTCAACATTAAAAAATATATGCCAGTATACAAATTGTTTTGTGGTTCATGACCGTAATGAAATGATTAGAACCACTTCTAAAAACAGTACTAAAAACGTTAAATACAACATACAATAAATCTAAGTGAATAAAACTAAGGAGACAAACGAAATAGCTCTTAATGAAGTTTTATATCTTGATACACTGTTTTATTCAGTTAGACTTCACACCTAGTAAATGTTTAAAAGTGCAAATAAGAATTCTAAGAATGTACTGAAGAGAATACATCAGCATGTTAGCATGAAAAATCAGACAATGCGATATTTCATTTTGATTCTTCCAAAAATTTGATAATATTAAAAATTTAATTTGATTTTATGGCTTGACATTGCAATCATTATTTCCTGTAAAAGAAGTATATGTCGTTACTTTGTTACAGCTTTTAGCCTCTAACATTGCCGGCATCTCCAGGTTACGTCTATGCCCTTAGTCGTTAAGACACTGAATTTGGTATGCCTTTCGGCTCCTTTCCGCCACACTTCATTAAATTTTAATATTTCCTTTACAACCGAGGTTTCCTCAAACCCATCCACTAACATGTACATAAGCTTTAGACCTAAAGCAAAATGGCTTATACTCTCCAGCAAGGGTCCTAATAAATGAGAGCAGGGATTGAATTTCATATCCTAGCAGTAAACCTGAATAAGCTGAGAAGCAACTCCGCTAGGCTCTAGAGTGCAATTTACAAGTTTCGTCAATCCTTCACTGAAATATTCATAATGTTTCTGGAACAGAACGTAGTTACCTGTTTTTTGCCAGTGCTTGGAGGGCTTAATATATGAACTCTACAGAGGGCGGACTTGAGTGTGAGAACACACAACGCTCATAAACCAAGGGACAAAAACTGAGCCCTCAGTAGCGGGTACATGATCTACTTTCATAAATATGTTAAGTTACAATGTTTTCATAATTATGCTTATAAAAGGCTAAGTTTAGTAACTTGTCAGAGTCATCAAACCTAAAATTAAATGGAATTGTATTTTTAAGCAAGCTAGAGTTTAGTTGAATAGGATCTTATATGTTTGTTTTGCAATTTACTGTAAATCAATGTTTATAGACTTTGTTTTATGAAAAGAAATTATTGAGGGGCCATTTAATATGTTTAAGAACAGAAATGTGCAAGAGAATTGCTTAAATGTTTATAATTCCAAGTATTAAGGCAAGTTACGATGTCTAAAGGAAAATTTACTACAGTTAAAAATGATTTCCGTGAATAATTTTGTATTTAAGTATCTTTAATTTTCATTTCTGACCATTTTGTAATGATTGCAATTGATTATGTATTAATTCTGATTGTTTTTAATATGTTTCAATTGTGTAAGTATTGTTAATGTTCGAGAATTATCTGTCGGAAGCTGTTGAAGTGTTCTAGATATTTCAATGAATTTTATATAAACCAAAGATCTGAGACAGAGAAACAGTTTATACAGTTTTCAGCGACTCAATTTACGACGGCCAAGTACTGTAATGTTTGTGGAATAAGTGTTGTATACAATCTCTGGATTGTATGTATGCATGTAAACAGTATCGTTGACGTCGTGTTTATGATAATAATAGCAAGTTTAATCTGAACTGTATCGTGGACTAGTTATTATCATATTAATTAAACCACGAACAATCTAATAAACTGTGTCAGCTGCCACCTCGAGGTAAAACGCATTCTTTAATAAAAGTTATTTTCAACGAAACATACGTGCCATGTTACTGGTAATATTTCCTTACGTGGATGAATTTAGTTCAAAATTTATTGCAATTTATGCGGCGTGGAACAGGATTAAAAATAAATTTTCCAGGCATAAATTAAGTTGTTAATATTTATTTTGGTTTGCTTTCACGCAATATTGGTGTAGTTATTATACGCATTAAGTCATTCCAACTGTATCGCTACGTAAACTTCAATCTAAATGTCGACAACATTTCAGAATCAAAGTAATTAGCATTATTTAACACCAATTGTGTTTAATTAAGCAAATAGGAAGAAACAATTTGTTAGAACACTTCACTCAACCCGTTAATTTTTATGAGCTTAGAAGCTAATGTATTATAACTGAACCGAAATGGTGAGTTCATTTAAGTCGAAACATCAAGTAAGCTCTTTAAATATCCTGGAATAATTGTTTGTGTAATATAAAAAAAGTGAAAGAAACATTTCAAATAATAATTTAGAGGACACATACAGTACTTACGTGGTTTTTCCACGCGACTCAGTGAAATACTATGAAATTTTAGAAACATGAATTAGTTTTATTCTAATTTTATTACATAGCCTACGAATAAAAATATGATTTTTAATTTGTACCTTCATCATTTAAATATTAAGGAACGGAACAGAAACTGTTGCATTTTATATTCGAATTTATTTTGTATATTTATTTTTTCTTAATTCTAGTACAAATTGCATGCTTCATGAATTTTTATTCCTCATGCAACGAATTACTTTTGTTTGGTAATTACAGCGTCATTTCGTGGTACCTTTATTTCTCATTAAAATTTCGATATGAGGAAATGTATATTCCATCTCCTTTTTTATCGTTAATAGTATGCTAATTTTTCTCTCTGTGTGAGACCGATGAACGAAATTGCAGAGTAATTGTTTACATATACGATCTGTTTAGCAAGAAAATTGTCAAATTTCTGCCTGTCAGCCACACAAGTAATTTTTGTCCTTTGTTTCCAGTTGTAATTTTCGTTGTGCTTCTGAGGTAACGAATTCCCAGTCAGAAATCGATTGCATTTTAAATCGTTATCCAAATTGTATGATGATGTACGTATTGATAACATCTGTTGCGGTGATTGTAATAATACGCAATACGCGCAATGAAATATTACTGGTGTGTATTTTGGCTAGATATTACCAAGCTGTTACCACAGGCTTTTACTAGCGATAGTATATTCCACACCGTCACACGACGCGAAAATAATTATTGATAATTACGGACGCATAAATACATGACAAAGAACCCATAATATTTTAGTATTTAGTATTACTTTAAATAGCTAGCAGATATCACCATCTGGATCTTCGATCATATTTCAGAGCTATCACTTTAGATACAACCATCCAACTCTTGTAACAAATATATATTTTTGTTTTTCTTCCTTTTAAAAAAAAAAATTAAATCTGTGTATTTTATCCTACTGAAAAACAAGAAAACTGGCCTACTGCCAGTTTAGTTTCGCATTCCGCAGTTGATTTTACACGAAAAAATATCCTACTCCTCTACCCGACGAGCTCCATACAGCGCAAGTGAAAATTTTTTGATGACCCCTGTATATGAATCTGACTTCTTGAAGAATATAATTTTACAAAATATTAAATGTGATATTATATTTTGAGTAAACTCAGCACATACCGATGAAATTTTAAGTAGGAGCCTTGTGGACAGACATAAAGAAAAGTTTGCAAAAAAGGTAGGGCTCAATTATTCTTCTGTTAAGAAAGGCTAATATTAAATTCTCGTTTACTTTAAGTATCCTTCCAATACTATTCCGCGGTAGAATATTTGTTTCTGTTTATGTACAGGACTTTCAAATACTGTAATTTATGTTCTCCAGTTTATCGTTCTGTTTTTCAGAATATAACCTAAGTTAATGATTATGAAGCATATTATTGAAAAACTTATATTTCGATAATTTTCATATTTGTCAGCTTGAAAGTTCTTCAAAAGTCTGCTAATAATACTTCCTCAAATATTTTCTTATTCATTATTTCATTTGAATAATCGTCTACTCTATTCTCATCAAAGAGAGTATGAGCTTTCTCCTGTATTAATTAATTTGTCTCATTAAAGTAGATACGGTCCGCTGTGAAGTTGGTGTAACGATACGGATACAGTCGTATTTCAATTCTAAAGGATACAATAACCGGCTGATGTTAAAGTTGTAATCCTATAATTGCTTCCATTCACAGATTATAAAATTAATTGCATTTTTGAACTTAAGTTGACGTAATTATTGTCTCTACACATTTCTGAAAAGAAAACAATGCTATGATGGAACTCCAATTATTCACGAGAAACACAAGGTTTGGAAAAATAGTTTTTATCTTTTCAACACCGAATAATCTTTAAACAAGATCATTGTCTATGCCGAACGTCTGGCCATAGCGACTGCCTACAGTTACTTCCCATTTCGTACGACGCCGCAGCGAAGAATCCGTGGCACCTCCCAGACTACCACTAACAACATAAAACTTAATACTACCAATTTACACGCTATCCAAACATTACACAAAATACTACTTGAGCATACAATTAGTGCAAGGATTTCAGTAACTACAAACATGAATTTTATAAATTAATAGATGACACGACAGTCGTTGTCCTGTCCAAACTTCAATAAAATTGTTTGTGATCGTTTTGTAAATCTGTGAAAACCTCTTCAAAATGTGTAGACAAAGATGAGAAAAACACTTATAGTGATAATTGTATATATTAACGATTGAAAAGAATTACGTCTATCCATCGTTAGAATCATTAGTTATGATCTTCATTTCGTACAAAAATCGAACAGAAAAAAGCAATTTCAATTTTTCCCGAATTTTCTTGGCAAGTTTTCAGATTTTTTCTCTCTCTAAAAACCATATTCAGACAGTTACGTATATTTAAATATAACAAAATCGGTCCATAGAATAAGAACTCTCAATTCTTCGCTAATTTTCGAATTTTCTGGGCAACTTTTCTAATTTTTCTTTCTCTAAGAACTTTATTTCGAATATTATGAACATTTAAAAAAAAAAATAACAAAATCGGTCCTTGGAAATAAGTATTTTCTTTTTTTTCGTGAATTTTCCAATTTTTCGGGCAACTATTTCAATTTTTCTTTAAAAAAACCTTACTCGGACTTTTATGAACATTTAAAAAAAATATACAAGTTGATCCAGCCATTCTCAAGTGATGCGATTATCAACGAACAGCATTTCATTTTTATTTATATAGACATATTGGAGGAGTGAGAACAACACAACACTTCCGTAATAATTTCATAAATTCCGATTGCCTTAATTGGGTTGAAACATCTCAATGGTATATCATGGTCCGATACTGTATCTCAACATTATCATCACCAAAAACTTCCCTTTCTTACTAATAATATGTGGTTTCATATGTCAGTAATATTTTCAATCACTTATTTTTTCAGGTATCTCTTTTTACTGAATTTAAAAGATGTTTTAAAAAAGTTCACCTTTTGCTATAATGCATCCTTCTTCCAATTCTCCGATTTCTGTTTGATCTTTTTGATCCTATCTACACTTTCTGCGGCTGCTTTCATTCTTTATACGTCAAATTCTTCTTGAAGCCCCTTTTCAATTATATTGTTGTATTTCCTATTTCGAATCCCTGTCTCGACGAAGATTTTCATAAGCCCGACCTTAAGCTCTGACATAGATTGAAGTGTAATGTGCAGTACGTCAAAACGCTTTCGTGGTTCGGATTCCATGTTAAACTGTAGGTTCCATCTAGGGCTAACAACTTTAGTTGTAACATGGACGTGTACACATCCGAAACAAATTCCAGCTAAACGAAGGCTTAACGTGATAGTAATTGGACCAAAAGAACATAAAAGTATTAGATAGATAGATAGATAGATATGTTCACTTTGATCCCATGTGAGAATAATCTCGGGGATGTGGAACAGTACATACACTTATTAGTAATGTCAATATTACTATATAATTGATAATATTATTATATATTGACAACAAGTTAGCAACAACCCATTAGTATAACCAATATCTCCTGTAATCTACAAATACAATCCCGAGTTAATTAATACTTATTATGTGGAACAGTGTATACACTTGTTACCAGCATCTAATAAACAGTTATTTTCTTACCAACCAGTTACCATGTAAGGTTTCACTGTAATTTGTGACTACATATTATATTATGTTAGTTGCTATTTATGTGGAACAGTACACACACCTATTAGCAATATCAATTATATTACCAACAACTCATAAGCAGTCAATTACTTAAAAACCTGTTAATATGATAATTTTTCACAGCAGTTTTTGAGTGCATGCTATCCCATGTTAGTTACTATATATAAGTGAAATTTTGTAAACAGTGTAATTAGTTCATTTGTCAAGTTTCAACAGAAAGAAAAACCATATATCATTTTAGTAATTGTGGATAATTTTGTCACCTTCCCCTTCCATACACCATATATACTATTTTATCAGTCATTCTTAGTTACCAAATTCCAAGAAGAAAATTCTTTTACAGAGTAAAATGGGTTCTGAAGCAGAAACTCTTTCAGTTTGGACTTAAAGTAGTTGGGTTTTTGTAGATAACATTTAATTTCTGTTGGTAATACATTGAATAAGGAAGCTCCAGTAAATGTTAGCCCTTTCTGAACAATTGACAGTGATTTGTAATCCTTGTGAATATTATATTTATTCCTAGTATTATGGCTATGTATGTCAGCATTAAGATTGAAGTGTTCAGGATTTTCTACTACAAATGATAATACAGAGTATACATACTGTGCTGGCATTCACATCGTTTTTACAGTATATAAGCATAAGTTGACAAGGAAGCAATTCTATTTATTGCAAGATTTGAAAGACACTTCCAACAGAAACTGCTTCGATTAAAGAAATATTGTGTCTTTTTCAAATCTGTGTTCTGAAACTTAATAGGTAAAGCGACTATTCAAAGAACACTTGCGAAAGTTTTTCAAACCAATCATCAGCTATTTCAGTAGTTACTTGATTTTAACGTAACCAACTGGCCAAAGCCTTATTAGAACGGCAACAGATATCGTTCAGTCGATGACCTGTCGCCCAGATTTTTTGTCCGATGCCGCCTGAACGCCCCCTGACAGATACCTCATCGCCTCTCGCTCCGGTACGCTCACTAATGACATTCACAACTCCAACTTCGGCCGTGCGCACGAGTAACTCACGCAGTAATTTTTCACTTTTAGTGAGCAAAAACCTAAATCGCATTTTAATTAAATATTTTATGAATTTGTTTCTGTCTCCCAGTGAACAGAAATATGCTCACAAAAAGGTATACGGAAGCACAGGGGAAATGTAAGTGTCCCATCGCCCATCCCGGTGTCGTTAATGGTACCTGGTGTCCCCGTAATCGTTACGCATTTGTGATAAGAATATTTTCAGTGTTTTACCAGAATATGCACGAAAGGAATACGTGAAATCAGTTTTGTACATGCACACTGTATTTCCCGGCGATGAGTATTAACATAATGCTCTCGCATAGAGTGAACACAATGTTTTCACACGATATTTTTTAGGTCAAATACTCCATCCTGCTAATGAAATGCTTGGTCATGGACATTTATAGCCTGCCAGATGGCCATGCGCACGCAGATTTTCCTCACTTGCTCGCTTGACCAATATCTGAGCGCTAAACCACCTACCTGTAGGTAAAGAAAATCGTTTTACAAGTCTGGGACGCTGCTCTTCCGGAAGATAAACATAGGGCATTGGCTCACAATCTGGTCGTAACTAAGTGTCACCTTTCCTGCATGCCGCAAGTGAGAATTTATACCAGCACCTGTAATGAGAGTACTTTTATAATGAATAAAAGAGCGTGGCAATTGAATGGCAATAAGGTTTGTTTGAAAAGTCCACATGAGCTGATCGCTTAAAAACGGCTGTCTCCAAACCCTTTTGGAAGGCGACGGTGAAGGTAGACCTAGCTCCAAACAATAATAAGACCCCCCCCACACACACACACACAAAATCTGTTTTGAAGGGAGCGTGTGGATAGTGGTAAACATCCAGGAGTGCTTTTCTCGGAGCTTGATTCACCCGAGCGAGCGTACACGCCAATTCACAAAAATTTACGGCCGGATAACGAGAGTGGTTAACCCAAGGGAATTACGGGACTTCCTACTAACTAGAATGAAAAGTAAGATCCGAAGGTGGCGCGATCAACTCTCGATCTAAGCCGAACAATGTTGGCCAATCTCTGTACGGAAAACTCGGAAAGTCTGATGTCTTGGGTCACTGGGAGAGAGAATTACGCGATAAAAATCTTATTTTTAAAAGACGGAATTGCTTTTCTGGTAATTCTGTTCATATTTAGCAGGGGAAACGCTGTGACTGGTGGATGAACAGGACGCTGAAAGAGGAAGAGAGAGGAGGAACCAGCTATCAACGTCAGAGACGAGATCTTACGATCTCAACTATCACGGCGCTTGGTTGGTAATCGTGAGCTGACAGTATGTTACACAATCAAACTTCAAATGCTGAACGTTTTGTAACCCACGTTACGAAGAGCGAGTTGTCGACTATCAAATGAGTTGTTGCACTGCTGACTATATCTGCTTCAATTAAAATACGGTAAAGCGCTCATCTTTTGCCGGACACAGTGTTTAACACAAGTCACTGAACGCCCGTATAACTCACCTTGTAACGCTTTGAGTATAGAGTCCCATCCTCTATCGACTTGTCAAGAACTGAGTTATGATACTGCGGGGGCAAAGAAAACCTTTACTATCGCGAATGAACTTCAGTGCTCAAGCTTTTGAATGAATGTGCCGCGAGTCAAATAAGCCTGTGTGCCTAATCGTATTGCAAAATCATTCTCGTATACATTTAATGTCCATTTATTAGTACTTCGAGGTGAAATTTTTTTGTAAAGTCACATTAAAATCAGAATGTAATTTTTTATTCGATTTTTAGGATTTTACGGCCTCTGTTGTAGGGCAAGGTGTTAATTTTGAATTTTTGATTGTTTAAAAATACTTAATGTGAAATACACCTGTTTCTATATGCCATACGTTCTTTTTAAGAAATAAATTAGTCATGTTATGACCCATGTTTAGCTCCTACAGTTATGTTTTATAAATTACCAACCCTTTCATAATTAAAATCCAATATTGATTTAAAAATAATCATTAAAATTAAGCTCATAAAAGCCATCACATTACACACCGAAGATCCAGTAACATACAACGTTACTGAGGGCTAATAATCTCAGCCTTCAGGTTTATACAGGTCATGAAAAAGAAATACAAAATATTTCACTGTTGGAAACCGAACGGTCTGGAGGTTCAGTTGGATAAGGCGCGTGAATGGAAGGTCCCCGGTTTCGTCTGGAACTTTTACGGCTTATTTCATTCATGTGGAGTACGCTAGGACGCTCCTTGGTTTGGATACCACTTAAAATTGTAGGTTTCCCATACCCAGTAAATCTACCTGGTTAGGTTAGGGTAGTCACGACAGATGAGCGTGCACGGCGGATGGAAATTATGTCAACCGGCGGCCGAACTACCCTTCCGGGTCTGCAGACCGAAAATGCTATTACCCTTTTTTCTGCTGAAAACGTAGGGAGATGTTTTTGGAAGAGTGGTCCATTATTCCACCAATTCTAACAGATATATCTCATCAATCAACTTAAAATCAGCCTACAATATGATTACTATAACGAGAGCTATGGTGTGCTTGGAAGCTCACATCTGTCCAGTAAAGAGTAATTTCGTTTCTTCCATCGACTCAATGAGACATTTTTAAGTTTTCACCCTTTTTCGCTCCCCTCGCCCCCTGTCCTTAGTGGACCTACTGTTTTATCGTGTTTTTTGAACCATGGAACGTCATACAGTATTTCACACCGACAAAACAGAGCATCGCGAGAGTTGAATGTAGGTAAGTTTAAGAAGAAGTAGTGAAGAATAACAGTATTATGATACCTGTGCATTAAGTGTCAATTCCGTTACCTCCGTTTTTAAACATGTCTTTTATCCTGCGTCAAACAGTCAATAACCATAACCACAGACATTTTTACCATATTTATAAGGGAAGTTCTATTTAAATAACAATTTATTATGTTTTAAACAAGCAGCATAGTAAAAATAGTTATATACTATTAATTTTTAGCAAATTACCCGTCCTATTTATTACACTAGGGCAATGATCGCAGTAATTTACATACTCCATAATTTTTAACATAAATCTCTTATAATCATATCATCATATATCCGGTGTTCGGTTCTTTATCGATGCATATACGCTTATTGATGACATAACTCATTCAATTCCTACACAGATTTCTGAAATTGTGTTTTATTTTGTATGAATTAAACAAAAATATGCTTTTCTACCCATAACTGTAAAACAAATGGTTCTGAGTGAAAGAAGCATGCTGGATCTGTTTTACTCCTCAACTTTCATTTTTCAACTTAAATTTTAATTTACCTATTATTAACGGTAAATGACATTTGTAGTGGACAGTTATTGTTATCTCTGCCTAAAACCGAAATTGTTTTGGTAATTCAAATTCGTTTCGAAATGAAAATTGACGTAATTTATAATATAACTGCACAAGCCTGCAAACGAAGGGGCTTAATACCGCATTTCCTCCCATCAGTATTAGTTATAAATCGAATGGTAGTGAGTTTCATGAAGTAATGATGAATTCATTATACAGATATTACACAAAATGTGGTCGTTTTCTCGTATCCGTCAGTAGTCTGGAATATTAATTTGCCAGGAAATGATCATAAATATAACCACAGTGGGTTTTGTTTCGGTGTATTGATTACTGCTTGTTCCATGTCCCTTATTTCCAGGAAAGTGTATCTGTGGCTCAATAAATGTAACTGACGCTGGAGGGAAATAAAACATCCTTATAAATCTCGTAACACGTAGATAGTAAAATTATAAACGCTTATGAAATTTTTGACTGGGAGACCCCAAATCTTAGTGAGTGAAAGATTTTTCGTGTCTTCCGCCAATGCTGTGAAACTAGACAAGTCATTAAATTTCTTGAATATCAAAACTTAAAATTTTGATACTGAGTTCAGCGCAGTTAAATCCGAAGCTAGGGGCCTTATGAAGTAAAAGATGGAATCGATTAAGAGCATACTATGGGAGGAAATAACTAAAATGAAGGAACCAACTCTTACATTAAAAGCGGATGACGTACTACTGGCTTGTTTGGAAAATCTCACACACAAGGTGTTTGACACACAAAAGCTACTATCAAAACTTCGTAAACAAGCAAATTAAGTTCAATGAAACTCTAATCACCAAAAAGTGATTCCGAAGTATGTTACAGGAGAATGTTAAACCGTTAGCGGCTTCAGGACCAATTGAAGATGAAATTATTCGCAGCAAAATAATATAGTAAAACAATAAAGTGATTTTTGATAGAAAGATGAAAACGGTTATAAACTTGAATCCTTCCACGCTAAATTGGAACGCTACACAGACAGTGTATTCTGTTTATTGTGTGAGTAAAGCAACAGACTACCTCGGAAAAAAAGTGTAACTCGAACTAGCTAAAAAGCCACGTTGCTATCCGGACTTTCGCATCAACATTTTTTTTTTAACTGCTTTACGTCTCTCAACAGCGAGGTCTTGAGAGACGGGATCAACATATTCATTCAATGTCAAGGATATATATGGACCTGAAAATCAGAAAGCAGTCCGTAGTAGAAATATGTTCACTTCTTTTTAAAAAAAAAAAAAAAAAAAAGAGTTGATACACAGAAGTATTATTCCTGACAAAAAAAGTTCAGTTAAAGTCAGTTACGGAAATAAAAGTGTTTACGTATCAACAGTCTTCAATTTTAACACGCTGAGGGGCGCTAATGACCCCGCTGTCGACGCGCCCTAAAGCAACAGCAGCAGCAGCAACAACAACAACAACAACAACGACGACGACGACGACGACGACGACAACAACAACAACAACAACAACACGCTGAGAGAAGTGTTACGGAGGAAGGATTGAGTAGAGCTGCGACATTACACGTTAAGGATCAGTTTATTTTAATGAAGTGTTGTAGGAAGGAATTAGTGAGTGTCTGTCTGAAAGATGAATTAGTGAAATAAATCACAGCTTATTAAGTGTAGGTTTTGATGATAGGGCAAAATTAGGACCAACGTGATAGATTAAGTGACGACTGGCCAGAGTTGTTTTTTTTTTTTTTTTTTTTTAATTGCATTTGGCCATATTAGCCATACAGCCAGCTCAACGTGTGTGTTTCTCTTACAATGTAGACATTTCATTTCAGTGTGAATATATTCTATATTCTGTAAGGACGACACAAGACAAACACAACATTTAATTAAAACCACCCATGCCCTTGGCCGGACTCGAACCGGCGACCCCTGCAACGCGAAGCAAGAACGCCACGCTGCAGGGGTCTCGGCATGTCCAGAGTTGCCTAGTGAAGCCAAGAGAATTCTCTACCATACCGTCACAAAATTTCGAAACATGTTTAAACGATTTCTTTTCTGGGTTTGTCGTAATCGTTGGAATACTTTTAGGAAACCAGATCTACATATGTGTTTCGTTGAATGGGAAATTCATATATCGGAAACGACTTTTAATATTTTAAGTAGCTGGATCTAGAATGTTTTTTTCAGGCGAATGTAAAATGAATTGTTGCTCATGGGTGCAAATGGGTCGTAAGCGTATTAATTTACGACTGTTCAAACATTTCTAGGTCAATTACGAAGCAAACAGCAAAATAATCTCAACTGCTTAAGAAATTTTTATTTGTTTTGTAATTAGCTGAAGCCAACCTATCATCGATACCTGAGAATAGAGGTTTACGATGTTGAATGTTAATTTCATTTTGCAATTAAATCGATGGTGAAATGATAGTTTTTCAGGCTACTGGCTATACTGTGTTTAGAAGACAACCTCCTCTATGTTATGCCCTGATAACGTTTTGCAATTCGTTTAGTTACAGGTAAAGTATTTAATTTAAATTGTTCAATATCTAGACAGATATTCAACTAAATATGAGAAGCTACAACTTTGTTTATGATGATTTCTGTTGCCTTATGCAATTGATTGTGTGGCCTTAACGACTTAAGGAAGGGCAATGAAATCAGGCTAAACTCCCCAGGCAGTTATGCCGCCTGCTTCCGTTTTACGTGTTGCTATTCCACACGCAGCTGTTGGTCCTCGTTTACTATTCAGACCGAGACTGTCCCATTCACAACGGATATATACGGCCGTCTCAACGCGCCAGCTGCAAGCGAACCTGATGCCCGGAACCAATTGGTGTTCACAGTTATACCTGTATTTAACGGCCGACGCGAGGAAACTACAGCAAAGTCACAAATACTGATTCATGGATGTTTATGTCACCTATTTCTGCGTTTTAAAGCTGAATTATCGTGGTAATTACGTCTAACAAGCATCTCTTGAATGATAAATATGGTAAAGATTTCCTTGTTTTTGTTTAAGGCTCCTTCATGTTAGACCTTAGTACACTTTTAAAACCTAAGATTTTTTAAAAAATGCACCTTTTATTGACTGCACAATGGAAACACAGACATTCTGTTCTTCAATCTGCTTTACGTTGATAACAGATCGTACGCACGGAAATCGCATTACTAAATAAGTACCGTTCCAATTGTGCCGTAAGGGAGTATTTGATAAATAAATTAACTTGTGATTCTGAAATCCGGATATGCCGGTTAGAGCTGGCCTAATAAACCAAAGTTCACCAGCTCTTACCCGTCCTTGGGACCGAGGCCTTTTAATTAAATATTATGCTCGCCCTGTGATTTTTATACTCAGCAGATCAATAGTACAACTGGTTAGGTGGTGTATACGAAAAACTGGGGATGTGAAAAAAACTTATAATATCTACGTGTCATGAATTCTGTGTATTAGTGTGTCTATGGTAGTCCTTTCCAAATACGAATCGATTTCTCTTTGTAAGCATAGCACAGAGCATTCACATCGCTTGGGTAAAGTCGTTATAAGTGAGTTCTGCGATGATTTATGTTGAGCACAGTCTGCCTTGTAACTGCTGTGTTACGACCCACAACAAAACTGGTAATCCAATGCACTTAAATTAAATTCCACACTAATGCTTTTATATCGATGGAATCCCGAAATGTCCTGATACTTAACACAGATGACTCAATATTCTAACTACAGTTTTTCTAAGATAGTTGTAACTTGCATTTTAAAGTCATATTCTGATAAACTTTTCATGTTTTATGATAAATATATTTGATAGCATTTTGTAATTACATTCAGATAATCGTTGGGGATTTCGTAGTGAGATTTTTACTTCCACGGGAAGAAATAAAATTATTTGTTGATATTTTGTTAAATAAAGTGAGGCTTTGTGTTATATCAAAATCAGTTCATATTTAATTAGGAATTATTTCCTCAAACAACTCTTAGAAATTGAGAAATGGTCATAAATTATTGGTAATAAGTCATTAGATAAAAGCGAAGAAGTATTTTTTTTTTAAAATAATCTCTTCATCTCAATTCCAGGTACAACACGTGGAAGTAATATTGAAAAAAAAAATCAGTACCTGCTACTCAAAAGTCAGGTCTTGTGAAATTATAACTTCAAATCTCTAATGTTAATTTCGAATTGTGTCATCAATATAAATGAAGTGACGAGTAACGTGAAGGTAACAGACAATTAGAGAGTTTTAACTTCTTGTAGGTGTAAAAATAGCACCTTCGACAAATCATGTTTGCTAAAAATTTGCTGTCGAGTAACTGTGAATAAGTAATCGGTCGTTACCGATAGTATCGATAGGTAATGCATTTTTCTACTATGGTATAAGAATAACGATCAAAAGACTCTGAATTGTATTTCGGTCGCGGCTTCAATGGCTCTAGATCCTTCCTTCTCTTCTGGGAAAAACTTATCAAATAAATAAACTTGTCACTATGAAATAATTAACATTGACATGAACGAATTAAATTTTATCCCATGTGTCACAGTCCTCGGTGCATTCATCCACAATCGGATATTAAAGAAGTAGTTCTGTGATTATAAGTTTGATCTATTAAATCCCAGTTTTTATACATAACCATTTTGTTGTAAGTTCGTTTCAGAATATTCTGTGCCTCACGATTAACGATACACACTGAAAATTATTTCACATCTCCATGCCATGGTTTCACTGAAGGAAATTACTTGTTTTAAATAATAACGGTATTCACTGTTACAACGTATATTGAGCATCGGTACTTTAACGGATGATGTCTTCTTAATAGTATTCTTAATGATACGAACAAAAATTCGAAAACGAAACCGGAATCCATGTTAGATCTATTTTATTCCTGCGCGCAAACTCACGTCTGTTCAATTTTTTTATATATATAGAAGGCATTACAATTGTTTATACTGTTCATATTAAGAACTGTGGAAATATAATTCCACTGAGCCGAAAGAACGCTCATGCCGGTAATATAGTGCAACAGATTCTTCAATATTACATTGTATGCTAGCATAACAAGTATGGTTGTCGTAGGAGTAAATGTTCGAGTAATTTTGGCGGACTTATTTTCAAACCGTGTTTTTGCCTCGCGCGTCGCAGAGGCCTCTGTTGTTGGCGGGGCTCATTTTGCCTCACCACAGGGTGCCGCTCCTCGTGAACTACTTGTGGTCGGCTTTAATTAGAGCAGCGGAGCCCCGGGGCAGGCGGCACATATGCCAGTAAAAGTCCACGAAACTAGTGGAGGGCATTCTCCTCTGGTTAATCTGCTGAGTAATGTCAGTTGTGTTAATGCTTCATACTTCTTATTTATGCTCGTACGATAAAAATGGACGTACAAGAAGGATAACAGGAACTACAGGAATATTTAGTATGTAAACTAAACTTACGTTTATTAATTAGCATTCTGGTAATATGTGTGACACAATTAATTTTAGACAAATAAATATAAAATCTTGAATGCAGCTACAGTAAATAATAAAATTAGGTCTACTATTTGTCAAATTTAGTTAATCCGAAAATCATTCCAAAATTTTTTATTTTAACTCAATTCAATTAAAGTGATCCATAAGCTGTTGAAGCAATTAACTAATCAAAAATTAGTCAACAGCTACAACACGTCTGTTTCTATCAAAGCACAGTGGTTAAGCGGTAGTCATTCGGGCTTCTTACAGCTTTAGATATTTAGGTTTTAATGGTTCCCGAAATCAATTAGGGTGGATGGGTGGATGGTTCCTTCAGAAGTCATTGGCTGAAATCCTTTCAGTTCCTTTTCGCTATCATCTGAGTGTATAATGACCTCGATGTCGACAAAGGGTAAAGCAATAAAAAAAAATTCAGTCTACCAAAATCAAATAACTTATAATTCATGTTAACACACCACTATCCTTCAACCATAGTATTATTGTCATTCAGTAATCAACAGTAAAACAGTGATTTTTTGTTTTGTTTTAAGTTATTAAAATTAAGAAAAAAGGACAGAGATAGATTTGTTGTCGTTTCGGCACGTCTACGTCTAGGTCGTTAGAGTTGGGAGAGGATGGGCGGAAAGTAACGACAATCAATCCAGCCACGGTCTTATGAAGTAATCTTTACCGGAGTTCGCCTGGAGAGATTTTAGAAAACGTTGGATAACTCTTATCTGGATGGCTGAACTTCAAACCAACGTTCTCAGAAATTCCAATCCCTAGAGTTGATGTTTTGATGCAAACTATAAATTTATTTCATCGTTGTGAATGCTACGTTGGATAACTTTTATATTTCTTTGCAAGCATCGTGGTTAAAGTAATAATTGGGAAGCGGCGTGGTATTCGCTTAAAATGTTCACACAAGGAAGGTTGCCAATTAGTGGTAAGCCGCCACCATACTAGAAATCGTATGATGTTATTACTACCAATGGGCCGTTAAATTACCGATACATTCGCAGAACAGCCAATCATTTATCTTTGCTTTCAGTAGATCGCAAAAGATAATAATTGGAACCTCTAAAAACAAATGAAGTTTACTTTTTTTTTTAAAATCTAAAAGAATAATTGAAAGTTTGCGGATGCCTTCGAGCTGGTAACAATTAGCACTATGACTGTATTCTTAATGAAGCTATTTTTTTTACGATAATGAATAGTACTAAATTTAATTTTTCTTAGCTTTAATCGCTTGATAATAAACGCTCTATAATTGCCGATGCCTTCTGTGGGATGACACTCCCTTAAACAAGTCTCGTACGAATACTGTGTTTACTTCGTTATAACTTTTTGTTGCTATTTTTTAAAAATAAGTAAATAAATAAACGTCGTGTGTTATTGGCATGAACAACAAAAGTCGTAGGAAAATTTTGTTCTTTTGTTGCACGACTGTAATGACAAGTTTAAGTTGATAATGAAAATAGTAGTACATTGTTCTGTTGTTGTCGGTTCTCTGAAGTCACAGCACGTCACCTTCCGCATAGGGTCTGATCGGTGAACTATAGTACTACCAAGTAGTGATGTGCCGGATCGTTAAAAATTTAGATCCGCGGATACGGATACAGATACGGATCATTATTTTCTAGATCCGCGAATACGGATACAGATACGGATCTCAACTTTTTCAATTTGGACCGACGGAAAAGTTGTCAACTACGATCTATTATTGACGAACGTCCAGCTTACGCGACTGTGTGTGTTTATGTTTATATTTTAGGATGACATAGGATTGCGTAGATTATATACGTTTCTGTTTTTTGGGAAGTTCTAAGTTAAATTAAAATAAATACAAACTCTGTGAAGGAATGTATTCCCATGAATGTACAACAATCTTAAAAATTCATCTTCAGACGAAACACCCACAAAAATATGAGTTATTCTTAAAAGAAGACTCCGCTAAGAAGATTGCCGGCGAACACATTCAGCAGGGAACGTCTTTAAAAACGGTAAAAAGAGAATTTAGAAAAACATTTTTTTTTTAAGAATACATAGAAAAAGTCAAAATGTGGGATGGTAAAAAATAAAAATTATTATATCTATTTAATTGCAGAAATTACAGCTTTTTCTGGATTACCTTTTGGGTTCTGACGATTGCTGGATAATGTTATTGCAAATTATGTTATAAAAGGCAGGAAATATTTTACGGAATTTATCTGCAACGAACTTTAGGATCGAAAATAAAGACGTGTTGAAGGATTTTAGAGAATTTCTTTCACATCCTATATCTGGTAGGCTTTTTGGTAAGGTGTTTCATTGGTATCCAGAACATTACAAAAGATTTTATAAAGGAAAATATAGTTTTAAAAGCAAAGATACTTGAAGAACGCCAAACGGGAGATTACATTTCGGAAATATTTCAAAATATGTTTGAAGTGTGGGCAATCCCAAACAGAATGTGCACTGCATGGTAAGAGATGGAGGATCCAACATGAAGAGATCCTGCACTTTATCTGAGGTAGATATATTGATTGTGCAGCACATCAGTTGCACCTGATTGTTAAAAATCTGTTAACAATAATAGTAAAAAATTTGGAAGTCTGTGACATATGAGTCAAACATATTTATCATCACCTGTAACAAGCGTTCCAATTGAGCAGTTTTTCAGTGGAGTAGGAATAATTTATGATGCTCATCGTAATAGACTTTTGGGTGACAAAACTACCAATTTACGCTTATTGAAGTAGAATTTACCAAACTTATAACATTTTTTTTTTTTAAGTTTTATCTGATTTAAACACTTTAGCAGAATCTTAAAAATAATTTCAGCAAGCAAATCACAAAGATTAGAGGCCTGATCTCACTATAAAGCTAGTTAAAATAATACCTTAATCTTACAATAGTGGTAAGTTACCAGTTACCATTGGTAAACTAGTAAAATAAATGTAAGAAGGAAGAATTTTCCGGCGTACGACTGCAATGAAATCTTCACGGGTGTACCGCCGGATGGTGTTGTGAAAACACGATATTTCGACCACTAGCTCCGCCATCTTCACAGATAGGTTATCTGTGGGTCAGCCTACCAGTGCAGATGTCTCCACACCTGAAGAAGATGGCTGAGCTAGTCTTCGAAATATCGTGTTTTCACAACACAATCCGGCGGTAAACTCCTGAAGACTTCATTGTAATAAAATGTATGTTTAAATAATGAAGTTTTGTAGTATAAATGTGCCAGATATGAGACTTTAATAAATATGAAGTAATTGGAATTGAAGTTAACAGTATTTCATTGCTATATATCTTTAAAAATTTATATACGTGCTTAGTGAAATTCTTTACAAAAGATCCGTTAAAGATCCGCTAAAAAAGTAACGGATACGGATACGGATACAGATCTTTTTTCCCCCTCGGATATCCGCGGATACGGATACGGATACGGATATCCGGCACATCACTACTACCAAGTAGGCCTACTTCTCGCAGTCGATGATGCAGAAGAAATCCCACAGTATCTTCGGTGGTGTAACAGCTCTTCCAGCTTCCTCTTGTGTTTGATTGAGAGGTAGAACTAACCATACCCGTGACGAGGCAAAAACTCTGCGTTCTCCAATTGGCTAACGTGTAACAGAAAACAAGATTTTGTCAGCGCGCACAGGTATCAGATCTGTGATCGGTTTACTCGCCCCATCAATCTGGAGTAATTTCTTAGTCATCGAAAAAACATACATCCAAAGAAACGTATTGCTCCTCATTTGTTCCCTGTTTGAAAGGACTTGTTGCTTCGCTATGTAATGTTCTCAGTTATTGTTGACACTTACCGTTTATCATATATTAAAGAAATCAACAAATTTTATACCATTGCTATTTCGCCGTTATTCACGGGTAATCTCTAATCTCAATAGATATTCAACGCAAGGACTTGCAGCCTTAGATGACACTGTCTGCAGAAGAACAGTCGACATAGCTGCAGAATCGGAGAACGGATGTTCCGAGTACAGTTACGAGGAATTTGGCTCCTTGCTACCAACGGTGGGTTCTTACAAATGGATGCAACAAAATTTATCGTTACAACTATTCAATATACACGCCCGTCTATACCAACCTCTCGTAAATTCTCAGTTCCAGCAACCGTGCAGCGTTCAGGATTTTCTTTTGAACGTCCACTATCTTGTATTGACACCGGCAGGTATTTTTACGGAGACAAAGTGCAATTTTACAATGAAGCCTTTCTCCCTCGATTTTTTACATACAAATTTCAACGACTGGTCAGAAGTGCACTAATAACTCAGTAAGATTCATGCTATAGACGTCAGTCTTGCACTTCAAAGTAACTTCACAGCTCATAGTTTGTTATAATTGATAGTTCTTTTAAGGCATAAGTCATTTGTAATGCACATACTGCTGTTTCATGGGAATTATTAAAAACTGACTATTATGCAATGATAAAAAACCTTCCTTGCTTTTTGCTACATTATGCCAGAACATTTACAATAATAAATATACTATTGCCAACCACTCAATATACAACACACAACATTTACTGAAAGTACAGCTAATACTTATATTAAGCTGGTACCTGTCTGATACTCTTAAAGAGTAAAATAAAAGTAAACAGTTAGGATAATTAAGTACTGAAGACTGTTACACATATTAGAAAGTAGGTTAGAGGCACGATTGAAGCGTCCTGAATATGTATTACAGACAATTTTATATACTGTATATATATATGTCTTGGGAAATGCTGATACGAACCAAATTTTAGCACTTCATGTGCGACACTGAACACAAATTCACATCTTTAATACCCAGGTGACAACAAATGCGCTCTCCGATCCCCGTTTACCATAGAAGCAACTACAAATAACGCGACACGATTGCTTATATATTTATGCGGCCTGAAGTATAGTTTAACTTCCATAATATATATCGGAGTTACGTGGTGGATTCAATCGCTAGCCAGTTTTTTCTATTTTAGCTTTTATTTGCAATTATTATTTTGTTTTGCTTAAAGCTTGCGCCTCTTGTATGTCGAAGTCATTATAGGTGGAAAAGGACTGGAGTAATGGAGCTTGAAGTTATTCGGTAATGGCATTTTGAAGAAACTATGAAGGTTTTTTCCTGGAGTGATTTGGAGAAACCATGGACAATGAACATCTGGATGGCAAGACGGGTATTCGAATCCGCGTCTTCCCAAATTCAAGGCCAGAGCGTTACCGCTCATCCAGCTAACGTAAGGACGAGACAGACACAAAGTTTCTCTGCTGTCCAGCGAACCTTATGCAGCTGGGAACACTGTTTTCCAGGCGACAGCCAGCTAGACGATTCCTGTCTGGTCCTTAACCCCGTCGCCCACCTTCTGTCTCCACCCTCCTGATCGATACATCACGCCCTTACACTGACGACACAGAAGCCCGATTAAAGCGGACGTCACGCTGCTGCGAACTAGAACGATGTAGAATTGAATTCGTGACCTTGTTTTTCGGCGGGAAATACTTACACGTCAATTTAAAATATAAATGCCGTATTATACGTGTATACAGCCATCAAATCCCTCAACGTTATCCACACACTAGCTCCATTTCTTAAACGCTTTCTTAACTGAAGTTTCTCCAGTAAGAACTTTGTCTTACAATAAATTACTGTACTAGCATATGACAAACGACATGATCTATGATCTGCGTAACTAAGAAAGAATTTATGATAAACAAGGCATTCCCGGTGTATCTGTGTCACGAAATCTTCACAGGTTTTCTGGTTCTCTAAAGTACAATGAACCTGATGATGGCGGCAGAGCAAGCCGCCGAAAGCTTGTCTTTTGAAAATATTATCCGGCGGAAAGCCTGTGAAGATTTCGTGTCAAAGGATTTATGTTTTTACTCATGGGACAATACCAACGATATATTAATTTTTAAAGATTTTAAAAACTGTAATTGACACATTGCTTCTATTCCTGTATCATAATTCCATCTTAGTGTTTAAGATTGTGAAACAGAAAAGGGTAACATTAATTAGATTATTAAACGGCTATGGATTCAAGTATATAGCAATATAGCTTCTTTGAGAGCTGTAGTCAAATGTTACGAGAAGGTTTCTATTCGAATTAAATAGCAACTCAATGTAAATGACATGATTGCCATAGATCCGTTGTTAAATTAAAATATTGAAGGAATACTAGATGAACTTTTTACTTACATAAAATATCTTTTTACGTAGCCTTACTAATAACTTAATCCTTGTGGTTATAACAAATGTGACGAACGGATCTTTTAGCAACTGAAGAATCATCTTACGATATTTTTTGTTGATTTTTTTTCAGATATGCGAAGTAAAAAACGGAGTTCCTTCGTCATATAACCAGTTCCAGTCCCTGTCAGAGTCCATCCTTTATGAAAGGAAACATTTATGTGTCGACGCTCTTATGATTATACATTCGTGAGAACAAGGGTTCAGACCATTCTAATTTGGATTTTCCTTGGTTTTTACGAAATGCGGGTGTAGTTGTTCCCTTGGTTCATGGCCGAATCATTCCCGTTTCTTACTCTCACTATAATGACCTCGACGTCAACGAGGTGTAAATCTATAAGGAAAAAAATTTCTTAGGGCATTGCACGTCATTGAGATTACGGCGGCCAGATGGACGATAGAAACAGTGTCCTCCCAGATGCGAGACCGTAGCTTCAACCACCATCAGGTCAACCTTCTGGTCGTAATTAATGTGGAAATATACCATTTTGGCTGAAAATTCTCTTACAGCTGTTATGTGATGATGGAAGCATCGACATGTTCGAGAATCAAACTCTATTGTCTCTATAAATATGAGATTTGTTTGTTCCTGCTTAGTGCTTTGCAGATAGCATATACTTCTTAATGGCTCTCTTCCTTTTTGGAAGCAATTCATAATGACATTTATCCTCCGAATTGAAGATCGCTCACGTCTCACATCACACGTTTATTATTTTGAGTCTGTTTCACCGCCTGAGCAATGATATCCACCCGAACTTCCATCGAGCGTGATGGGTGAACAGTTAACGTTGTGGCCTCGCATTCGGAAGTACCTATGTTCAAATCCCCGTCCGGAAATTCAGATTAGGGTTTTCCATGGTTTGTCCAAATCACTCCGGGCGAATGCTGGGATGCTTCCTTAAAAAGGCCATAGCAGAATTCCTTGCCTCCGACTTTCGTATTCTCAGGGTCGACGAGGTATAAAGCCATAACAAAACTGAACTTCCATCCTAGCATTTAATTTTTAATACCACATGTGGCTTCATAAAAGTTTTTACCATCGCTTGTTCATTTTGCGCCGGGAAAAATCTCTGACGTGCATATGCTCACATAAATGACATAAACATTTCGCCTAAAACAAACAGAAGACATTTCCCGTACCTCACACTAAGGAAGACTTGCAAAGCGAAGAGGGAGGCCACAGAGTGGGTAAAAAGCTGGCAATGTTTTGGGATAAGCTGCATGTGCAGACAATACATGGGCGCCGAGGAAGAATCCGGTGTGAGCTGTTAACGAGGCAACTCGTCGAAATCCGTGATCAAACAGTCCGCAGCGAAAGACGCAACAAAGGCCGTCCTCGTTATTATTTCACAAAGCGTCCCGCTGATGTTTGGAGCCCTTCTTTATGCAAACAAATTGCGCGTCGGGCTCCGCGATAAATAACGCTCTTTGCCCGGAGGAAAATACGGCACCAAGGAGGATATGGAAATTCGGAGCCGGCTTTGGACACGATAGTTCCTGTGCGATGCGTCATCCGTTTGGACTGAGATCGGAGCAACAACAATGCGATGGCGATGTTTCTTCTATTTGCTGTAAAAAAAAGTCATAGCTGATTTAACCAGCACCGGAATCTGACACTTGCCTCGATCTCCAATAAACTGCGACAACATTAGCGTTTGTTTATGTTCAGACTATCAATACTAATAAAAGATTAAGCTTGGTCAATGCGTCCGTAACGCTGTGACGTCAAGCTATTGGCCTTCGTTGCCGAACTAACAACGGAGAGAAATTTTGCCAGTAATTCTTGGTAATGCGTGTTATTTACTAAACGTTCTATTTAGCTAACCATCCGCGAATAAATGATTTGTCAAAACATCAAAAAAGCCGGCCCCGGTAGCGTAGGGGCTAGAGTACTGGCCCCACGTGCCGAAGGTCGCCGGTTCGAGTCCGGCCGAGGGCATGGGTGTTTAAGTGTTGTATGTGAGTGTGCTTGTCGTGTCCGTCCTGTGGTGTGTCTGGAATTACTTGAAAGATATATATATATATATATACACACGTGGAGAAACTGAATACAGTGGATGAACTAAACTCGTACTTGAGCTGGCTGTATGGCCTATGGAAGCCAAATGCCATTAATATATATATATAAAAAAATAGTATATATGATGTTTAAATTGGCATATTAATTCCTAGCTATTTTTTTATAGTTCCTTGCATTCGTTCGATGATGATGTTTTCGTTAAACTTAGACCAAATGTGTACAGGGTGATTATAATTAAAGTTTAAGTTTCAAAACGCTTTAAAAAACGAACCACTGCTTAGAATGACGTCAAAATTGAACGGCGTATTATTGAAGAAGGGGGAAAGAACATTAACAAAAAAAGCATCCATCCAATCGGTTTTTAATTGTCCTGAGGCTAAAAACAGCATAAAATGCATCCATCCAATAGGTTTTTAAGTTTCGCGAGACTGGCGTTAAACATGTTCAATATGCTGTCCACTGTTGTGTGCAACAAGATTACATCGGGAAACAGCATGTTCCACAACTGATCGAAGTGTCACCGGGGTCAAGTTCAGAATGTGTTGGGCAATGCGTGTCTTCAATTCAGCGCTGGCAATCGGAGTACTGAACACAACATCTTTCAGATAACCCCACAGCCAGAAATCACACGGATTAGGATCAGGCGATCGGGCCGGCCAGGCTGTAGGGAAATGACGACTGATAATTCTAGCATTTCCGAAATGCCGCCTCAACAACTGCTTCACTTGATTTACAATGTGCGGAGGAGCGTCATCTTGCATTAATGTTCTTTCCCCCTTCTTCAATATTGCACCGTTAAATTTTGACGTCATTCTAAGCAGACAAATGGCATTTTATGTTACAGCAGACAGCATGAGTAATTCATTTTTTAATAATTTAAGTTGTTTTCATGATCAACATGTTACTGACATCATTACTTCGTTTGATCAAAAGTATTTCCTCATTTATCGCTATCTATGCGGCATAGACCGTAACTATAAATAATATTACGTGGCATAATGTAAGTTACTGATATTCATGTTTAATTTCATTCCCATTCACTGACGCCATATTAATGAGGTCATTATTTCAGCCGCTTCTAAATAGTTCCAACAGTGTCAGCCGCTCAAACGTTGTAATATCGATCTGAAACACGGGTAATTAAAAAGAAAGGAGTAAGAATCCGTGAATATTTTTATCAAGTTCATATCGTGATTCATCACGTCACTAACTTGTGATAAAGTTAATGTATTCATTCGCATGTGAGTAAAGCTTTGAATTTATTACGGCGTTGTTATCAGAGCTTTTAGTTAGGTAGAAGTGTAACAAGAATGACAAATTTTGCTACAGTGTAAGGCACGAGGAATTACATTGAACGTTACTTCATAACAATTCTTTTTAGTTAAGAAACTGTGTAGAAATGAATTGCCAGAATACTCTGTTCAACCCGTTATTTGAGACGTGTTTTTGAAACTAGTGAGTTATATAAATCGTATATATGCTATAATTTTTTTTCCCTATAAGTCATGTAGTTTGAAGACAGGTGTTCATAATATCTTTGAATTCACAACTACTGCGTGGTATGTGAAACTTTACATCGCGTTTCCACAACTTCATCTGAAATCTACGAACATTTATTAACAGGTGCGTAGGCTTTATGTTGTGTTCGCGAATGAATAAATGAAACCTTTTCCTATTGAATGCTGTTAACACCAAAACATTCTACTATTTCACTGCGACATTGAAACAGAACTTTTCTGACACTAATCCACGTGGATGGTACACGAGTTTGTTGAAAAATTATATTCCATGGAGCAAGTGAACAAAATACTTTGTTGATGTTTTGTTCTATCGCTTGGCGAGAGTGATGTGTTCAGGGGAGTAATAGAGGAGAATATTTTGAAAGCAACAGAGGTGACATGATGGGATGAGAGAAAAATATTTGATTTTAAATATCTGCAAACACCATTCAATCCAGGCGCGTTTGGTAGGCCGCCTTATAGGTTATTTCTTTAGGGCAAGTAGTGGAACAGAAAATAAATAGACGAGTCATTTAAATAGTGATTATATAAGTGGTAAAAAGCACGTGCTTCTCTTGTCACGAGCAATGATTCCCCTCACCCTAGAATTTATTTAATTGTAAACCTGACAACACGTATGTTTAGTCCAAAGGTAATCTTTTCAATGTAGTTGAAGCACAAGTTATTGAGTAATCTTGTAGGTGTAAGACTTTAACGTCCACGGCTCATTCGGAAGTTTCACCACCAAAATCGCAGGTAACAGCTCGTAAGGCATGCTGTGACAGCGTGAAGCCATCAATACCCCAGTGCCCATTGTTCTGAGCGTAAAGCTCATCCAGCAGCCAACACATAAACAATGCAAGCCTCGGTTTCTCATCTATCACTGCAGTTTGTAGTTGTCAACTACACATATGTGCAAAAGAATTTTAAGAAAGGGCCACGAAGAGCCTCCTTCGTCAGTAGAGCAAGATCCCACGGCTGATCAAAAAATCTACCTGTTATTGTGATGCATTCTGTTTCATACAGCGTTATCTTTTTGACACCGATCTTAATTTGATTACATGTAATGTTAAGTAGTGTCTGAAATAAAAACAAACATTTTACATCAAATTAACAAGTAACCAGGGTGCTTTATTCATTCCGAAGAAAGTAATGGACAGACAATCCTCAAAAAAATTAATACCAAAAGGAATGGAAAATGTAAGCTAATTTTGTTTCTTCAAACGTGTTTTATTAATAAAATAATTAAGTTTTGTAACAATGATGTATATTTAATTGTGTTATACCAGTAACTAACATGTTTTGCTTTTACATATTTGGAAGGATTAAGAAATCCGTTTCTGTGAAACTTTCACATATCGCGTTACATTAAATGCATTAAACTATCGTTAATTGTGTCTTGAAACATTACGCGAAACGTGGAAGGAAACACCATTTATCATAATTTCGTATTTCTTGGTACTAAGATAGTTTAATTACTTTTGTGCGCAATACTTAACGTACTGATATAGCATCCCCCAAGAATTCAAACTCTGGGATGAAACTGTTTTGAATTTCCTGTTCCATTGTTTCTAAGAGATTATTGCCATTCACTTATTTCAAAAAAATTGCGTAACAGAACGCATAGTTTCCAGAAAAAAATATTAATGACTTGGATTCATTTCAGAAAAATATGTTATGACTTCCGAAGTGCTTTCCGATAAATTCCTTTTAAATATATTTTCATGCATAAAATATTATGTTGAATAATTACCTGCCTCTTAAGTTACCTAAAACAAACAACAAATACAGATTGACGCATTGTACAGACTTATGCCAAGTCCCTGAGGGGTGTTTGGAGTAAAATCAACCAAGATATCTGTTTTCCTGTGCGTAATCCATAAGAATCCATGTGAATTGCAAACTAATCACTAAACTATACAGTATTGAGAAAGTTATTAGGAATTCTTACTATACCTATCACATTATTATATGGTATGGATAAAATAACTGATATTTCTATATATTTCCTCTGATACGTTTATCTATTATAGTACGTTGCTACAGTAATCCATAATTTCTGTTACGTTCTGATTATAGATGTGGACTTTGGAAATACGACAAAACTTTAATAAACCTATGTTGGTCAGTAAAGTTAGTTATTTGTTTAATTTCACGTTAATAAAGGAAGGGCTTCAAAACGGACTCTGTGTTTTTCCGAAACCACGCATATGCAAGATTCGACTGAAAATGTGGCTAGACAGACAGTAAGAACATTTGGAGTGAGTAGCGACAGTTATCTGATTTTTAGATGATAGGCTTATTAACTAGTAGTGAAGGAATCATTTGCTTGTACGACCAACTCTGATCATCAGCCTCATTGTATCATAGCTGTATTCATAAACAGACAACCTTAGGATCAGTCATCCTTGAGATAGAACAACAAAAAAAATGTTTACAGCTCAGCACCGGGCTTTTGGTTGCATCACAAGTATTTCCATTGAGTAACAGATATGTTGATACTGACAATCACTTGGAAACAAAGAAATATGGCAAGTAGTTTCCAGGCAAGCTGGATAGCACGTTGACACACGTTCACACTTTGATATGTTTCACATGCTCTGCTAAAACACAAGGCAAGGGTATCCAACGAAATGTCTTCTCTGCAAGGTCATACATTCTAGTGGTCTCAGAAAGTCACTGACTTAGTGTGCGATGGTAAGAGTTACTGCACAAAACAGGAAGGATTTGATGTACGCTACCTCATAGTTCGTACCTGTCTTACCTTCGTCCAGTATTTCGTTTGTTGAGTTACATTGCCCATCAAATTTTAGGAAACATGTATATCGGACAAACAGGAAACCATTTGGTCTTGCGTAAGAAACAATACGTAAACGTGATACAGTTACCACTTCTAGCCATTATTAAATGGTTGCTATAAGCTATCATACATATACTCAGTTTTTAATACTTAAGAAAGGACTACTAATATTTACAACAATATTACACCTGTATGATGCCACGGTTAAGCACTGTTGTAAGGATTCTGAAGCAAACAATCCTTACTAAGAGAAATGAAACCATGCATTAATGGAAATTGTATCCATAGATGTAGAATAATGTTTTATGCACAAGTTATATTCGAATTGGTCTAACCCCGCTACCAGCAATGGGGAATCATTACTACCTAAGAACATACATCCAATAACTCATGAAAACATTAAGATCTATTTTAAAGTAACCGTATTAAAAGTAGTACAAGGGCTTAATTTAATAACGCCACTGATATTAACAGCAGTGATTCAACAAATATGATACAAATGAAGTAACCAGTTTCCGATTTCTGTAATATTAAGTTCATTTAATTATTTTTCTGAGAAAAAAATTCAACAGTCCAGCATGGTGCGTAAGCGGTAACGCTCTTCCCTCGCATTCGGAAGGATGAGAGTTCAAATCCCCGCCAGCCATCCAGATTTGGGTTTTCCATGGTTTCCCCAGACTACTCTGGCGAAAGTCGGGAAGGATCCTTTAAAATGCCACGGCCGAATTCCTTCCCGTTCCTTGTCCCCATGATTCTAATTGCCACGAGGGTAACGATGAATAAACGGCAAGCAAAAAAAAAATAAAAAAAATCTTGCAGAACAACTTTTTAATAGTAATATTTCGTAATATAGCAGAAAAGGTATACACATTGTACAGATTTATGTCAAGACCATTAGAGATGTATGGAGTAAAATCAACCAAGGTATCGATTTTAATGTGCTTAATCTAGAAGAATTTTACATGTGAATTGTAAAATGTCTGATACACTGTTATAGGTTTAGAAATATAAACATAATAAAAGTATTCTGTGGCTTCCGCTGCCGTCTTTGTTAAAACGAATAGATTTTGTTGGAATTTAATATGTCTGATGAAGGCTGCAGGGTGGCAGCCGAAAGCTTACACTGGAAAATAAATAAAGCAGCATTCTTGCAATATCCAGTTGTTATTAAGATAAAAGTATATTCATCTTGTCTTTTGACCTGCTGAAAAAGTTTGATTTGCCAGGCATTCTACTGTTCTCGTAGCTAGATCTACAATTTAACATGGAATCCGAACCACAGAACATCCTGGCATATATATATATAGAGCAAACACTCGAGTGGGTTGGTCTTCCAAGGAGAATGTCTCTTCATCTATGGGTCCTAAACACACACTTTACCACAAAGATGACAGATATTTCCGGTCAAAATGTGGAGATGCTGCATTTTTTCCTCAACTGTTGATTTTTTTTTTCCTGCGCTGCCTTTTTTCATTCGCTGATCGTCGGCGATTTTCTTAAAATAACATGGTTCCTTGATGAACAAGTGACCTCCAGGATGAGCGGTCAAGAGCAGAGGTTTCGGAATGCAAATATTGGGCATTCAGACCACATGGCCGTCGTTTTACAATAATCTATTCACTGTTAGAGGATTTGGCTTCTTCAAGGATACTTATATTGGTGCGTATATCCAGCCATGTTACTCGTAGGGTTCTTCTCAGCCATCTTTGATGGAATTATTCAAGCGTACCATGTCCAACATTCAGATCCGAAGAGTAAGGTGGCAATAATAATAGAATTGTTCACAAGGATCTTAATTGTGGTGTTCACGTCATGATTGTCAAACACTCTTCATCTTAGCCTGGCAAAGAATGCTCCAGAACTGGTAATTCTGTGTTGAATTACTACGTAAATGTTTGAAATTGATGAGAGGTTATTACCAAGATAGGGGAAGGTGTTAACAACTCGCAGGTTTGCCACGTCGATGGTTAGAATACTCTTTCTTTGCCCTTCCGCAGCAGTTGATTAGTGCAGAATCTGGCATTGCTCATACGATCATACATCACTTTTAACAGTTCCAGGATTTGAGCCCATAACCGGTTGGAAAACTTTGGAGAGAAAGTGCCTTAACCGCTGAGCCTCCAGACCGAAGATAACAAACGGTTATTGTTACAGATCAGTAAATTAATTCATTTTTACAGAAGAGCAGAGCAGTATATGAGTAAAAAGTGGTTTCGCTTCCCATTATTAGAAATCTTAAGGTATTACGGGTAATGAGTACAAACGTTCCATTAAGTCCAGTTAGTCGGACACACAAGCCAGTAACCGACCTCCCACCAATTCAACCACCGTATGAAAAGGAACAAAGAGAGAGAGAGAGAGAGAGAGAGAGAGATCCTCTTATTCTCGCCGAGCAGACAAGCTAATTCTTCCGAGAGAACACAATTGGCCTCTCTCCACTGCGGAGCGGCGCAGTGAAAAATTTCTCTCTTTTCCCTGCTGTTTGAGAATTAACTACGAAAAATTGCCTCCCCGTGCCTTCTGAATGGCTGTCGCCCCGACCCTCCACTTCAGCTCTCTTTGTCTCTGCCGTGGCGGCCAATTACGGGCGAGCCTTGTCAAAACATTTTGATTTCAACGGGGAGCGAGGCTGGGGACACTGCGATAGCGTAACCTCTGAATAGCGGCTCAGCAACGGCAGGTCTGAAAAACAACACCATAAGGGTAATGAACACCTTCTTTAATTTAGGTTTCGGTCTTGTTTAATCTCTATGAATTCCGAACGACTAATTTACAATACGTTCACACTCTGTGTAACAGCAGTTGGTATATTAATCTGGATATTTTCTCCACTTCATACGGTTCAGTAATTATTCGTGCTATGCTTCATATATGTTGTAACCTACTTTACTGCAGAATGTTATTTAAACATTTCACACTATTTACATTTCGTAGTTTTATAAATTATAATGACAATAGCAATGAGACTCCCAAGTAAGTTAAATCTGATATAAGTGTAATATTCCTCCAACGGAATAAAATATTTCCTTATCGACGTAAATAAAATATAAGAAAAACACGACGGTATTCACTACAATACAGTACACTGGAATGTTAAATTGAAGTACTATTGATTTCTGAATCTTAATTCCATAAAATACTGCTGTCACTGAAGACTGTATATTTCCTTGTCTGATGACAATGAATGTCGAGCCTCTGGTTTGCGGATAAGAATAGACATACTTAACCGAGGGTGACAAGACGGAAGACGCTTAAAATGCACCATGTTATCCCATGATCCTTTACATCCTTTTCGTCTTCTCACGACTAAAGTACGACCCCTCCACATCACACATTAATTAATGTGTATAAAGTCTCGTTCTCTTCCTTTTGTCAGAGGTGATCACATTTCAGTTTTAGTGGACGGTGTGTGTAGTAATACATCTACCAAATACCATTAAGTTGTTGACATATTTAAGAAGATATTGAGGTAAACAAATACAGAAACACCTTAAACAGCCACAAATACAATTGTTGCACTGCTTAATACAGAAAGTATTTCAGTCAGCACGCAAGTATCGCAATGTAATGTTACTTTTTCAAATTCAGTATGACTTCCTAAGACCTTGTTTCAACGAATTATTTTCCGTAGAAGAACACGATTTTTTACGTGTTGTTTGCAGTCAGCGTAATCAGTGGTATTAGAATTTACTTACATTGTTCGCTCCTCCTAGCTCTTCAGGTTTTCTTGAAGTTTTCATTTGCTACTTCTAACATTTTTGTACCAAGTAACCAGAAAAATAAATATTAAAAATAGTTTCCAACCAACCAGTTGGCTGAACAAGATTGAGAAAAGTGTTAGTACTGTGACATTGTGACGCGACTATAAGCTCGAGAAATTATTGTATATCTTAAGATACATATCCTTTCCATTAAGTACAAGCCTTCATTATTTACGCTCACATGTTGTATTGTTTTCAAGTTTTTGTTTTCCAAATACATAAATAAACTGGATACAGATACGCAGAGCTAATGCTTTCATATCCACACGATACGAATAATTTTACATTTATGTCCGTGAGACATAATACTCACTTTTAAGTCCTACTTTACTGCAGCTGGTTTTAAATAGCTAGCCCAATTATCCCTGTGTAAGCTGAAAGGCACATTTTACCGATGAAAAATTACGTAGCAAATGCAAACAAAGCTGAATGTGACACGCGATTACATCCAGCGTCTTTCTCTTTGCCCTATCAGCATCTGTGGCAAAATTATTGCCTATCAGATGTACAGTAAAGTTAGATTTACTTTCTAGATTATTTTTTTTAGAGATATCGTAAAATAAACATAAATATTTTGATTTCTGTATTATTGTAGTTTATTTAAAACTCAAGTAAAAAATTTAAAACTAATCTCTTACATCACAACTTTACATGTTTTAAATACTCATACTTAGCAATATAGCAAAACGAGAATTTTTATCTTACATAAGCTGTTTACATCATTTAATTGGGTTGTCGTAATTTCTTCGGATAATCGTGTACTGGTTAGGCATACCTAGGGTCGGCGCTAGGATTCTTGGGCTCCGGGTAAGCATTCTTACCTATGGTCCACTCTCCTCCCCCCCACCCCCCCACACAGCAAATATATCACTTCAAACTTTTTTTTTAATAAAGGAAGAAATATTTTACTGCAAATAATCTAAAAAATAAAATAATGTTTGATGTCTATTTAGCTAGGCGGCCGGCTGATCCACTTCGAGTGCTCGGGTCCCCTCTTTTTGGCTAATTTTATTCCATTTATTACAATAAGGCATATAATTATTCAAATAATTAATGAAGAAATTGAGCAGGATTTTCTTTGCATATTTACAAGACTGCTACATCTGCACTTCAGCTAATCTCAGATTTATTCACAAATAAACATCAACAAACATCACGAATAAAAAGTAATTTAAATTAATACATTTCTTAGCAGATTATCTGGTGTTTATGGGATAAGTTCATTTGAATAATATTCTCCTAGCAGTAAGCTATTAGTCGGGAGCATGAGTTATGGGATCGGTACTGGGCTTCGAAAACTACATTTTGCTGTGATAAGTTTACTAATTTTTGTGTATCAATACCATTGTGGTGAAAAGATGCCTTCAGGTCGGATCCGGTGTCGATTTGTCGGTGATGAAATGCTCTTTCAACGTAACACACATTCGTTTGATGGAGGCAGATGATGGTATATTCTACAATCGGCAGAAGATAGAATACGCTACGATCTTCACTTTGCCCAACCGAGTATTGTCAGAGTCCACAGTTCTCATCTGGCTCATACAATGGCACCAGAACAAAAGCGTCTTCTCCTCGCCAATATACATGGAATGAAAATCCAGCACACGTATTAAAACGTCACGCGAAGTTTTTTGGAATTCTCCCCTTCGCTAGAATCGGCTCCCTACATATCTATTATAATCTGTCAGGTGGCCAACTAAATCAGTTGTTTCACCCAGCCCAAACTGCATTCTTTTCGCCTACTAATATGATTTTTAAAATAAAATGTATTGGAGCTTCAGCGATCCATTGCAGAATCTAATACCAGTTACAGAACACGGAAGTTCACACGGTAATCTACCTCTAGCAGTTTGGCGATTGTTACTACTGTGAGCTCTATCAGCACTGTGACACCGAGCATGGTGGGTGAGCGACTAAAGGTCTGGCCTCGCATTCGGGAAGGTGCCATTTTGAATCCCCGTCCGGGCATCCAGATTTTGGGTTTTTCCAAGGTTTCACCAAATCACTCCAGGGTAATGGAGGGAAGCTTTCTTTAAAAAGGCCATAGCCGAATGCCTTCTCATTCCTTGTACCTAGTCCATTCCCACCTCTAATGACCTCGATTTCGAAGAGGAGTAAAGCCATAAAAAACCACTATGACGTGAAATTAGGCCCCTTGTTTACGATCGGGGCCACAGTGCCATCCGTACAAACTCGTAAAGTTAGGACTAGTTATAAAAACACATTTAGCTATTGAGTATTGTAACAAAATCCTCTCTTTCTGGTATTCTATGATCTAGAGAAAGCTTTTGACACCGTGCCTAGATCTGAAATGTGGATGGTATTAAGACGATTTGGATGCCCTGAACATTTTCTGGGATTGATTAGAGCACTCCACGATGGTATGGTTGGTCAAGTCCTTTATCAGAACGACGCCTCTGAAAATTTCCCTGCCACAAATGGTCTGAAACAAGGTTGTGTACTTGCACCAACACTTTTTGCCCTATATTTGGCAGCAATGCTCTACGAAACGTCATCTACCCCCAACACAGGCGTGGAGATCAGATACCGGTTTGACGGAGGACTATTTAATCCAGCAAGACTCCGCTCATCAAGATTAACTTTCCTCACCCAGGTAACAGAACTGCAGTATGCAGATGACAACACCTCTCCAGCACATACCCCTCAGCAGATACAACAGTCCGTAAACTACTTCAAGGACGCATATGACCATTTTGGCCTGACCATCAACACCCGAAAAACTAAAGTGCTAGCGCAACCTGCCCCTGGAGCTACACTCCCAGACTTTGATGTTACCATCTCCGGCACAGCCCTTGAGCAAGTAGATAGCTTCTCCTACCTTGGAAGCATTCTCTCTACACAGTGCACAGCAGAGAAGGATGTAGAAAACAGAATTCGTGCAGCACACATAGCCTTTGGACGACTTACTCGGCGAGTGTTCCTAAACAAAGATCTTAATTTAACCACCAAGCTGATGGTCTACCAAGCTGTAGTTGTCTCCACGTTGCTGTATGGGTGTGAGACATGGACACTCTTCCGGCGAGATATTAAGAAAATGGAGTGATTTCACCAGCTAAAACTTCGCTCTATAATGAACATTAAATAGGACGACTATGTGTCCAACATTAGAGTCTTGGAAAGAGCTCAAATGTATAGCATTGAAGCCCTCATCATCAGCCACCAACTTAGATGGGTTGAACACGTTCAGCGTATGAGCAACAGTAGACTCCCTCGCCAACTTTTATACGGTGAGCTCAGCACTGGCAGCAGACCTCGCGGTGCCCCTAAGAAACGCTACAAAGATCAGTTCAAGAAGACCCTGAAGAAAACTAATATAGCCCTTACCACCCGGGACAGCCTCACAAAAGACCGCGTTCTATGGCGCAAAACTACCTCCACAGCAGTGGCACGTTTCGAAGAGGAGCAGCGAAGTCTGGCAGCTGAATCCCGTTTAAGGCGGAAAGCCCGACAAACCCTACCGCGCCTGCCACCCACATTTGGGTGCAGTGTGTGCGGACGACTGTTCTATGCAAGAATCGGCCTGATCAGCCACCAGCGCACACACAAATAAACACGCAAGAGAGTAACATAAACTTGGAAACGAGTATGGCCGACGATTGTAAGAAACGGTTGGTACGGAAGGGGGGGGGGATACCATCACGTCCTAGACATTTATTGTGAATATGAATATTAATTTACTAATTTGTTAATTGGTGAACTAGAACCTTGAATGCTGCAAGAATTTAAGTTACACAAAATAATATTCAATTTATTCGGTCTTCTGGCTTATACAAGGCCGGGCATATTTAACTTTACGTTAAACACAATATATTCAAAGAAATAAACAAGCAATACCCGGCGTTTACAATTTGCCGGATAAATGCAAACATAAACAAATTTTAAATATTTCAAAGATTTTGCAAAGTTACTATACAATAAAGTGGCACCGCAGGCCAACAAATTAAAGTTAACATTTACAAAAATCCCAGGGGCGCCATTTTAAAGTGAAAAGCATCATTTGAATTAGTTATAATGAGCAAGATGCTTAAAATATGAAGTTAATGATCATGGATAGTTGGTTAGCTCAGTAAATATTGTCGTGATGAGAGCAGAGTGTCTAATCTCAGAAGTCGCTTACGGGTTTGTAAACCTCGTTAAACCCTATGGAACAATGGACCTTTGCGTTGGTACTTTACCGTTGTCGCATCTGCTCGACGAGGTATGACATGCTCTGTGTCACTGTTGAATGCCAATCACGGACCCAAACGCGCTAGTACATCTGCTGATGGCCTTTACCAGATGAAACATCTTGTTCCCGGCCACATCTGAGTCAGAAAGCGTCTAGCTCCAGCCGCGGACCAACAGCTAGGTGAGTGTGTCGGACGACACGTCTATACTTCAGCTCGTCTGACCAGCAAGTCCTCTCTCAGAGCGTCCTCTTCTCCCGCCACGGAAAGCCAGTTTTCCCTCTCTCCATACATGGAACAGAAGCCTTTGATTAACAAATGTGAACCCTGTAGCCATGCACGATTGGTGAAACGACGTAGCCCCACAATCACGTGTTTCGCGCCGTAGCTAGTATTCGTCACTCGTTATGCGCACATTTTCCCTGACCTTACCTCCCTCAACGGAGAGTCGGGGCCATCGCCCTCGCAACCTAACGGAATGTAAGCGTCCTCCACTGCCCGGTCTATTGTGTACGGGCGCCTGGTTGTCGCCAAGCGCTAGGCATTGTCCAGCTATCTGAACGCTCAAAACTGCAGTTCCAACAATTTTCCACATTTAATACTTTCTTGACAGCAATTTTGTACTGAATTAAATTATATAATAATAAATTTGTCCAGCCGGGCTTAATACATAATTATTTACGTATCAATTAATCCTACAATTTACATTTTTAAATAAACAAATACAATAAAAAATTAATATTAATTATGACTATATTAGTATTCATTGCGGGATGACTCTGCCATACCACAGTATAAAGGTATCAAATTACAGGACTCTAATTTTACTTCATCTTCTGTTGTAGCTAAGATCATGGTGCCGTCAACATGATACAACACATTTGTATTAAACAGTCTTAATTCTTGATTAGATACATTAAATACTTCGTTTGACATAAAATGATAATACCGTCTGCCTTTCACAAAAGTATAAAATTTCTGAGCTACAAAGATGATTTTTATGAAGCAAAAATAAAATTCGTTACACCTTACACTACTTGATAGATGAATTGTTTTTCTTTATATCAGTTTACATAATTTATAAAGGAATAAGTTATTTGGTATTAAACAAAATGAAGTGATTCTCTTTGACTTAGTTCTCTGAACGCAGTGAAATATGAAGATCAAAGAACAAAGATTGTAAACATCCTTTTATTCCTATGGTAAAACTAATAATATTGACTAGACGACCCGTGCGAAAATTTTGCGAATAAAATACGACGAATAGTGAGGTTGAATGCTTGTAATATAATGAATAGTAGAACCGTAGTTTGTAACAAATATTTTTCTTTAGTGTAATAGGTACACAGCAAAATACTCACAACATATTATGAAACAGTTAGGAAAATTTAAAACACACTTTATTTATGACAAACTGTCACTGACCTTGGTAGAATAAAACCAACCTTAACAAACTGCACACAACATATCAACATCTCTGTGATATTTGTTGCTGAGCGAATAAAATGATTACATTGGAATTGTATAGCAAAACGACAGTGTTTCCGTAAAAGAAAAAAATATATACGAAAAACTATTTATTGAATAAAAAAAAAGTTTATTGACTTCTCTGTGATATCCGCTGCTGAAATCTGGGGACTTGGCTCTGAACAGTCTCATACGTTCTACCACTTTTAGCACCAAATTCTGAACATTTTTTTCTTAATTTATGATTTTACCTAGCTGGAGACCTTAATTTTTAAAACGATATGTCATTTATCGATTTCAGCTAGGTATCGAAGAAGATAAATGGCATGTAATAAAAACAAAAATTTAAAAAACAACACGTTCTATAACAAATATTGATACTTTTGCCCTTTAAGGGTCGAATTACAAAAAAATTCTTTTATAAAATATGGTGTGACTAAAGCAGCCACCTTGGTCTTTAAAATGATACCTCATTTATCGATTTCGGTTAGTTATCAAGCATGGTAAAAAAAAAGAAGTAGTTTTTAGAATTATATTATTTTTGCCCCTTGTAGTGAGAGGGGCTTTTGGAGGGGGGGGGGATTTTATAAAATTTAATTATTTATAATAATCAATTATTGGGTTGGCAAGAATCTTAACCTTGCCAGATCTCAATGAAACTGACATAGATAATTTATTATATTCATTTGGCTACTACACCGCTAGGCATATTTAACGTTACCATTAATACAATAATCACTAAGATATCTATGCAAGCCTAGCGATTACAACTGGCCGATTTATTCAAGCAAACAATTATATGAATTCTTACTTTAATTGAAAATCTTCTGACGAAGTTAAAGTTAGTAAGCGGGAACAATGTTCTCAATATGCTACAACAAAAACAGTCAGCAATCAAAATGAATTCATGAAATGAACATGCGTTTCGGGCGCCGTTAAATAACAAGGAGAAAACAAGGAACTCGCGACATGCAAAGGCTCCCACAATGTTCAACAAAATGTCAGCTAGCTCAGGGTCAAATTTGCTTAAAGAACGCAAGTCTCTTTCTCAAGTCGTTTACGGGTCATTCGCAGTCTCATAAGAACACAACGATGCAAGACCTGGCGTTAACACTTTACCATAGCATAGGCAGCAGCACTGAAGTCCGTCGTACTATCAGCCCAGCGCGATAGAAAGATCACCAGCCAGTGATTATAGGCAGGTCACTGTACTGACCAAGCACAACCGTTCTGGACCGCAGCCCAGCCTGAAGTAGTATCGACTGTCCCAGACCGTGGTCTGGCGAGAAGTAAGCCCCTCCTCTCCGGAAGGCGACCTTCACATGTTTCCTGTGCGAACCATTGGGGTTACTTACTGGCCTTGGGTGGCGACAGCGAGGCGGCCCCATTGTGTCCGTTCACTGGGAATTACGGCTTCACTTCCGTCCCTAGCCTGAGATGTGCGATCCTTTGCTTAAACAAAATCTTACGCTCACACATTTTTCGCTGAGCCCTCTCAAATGAAATACCCTTGCATATTTATTTAATCATATACAATTTTGGGCTGCCCGAGATTAATTTTAATTTAATTTTAATCTGAATAAAAATAAAAATTAAAAACAATTTAACAAAAATATAAATTGTAGCGTGGCGTGATAACGTCCCGTTACACCCTTAAGGGTGTAATTTGGAGAAAGTTTATTCTTAAAATATGATGTGACGATAGTGGACAATTTAATATTTAAATCGATACGTCATTTATTGATTTCGATTAGGTATCAAGGGAAATAAATAGCTCATGACAGAAAAATAAGTTGTAAAAATATTAATACTTTTGCCCTCTAAGGTTAGAATTTTTGAAAATTTCTTTCTTAAAATGTGGTAACGGAACCGAAGAAATTACGAAGACCTTACTCTTTTAAATGATACCTCGTTTATAAATTTTAGTTTAATTGTCAACGGAGGTAAATGACTTGAGACACAAAAAACGCATTTTAGAAATACTGATATTTATGCCATTTAAGGGTCGAATAACCAAAAATTCTTTCTTAAAATATAATGTGACTATGGTGGAGACCTTAATCTTTACTATGATACCTCATTTATCTATATCGGTTATATATCAAGGGAGATAAATGGCTCGTGACACAAAAATGCATTATAGAAAAATTTATACTTTTCCCTTTAATGGTTGAATTCCAAAAACATTCTTTCTTAAAATATGATGTCACAAAGCTGAGACATTAATCCTCATAACCCTACTTGATTTATGGATTTTGGTTAGATATCCTGGGAGATAAATAGCTCAAGAAATAAAAAACAAATTTTAGAAAAATTGACATTTTTGCCCTTTAAGGATCCAATTACGAACAATTACTTTCTTAAAATATAATGTTACCACGGCGAAGCCTTATTCGTTAATATGATACCTCATTTATCTGTATCGGTTAGATATTAAGGGAGATAAATCGCTCGTGACACAAAAATACGTTATTGAAAAATTTAAACTTTTTCCCTTTAAGGGTTGAATTCCAAAAACATTCTTTCTTAGAATATTATGTCACAAAGCTGAGACATTACTCCTCATAATCCTAATTCATTTATCGATTTTGGTTAGATATCCAGGGAGATAAATGGCTCGAGATACAAAAAACGCATTTTAAAAAAATCGCCATTTTTGACCTTTAAGGGTCGAAAAACGAAAAATTCCTTTCTTAGAATATAATGTTACCACGGCGGAGACCTTAGTCTTTAATATGATATCTCATTTATCTATATCGGTTAGAAATCAAGGGAGATAAATGGCTCGTGACACAAAAATGCATTATAGAAAAATTTATACTTTTTACCTTTAATGGTTGAATTCCAAAAACATTCTTTCTTAAAATATGATGTCACAAAGCTGAGACATTACTCCTCATAATCCTACTTCATTTATCGATTTTGGTTAGATATCCAGGGAGACAAATTTCTCAAGACATAAAAAACGAATTTTAGAAAAGTTGAAATTTTTGCCCTTTAATGGTCCAATTATGAACAATTACTTTCTTAAAATATAATGTTACCACGGCGGAAACCTTATTCTTTAATATGATACCTCATTTATCTATATCGGTTAGATATCCAGGGAGATAAATGGCTCGAGATACAAAAAACGCATTTTAGAAAAATCGACATTTTTGCCCTTTAAGGGTCGAAAAACGAAAAATTCTTTTCTTGCAATATAATGTTACCACAGCGGAGACCTCGATCTTTAATATGATACCTCATTTATCTATATCGGTTAGATATTAAGAGAGCTAAATCGCTCGTGTCACAATCACGCATTGCAAAAGTATTGATACTTTTGCCCTTGAAGGGTCGAATTCCGAAAAATATCTGTCTTAATATATGACGTCACTAAAGCGGAGATCTTAATCTTTAAAATGATACTACATTAAACGATTTCATATACGTATCCAGGGAGATAAATGACTCGTAACACAGAAAACAGTATTTTAGAAAGATTGACATTTTTGCCCTTTCAGGGTCGAATTCCGAAAACTTCATTTCCTAAAATATGATGTGACCAAAGTGGAGACCATAAGATTTAAAATGACACCTCATTCATTGATTTTGGTTAAGTATGAAAGAAGATACAGGCTTGTGACAAAGAAATACCTTATAGAAATAATATATATGAATGATTCTGACAGGTTGTCAACTATTTTAATTAGATGAATAGCCATTTGTTAAATCAGCCGAGGTTGCTGCTAAAATTAAGAAACTATGTCTCATCAATTGTGAAGCACAGAATATTCATTCCATTCGGTGCTGCCAGTGCCTATATCTTTGACTTAATTAGGGGTATACGGCTTGGGATTTCCCGCCATCACCTTCTCTTCAGCGGACGGTTTAAGTTACTTACGTTGTCATTATCTGCAGCTCTCAGAACTTTCCGTGGAATCGACAGCTCCGACGGAATGATTCTTTCCACGCGGCCTCTCTCTTTTTCACGCCTTATTATATCTGACGCGAATCCCGCTCTGAGGAAAACCTTCAGCAGCCCATCCGTCTTCGCTTTTCTTGGAAGCCATTATTTTCCTCTTTATCTGTTTCGCTTCTCTCGCTGCTAATGTGGCTGCCGAGTATTTCTGCTTGGTCTGGTTGCCTGTCTTCCTTCATTTTCCTTATTCCATTCAGCGCCAGGCGGTAAGCTACTCACAGCAGATGGACCGACCGCCTGTTGGTCTACACCACTCTCTCAAGTCACTATAGATACCAGATTCAGTTACTTTCCGTAGTACAGAAAGCTATGGACGAAACTTACATGAACATTGGCGACTACCGTTTTATAGACCAACATGATGATTTCACCTTTCCTTCACGTCGTGTATATAATTTCTAAAAGGTGTTTTCTCCCTTCATACTTAACTGAAATCGATAACTGAGGTATCTTTTTAAAGACTGAGTTCTCCGCTTTGGTAACATTATTAATTAAGAAGGCATTTTTCAACATTCAACTCGTAAAAAGCAAAATTATGTACAATTACGGTCAACAGTATACGATATTTCAGTCAAGCTATTAGGTTTCGCTGGCTTCCTACCGCTAATGCGATCAATCCTTAGTAAAGCCTAACGGCTTGGTTCTGAACTGTCACATACGCGTGACCTTGATAGTTAATACTTTTTCCATTAAATATTAAATTCCGAAAAATTTTATTCTTAGTGTATGATCTTAACAAAGCGGGGATGTCAAACATTAAAATTATAGTTCATTTATCTATTTGGTTAGTTTTGACCGGAGACAAACTGCTCATGACAAAAAAGTCTTAGAAGTAATCATATAATCTGCCCTTTAATCATCGAATTCCAAAAATTCCTGTCTTATTTTATGATTATATTAAACAGGAGACTATAATTTTTAAAATGATTCCTCATTTAATGAATTTCGGGTAGGTATAAAGAGAGCTAAATGGCTAATGAGCAAAAAACCCATTTTAGAAATAATGATACTTTTGCTCTTTCAGGGTTGTATTTTGAAAACTGTCTTTCCTAAATTATAATTCGCTCAAAGCTGAGACCTTAATTTTCAAAATGATACCTCATTTATCTGTTTCGGTTGGGTATCAAGAGAGATAAAGGGATGGTGAAACAAAAACAACTTTTTTTTTTTTAATTTGATCTCAACAAAGCTCATCGACTTTGGAAGGTATCAAAGGATGCACGTTTTAGAAATAATGATATTTTTCTCTTAAAGGGTTAAATACCGAAACATTCCGTTGTTAAAATATGATATGACCACAGGGGAAACCTAAATCTTTAAAATAATACCTGATTTATCAATTTCGATTAGATATGATGACAAATAATGGCTTGTGTAAAAAAATCTTATACAAATAATATATATGATATTGATAGTTGTTTCGTTGATAGTTCCACATAATTCTTATAAACAATTTACTTCTTTATTTTTTACCCTTACGTAGTGACGACATTTGAATCATTACGGTATAAATCTTATTTTTAGGGGAACTTACTCAAAATCATATAAATAATTGATTTAGAGAATAAAGAATAGATAATAAAGAAAGTCGATCTAACCTCGTTTTATCAATATCAATTTTTAGTTTTAACTGAAAATTAGGGATTTAACATTTTTACCCAATCCGATATCTTTTTTTGTGACGATCTTAAATATCTAAAAAAGAATATGATTTTGGAATGTTGATTTTCAATAAAACAACGAGTCTTTAATGTCAGTTGTTTTGATAGTTTATTATGTCATCAGTAAATTAGAATAGCTTGGTGTTATATAAATTTTAAAAAAAAAATCTTTCATTTTTCTCATCCCTACTATTTAAAACACTAAAAGAGTTCATGGAAACAAATATTAGATTATTCAGTCAAGCTCTATTACAATACCTCCAACAGAAGTTGAGCTATTATTTCAATAGGGATACTGATCTAAACCGTTTTCTCATGCCTTACATTAAAGCTAATAATTCACATTCTAATTAATTAATACTAATCATTAAATTATTACATTGTTTGATCTCACTAGCTTCCTTTGTCGTGTCTGCGTACTTTGGCAATCCTTTCATAAGGGCCTCTCAGAACAGCCTATACTCATTTTGTAGCCAGTTGAATTACTTGTGCACTAGTCTGAGGGTTGCAGTAATTACGTCTTTTGTCTAAATTAATTAAGCTTATTTTTGTCACGAATTAATTTGGTGATTATCTCCTCTGATTAAACCTTCAAGCCTGTAAGTAAATCTCAATCATTAATGTTTTAAATGGTTTCATTTAAGGTTTAGTTAAATTTTGAGTTAATCATTAAGCTCTGTCAAAATGTTCCTATAAAATAACTGTGTGCACTGTGCATGGTGAATTTAACAAACTTAATTTTTTTTAATAATTATTTTTCACACACTTATTCTCGTCTTGGTGCAAGGAAACTTTCTTCAAGTCTTGGTTTGATATATTCCATATTCTTCCCGAGTAATGTTTAAGCCGCATCTGCTAATCTCCAACTAAAGCTTCTTCTTTTTTCCTGCCTTTTATTTGTTCCATCAGTCACGTAGTTAAGTCCAAAAAGCTTCGCTCCTCATCTTTATTTTGCGTAAAACCCGAAAACAGCAATCAGCGAAATTACCCATCATAAAGGAAAATTACCATGAGTCGACTGTTTCATCATGGGAATATACCAAATTGGTTATGACTTACAGTATTGTCTTGTTTAAAATCTCAGTCACTGTTTGGAGGTAGTAATGAGTGATGATAAAAGATACCTACAAGATTAATGGCATAGCTCATCGTTTCGTACCAAGAGTGCCTGTTATGTGTGGCATACACGTGATTTCTGTCCGAAGAGGATTATCAGCACCATAGACTTTATACTACATCTCGGTGATCTTTCTTTATTTAGATGAACGAAAAAGTAATTTTGATATGTTCCATTAATTACTTTTTAATATTAACATTTTTTGATAGTGTTTAGTTGTTTGATGTGATAATAATGAGTATTTAACGTGAGTCCGATGTTAATTTGTTCTAAAGGAAATCAATATTTTTTTTGGCTTATAAGTATGAATAGTCATGCTAGAGTGTAAGTCTAATCTTCCTATCGATAATTTCTTTACAGAGCCAACATGCCATATATATGGATTTAAGGAGTAATTTGAGAAGATGTTCCGCTATTACTTCTACTGCAACAATTTCTTAGTTATCATATGCATGATTATTTTGTTGAGTTTACATCACGTTCATGACATGCTCGACTGTCAATAGATGTGAGTTATTTCGTGTCAATGTATCACCGAAATTTTTGTAAATAGTAATAGTTTTCGAAACAGAATTTGCTTCTTTGGATAAATCTAAGTCTAATAAAGTGATTGGTATGTGGTGCTGATGAGAAGATACTAACTATTATTAAACTTGTTGTGCATCACACGCTTCAAATTGTCTCATTTGTGAATTATATTTCGCTTAATGAAGAATAATGTTGGTGGCAGTTTAGATTAACTGATGGCCAGAAGTAGTCATTTCAGATACTTACAAATTTCTGAAATTTTCTAACAGTCGTTAGTATTTTAAAAGTTTATTTGCAGGTTTGAGAGGGGATTATCAAAGGCTGAGGGAGTAAACCCTGACAGAAAATCAAACGCTGGCCTAGAAGCGTCAATGTAGTCACCCCACAATCAAACTTGCTACCTCTTGGCTAGCAAACAATTGGAAGGACTAATTGTTTTTGCTTGCGAGTCTCAAACAAGAAATAGCAGGACGGATAAAAATAATGACGATAATGGCAAGAAAAAGGACACGAGCTGGATAAAGGATAAAATCCTTTTTGGTACATGGAATGTGCAAGCACTAGCACCTCAACGCTGGCAGAAGGCAATTTTCATCCCATTTCACAAAAAAAGGCTAAGTCAAAGATTGCAATAAACTTGCTGAACGCTGATTATAAAATTTACTCCATCATCATTAAATAAAAATTACAAAAATTTTATGAACCACTCCTTGGAGAAGAACAAACTGGGTTTCGGAAGGGTAGATCATGTACAGATAGTTATTTCACACTCAAAATGCTAATTGAGAAAACGAAAGAGTTTAATCTGGTAACACACCTGGCATTTATTTATTTCAAGAAAGCTTTGGATACAATTGACAGAAGAAAACTTTGGAAAATTCTGGTTGAAAGTAACATAACAGCAATTCGAAACATTTACAGCCAGAATTTAATTGCAGTCAGAACCGAACAACAGCTGTCGAAATAGAAACCCTTTAATCGAAGAGTGAAGCAAAGGTGTTGTCTATTGCCACTTTTATTCAGCATATATATAAACAAAATTGTTAGTGACTGGCGACAAAAACCCCATGGCAGAATCAAAATAGACAGATTGACCAACTTGGACACATTACTGTTTGCAGATGACCAAGTGATTTTTGCTGAATCAGAAGATGACCTGCAGAAATCGGCACATAACCTCCTTAAGACAGCAAAAGAGTACAGAATGGAGATATCTTTATACATAAAGATGAATGTATGTTTGTTTGTTTGTTTGTTCTTCATACAAATCCACAGTTTTCATCCGATCTCGATGAAACTTTGCACACTTATCCTTTAAAACAAGGATAAAAATACTGTCTACATTTGGTTGAAAAATTATCTGTATAAATAACACATGTTGTCTCATAACTTCGAAATGCGGCCACACAAGGAAGCTAAAAAAATTGAGGCTTCGTTAAACCGTTCCGTATAACACTAATTATATTGAATAATTTAATATGTTTGTTTAAGTGTTGGTATCATCAGTTTATCAGTTTTAACTACGTATATTTTTCTACTTTTCTTTTCGCCAGATTTTTAATTATCGTATTTTCGCTGCGACAAAGAATCATCATTCTCAATGTCGATTGAGTTCACAACAGGTGGAATTGAAGAGCAAGCAAGTATTTTGGCTTTGAATATTTGATTTTACGTTCCTTGCCGTCCCCCAGAAGAAAAAATATTATCCTTGTGCTAATAAGTTATAGCAGAAACAAGTATTAGTTGAATATGTTCATTATCCTGCAACTGGGATTGGTTAATGTTTTTTCTTATACACATATCAACCCATCTGATCATGAAAATCCGAAACTACTTACAACTTATGGAAATTTTAAGCATGTTTTGGCTTTGAATATTTGATTTTACGTTCCTTACCGTTGCCCTGAAGAAACGATATTATCCATGTGCTGATAAGTTATAGTTGAATCAAGTATTAGTTGAAAATCTTCAAAAGCCTACAACTGGGATTCGTTAATTTTTTTCATATACACTTTTTAGCCCATCTGATCATTAAAATCCGAAACTACTTACAACTTATGGAAATTTGAAGAAGCAATACCGCACAAGACAATTCTTTAAACTTCGACTCGTCAGCCATACTTGTAAATAATTTAATCATATTATGTATTATATTTAAGGGAGTAGGCTGTTCTAAAGACTCGTAATTCTATATACATAAGAATAGTTTTTCAGACACTTTTAAATCAATTAAGGAGACGTTACATTTTACACTTTCATATCTGAAAATTCTCAGTAAAGCAAGAAGGTAAGGCTATACATACGACATCTATTTGGAATTTTTTTCTTTGGAACAGAATATACATTTATTCTCTTGCCTAAGGGGAAAAATGTATTTCTCAAAATGAATAGTCAGGTAAAATTTCTGATGATATTAAGTAATCGTTCCCCACACTCTAACCGGATAGAAAATCTCAGAAATACAAACGACTACAAACAGCTTAGCTTCTTTTCATTTTCTGTCCTTTCAGTTGTGTCTAAGATTATTTATTTTGTTCTTAATGAGGCAAGTTTGAACTCATAATATCGGAACAGTAAATTTATGGAGAAAACGGCAATTATTTTCACGGATCAGTTGGTAACGATATTAGCTCCGATAATTGCAACTGAACCTGGCAAATTTCTTCGTTATAAAACTTATGTCATGATTTTCACCATCAGAAAAAAAAAAAAAAAAACGAAAAACATTGTTTCTGGGAGATTTTGTTATTAAAATATATGTAATTACATATTTCCATCTCTCTAAGAACCAATTATCAATAACTCGCTCAGAGAAAGCCTTTAAGACAGTGGCAATGACTACATTCCTGAGATGGAATAATGGTTTAAGTTCCAAAGTGCAGTGCACTCTAAAAGTTGCTCAAGCATGTGTAAAAACCAATGGTAGGTAGATACATGCTGCCAAGCATAGTGCCCGTGTATAAAAAGATTAAATTCAGCAATGTGTTATTGTTGTGCATAATGGTTTCCCTACTAACGTTTCATGGACATTTCGATTACTTCTTCTGATTATCACATTTAACTTCCTGTTAATAATTTGCATTAACTTCCACTATCACTAGTTAATAGTCACAAAATGATTTTTTTTTAATATTGACACGATATTTCTATAAATTAATGTACTACCTGAGTACTTTGTCATATTTGGAATTATACGAGGGGTGATCATAAACTAAGGTTACAAATGCTGCAGTGAAAAGCGTCCACATTTGACACAACCAATACAGAAAGCGTATGATACATATATTAAGTCATTTTTCGACATAGTCTCCATGTGGTTTAGGCACTTGTCGCTTCGGGTGATGAGTTTAAATATTTCCTCCTGGCAAAAATCCTGTCCTTGAGTGTTCAGCCTCATTGTTGCCTCCTCGTATGAAGCATAACGTCGGCCTTCTAGGTGCTTCTACAAGATAGGAAGAATGTAAACGTCGCTTGGAGCGAGGTCTAGGCTATATGTGGTAGTCGATGATCATCGTCGGTGACGTTGTCTCTACCGGCAGCCAACTTTCGCACCATTCTGCAGCATTCTGACGAGACATTAGTCTCTCCGTAAACCTCTACGAAATGCCGGTGAATTTTAGTCGCAATTACAATTTGAGCCCACAGAAATCGAAAAACTTAGTTGATTTCTTCGCGAGAACAGATTTACAACCGAGTAACTGTTTGTGTTACCTATATCTAGCGCTGTAAGTGGCGGGTGGATGAAACTCTGCACAGTAGTCCACTGCATGCTTTGGAATTACAGCACACTCCTAATTTCTCTATAACGGACAGCACTCCAGGAGTATCGGTGTTGTCACCTTAGTTTTTGATGCCCCTTCTATAATTCCGTTTTTGGACCAAACACTGTAGTATCGCATAAAGACTTTAAACCTACTCACTGCATAAATACGTTATTGTTTCCGAGTAAGAATTTATATCAGTTTACAACTTCTCATTACATTTTTGTCGCTCCTTGTAGAAAAGCAATGCAGTCTGTATTACGAAAGTCTAATTGAGTAGCTGTCAAACATCCTGTCTGTCGCATCTTTACCAGACATCTTGTTGAGGATAAGTAGCGAGGTAGAATCAATCTAGTGTCTTAAGACGCAGAGGCCTCTGTAATTCAGACGTTTTCGTCCTATAAGGAAAAGTGTTTTACAAAGGATACTGGCTGGTCCCTCGACAGCTGCTGAGTAAAGCTTTTAGCAGCTAGGCGGCGCCAACAAAGGCGGAAAAGCCGGACTGCGGGCGTGGGAGGGAGCAGGTGGAGGAGCCGTATACCGCCAACAAGTGTCAGAGGGGGGAGTGCAGGGTGGGCGTAAATTCCCGGTGCGGCGGTCGGCTTTGTTCCACCCGTGTCCACCCCTCACATACACCGACGCCAGCCACCACCTTCACCACAGTTTCTCGCCCAGCGCACAAGGGAAACGTGTTTCACATTTTCGCACCATGATCTTCTGTTTCACAGTTTATTGTTTATACTGCTGACACTGGTATACCGTATAGATGTGGAACAAATTTTTAATATAATCCGCTTTAATAAATGTATTGTACCTGCAGACTCGACGTGACCTCGATAATTCGGAAACCTTGGGCGAGTCCACTGGCCATTGTCACAGCGCTGGTTGGTTAACCAAGAAATTTCAAATGAAAAACACTTTATTTGCAATTACATTGTTAAAAGAATGTGTAACTGCGATGCCAGCAAAATGCAATTGCGTATTTGTTGTATACCAGAGATAAAAATTATAACGCAAGGAAGAGATATAATGTTCTTTAGAATTTGTATGTTTTTTTTTTATTTATTTATTTACGACGATAGATTCAGAAACTGATGTAAGGAGAAGAGAACCCAACGTTTATCCTCTGTAGCTCTTACTGCAACCAAATGACAACACAACCTAAGATTTTTTTTTTGACAGAACGTCACAAACATTAAAGTTTATTGAAAATACCAAATACTAGTATATCAACCAAATAAATAATAGTTATTCGTTTTTAAAATTATACTTTACTAAAAACTTTTCAATGTCAGTAAAAAAAAAATTCCGACATTCAAAATCAAATGCGGTTATTTTAAAACATTCTAGCCAAATACTCAGAAAATCTAACTAAGCAAAGTTTATATACGAAAAATACCAGTCTATGATTAATCGTTAATCTTTTTTTGTTAGAAAGGTTTACAGAACAAATTCCTCTGACCGCCAAAAGTGATATCCTTCAACAATGATTGGCGTTTAAACTAGTTTGGTATGTTCTCTGTGTAATTTCGAATATTTAAAAAATATTATCATCTATTAATCGTCGCTTCATGTTACCTCAGGTTCCTATTTTCCGTTGATATGCCAAAAGAATTAATTCAATAATCACTAAACATAATTAAAAGTGTAATTCATTATTATTATTAAGTAATTGGGATGGAGTATATTCCCCAGTGGCAATTCTCTCAGTATTTGTAATATGTTTCCTACCATATTTTTCTGTAATTAGTTCAGTCATTGAATCACATATCTACAAATGAGTATTTCCTTACTGCGCTATGCTTTATGCTAATTTGTGGTCAAGTCCAAATTTTCCATTCCACTTACTACTCCCGATTCTTCTATCAAAATACTTCAAGATTTCATCGCCAATATAGGGCTAAGATAATCCAAGCTTTATCCTCATTTGCCTCCTGACTTCCAACCATGCGTCATTATATTTTCAATTACTTGTGTCCTATGAAAATTTCCACAGCAAATTTAACTGCCATCTGATGCACGTCTCCAATTCTTGTATCTGGTATTGATTACGTGGGTGTTACACTATTCGACTACACTGAAGAAACGGTCTGACCAAGATTTTGTGTTCCAATATTCTAGCAATCTTTGTATTCCCTTTCAACACACGCTCCAGTTAAATCAGGAATTAGAAACCACCTGCTAGATTAAATATAAAAATAAGTTCAGATTCAGTAGGAGAAGTAAATGAATTCTATTGGTTAGGGAGTCAAATTGCATTGAGAGGCCCAGAGCAGGAAAGATATTAAAAGCAGAAAAGTTATAGCAAAAAAACGCCTTCATGGAAAAGAGAAATTTTTTAGTTTCATATATTAATATAGGACTCAGAAAGAACTTGTTAAAACTCTATGTATGGAACACATAACTTTATGGTAGCGAAGCGTGACTTGTAGTAATACACTTTAGTTCCTCTAAGAAAATGTTAATACCAAAAAGTTAATGAATCAGATAGAATAATTTAGAACTAAGACGCTAATAGTCCATCAAAGGAGTTACGTTATTAACGCTCACATAAGATTGTCGCTTCATTCCTGTGCATCAACTTAATTCTGTTGAATTGTAAACACTGACTGGACTTAACATGAAAGTCACCTTCTAGGTGATGACGGATAAGTGACATAAGCGAAGGATGTATCACTCATTAAACAATAAAAATAATTGCAGATGGCTAGATACTGAAGAGAAGCTATCATTAATCCAAAGTTTCCTGTAGTTCTACCATTACATTCCTACAAAACATTTTTTGAATATGCATTTGCGCATATGACTGTTTTTATCAAAGTTATCATTGTATTTTGTCAAGTAAATTCCGGTAGCATACAGACTTTGCAGATGTTTATAACGGGAAGTCACTAGCGTTCTTTTCGATAAGTTGTATATAGCTGGCTGGTAAATTCGAATTCACAGACCCAACTGTGCAGCAAGTTTAACAATCTATATCATTCAACGCATGGGCTGCAAATCACTCAGATGGTGTGGTGCTAGAAATTACTTCGCTTTTGTATATGGTAAACATTGGCTTCTGTCGCATTCAGCGGAGAATTTGGCACATAATGTGGGAGAATATAAGACGTTCTCGGGCCTACCACAGGGAGACCACGTCAACCTGAAGTGACCTTTGGAATTCACTCTTAGATTTCATCGGACTCCGTATTCTCCTAATTCAAAAATCGATCTACAAAATCTTATACAATCTTTTTTAAGAAACGTACTGCGTGTAAAGTTATCAAAACGAACATATCACTCCATAGGTTGACTATCAGAATACTCGACTGTACATGCTGAACAATAAAAGTTAATATAAATTAGTGACTTTTCGGAGTGTGGTATAGTTAATGCAGTCTTTCATTTATAGCAATACTGAAAATAATCCAAAAAATAATTTGGGGATCTCCATGGTACAACATCGTAACACAAAATCACAACAGTGGCATAAAATTCAGTGTGAAAACGTAAGGATATTCGCATTTAAATTTTGATCAAAATTTCTTGTTTAATTCAAGTTTATATTTGAAACTTCCTTCAGCTCACGGTATTGAGAGTATAATACGGGTCTGTAGTTAGAACATTATCGGATATGATGATCAGATACATAGTATAAAAGAGAATTGTATTTACGCGTTAGCTTTACAAACTAGTCCGCTAGAACGAGATTGTTAAAAGGCATTAATGACTAACTGAATAATTGTATGAAACATTTTAAAAATTATGAAACATTTCAGGCCGCAACAAAAGCCAACAAGTTTGTTGCTAATTCATTAACGCGACTGTGACGTAAGAATATCAGGATAACGTGATTAATGTTCACATATTATCCCGGATTTTGCTCTGAGGGTTGTTTACATTCTTCTAACTCACGATTAACACATAACCAAGACCATTCTTTTCCTTTTATAGTTCACTCTGTATTTCAAGCGATTTTTGCTCCAACAGGTTTGAAAGAGTATGAAAGGCCTGGTATGGAGTATGAATGTGCCGTAAAGGAGTAAGGAAGTATCGAGCATGGAAGGTGAGTGGTAATGCTCTGGCATCGCATTCGGGAGGACGCTAGTTCTAAACCCCGTCCGGGCCTCCGGATTTGGATTTTCCATAGTTTCCTCAAATCATTCCAGACGAATACTGGGATCATCCATTTAACTGGCCTTGGCCGCATTCCTTCCCGCTTCTAATGACCTCGACATAAGGCCATAAACACAAAAGTTAAGTAAGCAATTTCAAAACACACTTTATGCCAATTTTAATATATGGATCGGAAATGAGGTTGATGTAGGAGATAGGCAAAAGTAGGGTGCAAGCTATGGAAATGAAGTTTCAGAGAGGAGATTAGAGGTAACGAGAAGGGAATGAGGAATGAGAAAATCATCGAGATGTACAGGGAGCAACGATACAACAAATAATAGAGAACTCAAGGATACAGATGAAGGATCATGTGAAGAGAATGGGAGAGAAGAAGATACCAAGAAAGATGAAAGTCATGGAGCTGAGATGAAAAAGATCCAGAGGAAGACCGAGGGACAGATATGTGGGAGGTGTTATAAAGCGTGTTGAAGAGATAGGAGAAAATTGGCTGACAGTAGAAGTAGAAGAAGAGTGATGATGGATGGTTTGGAAGAGTTGCAAGTATTCCCGGCTAGTGGTTGGAAGCTGCTCAAGAGGTTGATAATATGATGATGACGAGATTAGAAACATCATTAAACGGGGAAGCTGTGTCTTAATCGGTGTATTCTTACAAGAGATGTATATCACTTAAGTTCCTTTCTTCGTCTTCCCGTTGATCAAGGCCATCTACTATTTCGACTACACAAGGGGCAGTGATTTGTACTACCCAGGCAATTATCTTCAAGCATCCGATGTCAGCAGACAACAGCGGACCCGCTATTGGCTCCGCATTGCAGCCAGATGAGTAATTAGCGGACAAAACGTTGGCTTAAACAAGTAGGTCAACAGCCACACTCACTGGCAGGTGGCTAATTGGAAGCTGTGGTATTTACCAGGCACTGACGGAAAGTGCATCAATCTAGTGCTGCTGCCTGTATCGAAGTTTGGCACTGTGATGCTGAATTTGATACCCTTTAAAATCACGCGACATGGATACAGTGTTAATGCATATCTGATTTTCAACTTTTTTGTTTTTTTTCTGTAAATCTCACAAACACGTAAATTAGTTGGTGAGGTTAGATTGAGAGTTTATCTAAGCAGTTGGAGGCCTTATTGCTCCTGTTATAAACAATACAGTCAATCTCGAAACACCTCCTGGAAATAATTTAAAAATGACTGCTACTACGTTTTTCATATAAACGTTTTAGTAATAGACATTTAATTTATCCATTTTCGTTTTGTCACATTTGATCTTAACTAGTTTTAACAGCATCTTCCAGTTACTTCGACGAAAGACGGATACGAAACAGCAAATGTTTCCGCTGGAAAATAATTGTAAAGTGACTCATAACAAGTTCCTCTGTAGAAGATGCAATTAATTTACATACGCATCACGCGGAACTTCGAGTGTGAGAAAAAATTTACAACAATAAATTTAATACAAGAGACTGGGTTTGAAAGTACTTAAAGAAAAATCAAATCTTTGTTCAGATCTTAAATCGAAGAATGAAGTCAAATGAGTTACAAGGCTGTTAAAAACCAAGCAGCAAGTGCGAAATTTATTAAAGCCCTGATCTAGCTACGTGTTCAAGCTGTGGATAAATTTTAAGGTAGGTCCGAAAAGAAGGTCAACTCTTCATAACAGCTGTCTGGATTGTACACCTGACAGTGGCAGGTTAAAAAACAAGTTTTCCAGTGTGATGTAACTATTTTCCAACGATACAGCTGTTTACTCGCAGCAATGCAGCACCACGGCATTAACCTACAGTAGAATTTCTCAGGCTTTGGTCCGTGGGCAAATTTTGATCGGCGAAGATGGGACAAGTGGTCCGTAGTCAAAATATTAACAATTTAATTCTAATTCATTAAAGTTACCGAAACAAAAAATAAATAAACAGTAATAAGATAAAATTATTAGTCTTTCTTTCTTTTTCTTAGGTGAAGTATGGGAGCCCATTTTTGGTATCCAATATAGGAGTTGGAGGGGGTGCAGAGAAGGGCTGCTATATTTGTCTCTGGAAATTACCACAGAACACAATCAGTAAGCCATATGATAATAGAACTGGAATGGGCCTCTTTGGAAGACAGGAGGAGGGTGAAGAGATTCATGGGAGTGTACAAGGCGTATAATGGCGATGACACGTGGGAAGATATTGATGTAAGAATTATGAGTAATCCATGGAATTGAAAAGATGTACATGACCATAAACTGGCACCCGATTTCAGGCAAAAGGGTGTGGGATGATTTTCTTTCGTAAATAAGGGGGTTAGGGATTGGATTAAGTTACAAAGTGAAATGATGAATAATTTACCAAAAAATTTGTGATAATTTAAAGTTGAAATTTGTAGAATGCAAAAGTAGGTGGGTGCAGGAAAGGGAAAAACTGGAAATGTCTGTAAATTGCCACCAGAGCTTTGGCTCCATTGCAATTAAATTAAATTACTCCTTATGTGTTAACAACATTGTCATTCATTTGGTTGATAAATAACAGTATAATTCACTTTTAAACTTTCGCCTCCAATTTCATAACTGTGTTCCCGTAGGAATTTAAAAGACACTTTAGATTTATTGCATCATAATGGTATAATGTTAACTTCATCCTAGTTTATAAAATAATTCGTTTCGACATTTTCAACACCGAGAAGAAAACATCGAGATGTGTTTTATTAATTGATGTTTTAATTCATTTACAATTGCGGGCTAGTAAATTTTTTCACTTTACTAAATCCGTCATGCTGAGAAATATTAATTTAGATTTTACCACCAATTATGAAGAATAAGTTCCACTGATAAATGCTCTCACCACAATTTCTACGTTTCAAACTTGATATATGTTCTCAATAGAAAATCATTATTGAACCACGTAAAATAACACAAAAGTTCTTTTAGATGATTTCGGAGAAGCTTCATTTTGAAATTTATCTGAAATAAGTTTGATAGTTCATAGTAACAATAGAGAAGTTTGTACGAGAGAAACGAGGTGAATCCACTAGGCTGCTGTTTTGCTGGGACATATTGATCGTAACTGTCTACTCTTGTGTATCGAAAAGTCTCGTGCAACACTAATCTGGGCTTTCAGGTAGACCGATTACTTAATTAAATCGACATGTTATTTGATATATTTCTCTGTATAAATATGCAAGGAACAAGAGTGGATCTATTTGGATGTATCATATTTTGTGCCTACAATTCACTTAATGGAAATCCTTACGTAGTGCATCTCATTAAAAAAACCATTAAAACAAGTTATCTGATATGTTGACTGGATTTAGAAGCTGGACAGCTTTGAATAATTAACAGAATCTATGGAGGACTGTCTGAATATATTTACATTTCTGATATTATAACATTATTGAGCCTGCAGTTTTTTGGATAAACAACGTTGTATCATTAACATTAATTAAAAACTTACAGCTTTTGTTAATGCTTTTTTCGTGATTCACAAAAAGTTATCACTACATTGTAACGTCCTCATAAGACCCAGGATAAATATTTCGGAACAGTTAGCTACATATGCTAGTTAAATATGGATACAAAATTCCACTTACTGAAAACATCTGAGAACAAACAAATTTGTTTTTTAAGCACATGAATCCGTTGTAATAAAGTTTTGAATCAACAGAAAAACTTTAAAAAACCACCACAATAAAATATTTGACTTTCTCATCATGTATAAAAGTTCAGAATATGTAAACGGATTTTGAGACTGGTAGTATTTGTCAGATCCGCTGAACTGTGACTTTTTAAGATAGTAACAGAAGCAAATTTGCATTGAAAGCAGAGTGCTAAATGCCATTTATAGGTCAAAGTATGACGAGAAAGCTGTGTTAAATGGCAAGACAAGGCGGTGGTAGTGTAAATGCATTAAGAAGATGCCAAAGGTCCTCTATAGACGCCCAAACCAAATTGGCATGCAGAGAGGTCAAGATGAATAAAATTCGAAAGATGGCAAGGGAAGATGCTACTTGTGCCTATAAACCCAAGTAAATAAGTATTTGCGCTAAATGAATGAAACAAAGAATTCTACCACAACCTTTTAGGCCATACAGAAGTATTTTTCCGTGGCCTCTCGCTCGAACCACTTGTAATTATGTGCTCGTCACACATAAGGTCCTCATCTATGTTAACAGTACCCTCTACCGCCTCATATATGTTCAACAGGGCGACTACCCTAGTGTAGTGCGCTCGGGTACAGTTTAACTGCCTGGCTTGTGTGAGAGATGTGGGCTCACTACCCTTATGACGTATAGCATACGTCTTAAATTTTGGCTTAGTAGTATTCCCCCCTGCCCGACACGAAATTGAAGCGTTGCTTCTTATGTAACGTTTGATAATGTATTATCTCCTAATCGACAAAACGTGAACCTTTACACGATAAAAAATTCGACAGATGACTATAAGAGGTTATAAACAGCATAAAAATGTTCGCCATTGCATTATCCAGTGAAGTGGTAAGTATTTGAACAGTTTTTGCGCACGCTGAAATTAGTACGTTTCTGGATTCTGGTGTGATGTAACGTTAATTGAAGTAATGTCTAAATCATCTTATCGAGTATTATCAATGTAGTGTACACTGAAGAGTAATAACAGAGAAAAATTACTCATAAATTACAACTGAAGTCGTGAAAATTGTATATTTTGACAAATTTCTAAGCGCATGAGTGATAAACGTGTTCAAAATTATTATTATCGATTACAAGAAGGGCAGAGCATATAATAGTGAATTCATAAAAACCCAAAGTAACCAATGCTGAGAGTCGTGGGGCCTACCGACAACGCCTGAAATACAAGGTGGGTGTGACGCTCCGCAAATGGGTATTGTCGACCCACGGCAGAGTACGTATGACTGCTATTTATCGCGTGTTGTTACTGTTAACTGAATTGCACTTCACCCTTCGGGATCAGAACCGTATTTAAATTCTTAGTTATGAAACAAATTCTCACTTCTACAGCAAATTTTACCCTTAAAAAAATGAAAATCTTTGGTTACATCAGTAGAAATATTTCAAACTATATACTGTTTGAAACAAAGAACGTTTGCTGACTTCATAATTCTATACAATGCCACTTTGACGGATACCAACGTTGTCCCTCGCTGAAATTGTGAACAATTCACTTTACGACTCTATGCGAAAAGCCTGTAAAAATAATACGGATATCATATTTAACGCCCACACTTATTAGCTGAGCTCAAAGTACAGTAGTTGTAGAGTCAATACTAGTCGAAGCTCTACAAAGATTCTTATAAAAATAGCTCTTGCCTATTTCTTACGAGCCTCCGTGAGATACATGTTATAGACAGAACCTAGCTTTGGATGGAACTGTTCACGTCCTTCGTCTCTAGTGGTTTCAAAGCGGACCGACGTTCCTGGGATCCGATTGAATTACACGAACGGTGGAGCGCAACGCTAGCGAGCTCTGCCGACTGACTGAGCAATTCGTCAGTCTGACCGCCTCTACAATCGGCAAGCCTTCACTACACAGTAACACACAACACACGGTTCCCTCAACGCCAGGGTAGGGTGAACGGATCAGTCGGCCGATAATTGATGGTAACAAGTTCCTCACGTCTGACTAGTGTCTCCAATCTTTCTACCTTTCCTTCAGTGAAATTCATAATTGTTATATTGGTACAGTCTATTTTCCTTTTGGTAAACTTTTTTTAAACAATCATCTATTATCTGCCTTGTTTAGTTTTTAGTAGGAGGATTAGCAAGCTTGGCAGCGTAGACAACTCTGATGGACAAAATGAAAAGGCAGAATAGCAGGATAGAGAATGTTACAGAGAAAAAATACTGGGGAGGGTTCTAAGAACTGAGTAATAAACGACTCATCAAACTGGTGATGAATGGCATTAAAAAATTCAAGAAAATGTAATACGAGATGGTAGTGTATTAGTTTAGGCTTTCCTCATCAAACACTTGTGGATTTAATATTTAATGATCATTTAATACATTTCAACAACAAATTTTGTATAACCTGTAAAGCAGGATAAAATACCAAAATATTTAGTTTGGAGTGCTGCAAGTCACTTTATCTTCAAAGGCGCCATTATCTTTCATTCTTAAATTGAAACGCCGTGTGTAATTTATCTTCTAGCTATGCTTGGTAGAATAAGCAGGCACTAATAAACATTTTTTGTTTTGATAGAGGTAGCTTCTGACACTAAACATAAAGAGTAGCATGCAGAGTCTCTGGTGTAACATGTGATCAAGACAATGAGAGCGGCTCGCGAATAATTCATAAAGAAATATCTGCGCGATATTTATGCTTGTAGAAATGTAAACACAGGAAGTTGACCACCGGTACGGATGGTCCACCTAGCCGCTTCCTGCGGGCCAACAAAAGGCTTCCTCAGTCCCAGGAGGATTATCGGGAAACACCCAGACTGATAAGCCTTTGAAAGCCTGAGGTAGGCTCGAATGAAAGACAAGAGATACTAAATACTATTTATTGCCACGTCTTGACGTTATGGGTATTTTAGCAGATGTTCGGAAAACTATAGTGACGTATGATCTGACAGCATATTATGGGAAACGGCGGCGACGAATGAGTGCGTGCAATTAATATACGAGGAGAAGTAAATATGGAATAGCAATAAGACAATGGTATGGAGGGAAAGTACGCTAAAGTCTGCATATCGGTCCCGGAGTTTGGTTTCAGGAGAACACGATTGGACGGTCCCGATAGAGAAGGGAGCAATACGGTTTCCTGCGGAAAAACTGACGTCGGGAGAGGCGTTAAATCTTTGGGTTTCGACTCGGATCTGCTTGCCGTTGTTTGGACCTCAGCCCCTGAGTGCCGAGAGCCTTTTTACCGTCTTCCCAACACGCCTTCACAACACGACTCCACCTGTCGCAGCCGTCTCCGCGCTGATCCGAGATCACGTAATGGTAAATTGCCGTGATATCACGCCACCGCACACCACTCCTACCTTTGAAGAGTAACCGAACATAGTTTGCGCCACTACAGTTTTCACCAGAACTCAATTTTCAAATGTCCAGAACGCCTGTGAGATATTTCATACCCACTACTGACCTAGACCAAACATGAATTTCTAAGATCTTTGGCTGTAAATAATGTGTATTCTCAATCTTAGATGTCATTTGTTTTGTTTGTAGAAATGAAGTTCGTTTACCATGATCTGTCAAAAAGGAAAATAAGGATGCCAATATTTGTTTCATAATTTCGTAGGTTTCTCAATCTCCAGAATCATTAAGTTAACCACCCCTTCCATATTAAAAAGAATTTGATATACAAAAGTGCTCGTTCATTTCTTACTTTGTCTGTCCACTTAATTTTCAGCATTCTTCTGTAGTACCACATTTCAAATGCTTCAATTTTCTTTATTTTCGGTTTTGCTAAAGTCCATGTTTCGCTACCATAAAGTGCTGTGCTCCACACAAAGAGTTTTAAATTGGTGGGTGAGAAAAGAAGTTTGTGGAAGATGCTTACAGAAAGAAGAGACAGGCTGGTAGGTCATATTTTGAGACATGCAGGATTGGTTAATTTGTTAGTGGAGGGAACAGTCGAAGGTAAGAACTGTAGAGGAAGACAGAGATTAGAATATATGAAGCAGATAATTGAGGACGTGGGCTGTATGGGGTATGTAGAAATGAAGAGATTAACACAGGATAGGAAAGGGAGGATTGCATCAAACCAGTCGAAAGACTGACAACAGCGAAAAAAAAAAAATAAAAAAAAAAAAAAAAAAATACAAAAGTGAATGTTATATTTCATGTATGAGATAATTTTATAACACGTAGTTAATGGAAAAAATTTAACCAACATCATGAAAGTTTAATTTGTATCTAATCCAACTATTCACTTCTCCAAACATAAACAAGCTAAACCAGTTTAATTCACTTCTTTAGCATATTGTGGAATACGACTGGGTAACACAGACTGGTTTTGATTATTTCTATCGTTCCCGAATACTGAAGAGAGCTTTAATTACTGCATAAATATATTTTATGATTATTTATTTATTTGAAAGAAACTTTGCTTGACATGTTCTCCTTTTAATAATCACGTAATTTCTTTTATTTTTTACCTTTTCCTGCAATTTAGTGCTGTTTGAGTAACTAACGCATCATAGCTAATGTTATTAATTACTTTAAGCCATTGTTTAATCCGTAGTTGACAGTTTACCTTTATCGCTTTTCTATGCTGTGACTGCTCTTGGTAAAACCATATGAAGATTGACTATAGCCATTCATATTTTGAGTTTCAATGGTTTTGTGAGAAAAAAAGTGGACTATTACGAGATAATTTATTTAGTTAGTTAATGACTATTATCTTTTCTCTACTTTGTAACAGTACTCTGGAATAGTACCCTTTGGTTCAATGAATAGATTAACTTAATTGTAATGATCCAAAAGTTTTAAAAACTGCAAACTTTCATATTACTTTCTACAACTGTTTTTGTTTTTATTATATTTTTAGTTTCGGCCTGTAAAGTAGTTAAACGTTACTAACTTATAAGATGCTATCAACACGAATGAGTATTCGCGTGATGAACAACCATTTGCATGAGCTGTCGCTTATAATAAATAAATATCTATTTCCTTATTTAGGGGAAAGGGAGAATATCACGCGAACCTGCAGTTATCTTCTTTAGCCATTTAAAATGGGAAAACAACACTGCATTGAAAACGAATATGGTAGGGAAACAGTAGCTGTACATTATCTTCTCATTTGTGGATTAAAAATCCCCGTATGAAGCTTTTAGTCAGTTTCAATCCTTTAAATGGTCGTATCGTCTTGTTAATAAAAGCCGTTACCAAATTTATAATTAAAAATGGGGGATGTTCTCTTGCAATCTGTGCAGTCGTAATAATGTTGCAAGGTCTAGATATATTCACCAAAACCTTTTTTGATTAGTATGTTATGGCCCATAGATGTCGGGCTCTTAAAAACTCAGCCTAGGAACAAGGACTGCTAACGAATTCGGCAATGACGTATTCAAGGAACCATCATGACATTCACATGAAGTGATTTCGGGAAAACATGTAAAGCTGAAATCCGGTTTGATGGACCGGAATCGAACCAGCATACTCTGAGCTGCTGCACCCAAACGTTAGGCTCACTCGGCTGAGTACTATATACGTCAGCATTATACACAATATTTTATACCCTAGAAGCTGAAGGTAGTAACGTATGTGTAGCAGATGTTCAAAGTATTAAAATCAAGTTCATTCATAAAAAATGGCACTATATCATGTCTTCTAATTTGTCAATCTGAGATACAGGTGATATGTTATCTAGGTCGTTTCAAATTTTCGTTATGAATGGAATTACTTAGTATTCAATCAAGAAGAAGAATTGTCTAACAGTCCTGACAGTATACAGAAAAGTCTGCTAACCCGTTACACAAACTAATGACATTTTGAGATGTTTCTCATCTGGATTTAACAGTCGTGACCGACTAACCTAATTCAGTACTCATAATTATTACTCAGAACTATGTTCCTACCTAGAAAATCAATTGCGCGGTTTTTAAACTTACTTCACTGCGACCAGTTTCGCTATTTCGATTTCGTCTGAAAACCTAAAATAAACTTATTATATATTAGATTATTTTTTAATGAGTTCACTATTATGAGCACATAGCCAACGTCTAGTTATTAATGAGTGTCCATACCACGAGCTGTTACTAACTACTTAATTGATTTAATCCTTAAATTTAATTTGCGCTTTAGTCCAACAAGATTAACTGTTGGAAACAAGAAAAAGGTGGAATCACTATGCTATTAAACGTACGAAGGAAATATAATACTGCCGATTTCCACAACGAAGCAATCGACATCTGTAAATCCCCCCACATTTTCTCATTCCGCTCAGCATTATATGTCATTCCTGAAACAAACTGCCTCCCTCCTCCAGAAACTCCTGTTTTGTAGGCAGCCCAGCATTACGGCGAGATGAGATTTTTATGGCGTCCACTGCGGTGCCCTGCCGCTCAGATTCATATGGCGCTCTCGTTGGAAATCAGAAGTGGGGTCAAGGTATCAGGACTCAATTACGGTTCATCCCTTGTAGTGGTCGGCAATCCGCCCTCGATGGGACTGGCGGAAATCAAGAGGACAAATGCTGACTTCTTAAACTGTGGAATGTTGTTATTTGGTTTGTTCCATTACAGAAAGGAATAAGTACTACTCGGGGACGCATGTTTAATTTTTTTTATTTTCACACTGTAAAATTCCATTTATTTAATTTGGTACTGTATCTGGCAATAGCTAATAAGGAACGCTGTTAACAGTTGACGTTCCCTCTTACTACGAAGTTATTAAATTTGTCAGCGTAATTTTTTATGCCTATGTATTGTGACGGTCCTTCCGTCTCTGTGCTTAAATAGCAACGAAAATTATGAAAATTTAATATTTTAATTTTATATAAAAATTTCTTGTATTGATATCTTTTAAGCATTTCATCTTGACAGGGAACTGAACAGATTCGCACTGAACAAAGAATTAGTTGTAATAGCAAACATTTATTTTAACATATAAAACGTACCTTTGATTATAAACAGAATCGACAATTATTTTCTTTTACATGATGATCAAATATAAAACAACACTGTATACCATGGGCGCCACCCTACATGAGACTACTATATGCTTATGCTTGCTTACACGCTGTTAATACTCAATACAACAATTTTCCGACCAGCTCAAATAATAAAAACAATTTTAATAGCATGAGAAGTTCTTAACTGGTGAATTGCTTCACCCAGGAACGTTTACTGGAGTCTTGATCCATAAACATTTTCAGTGGTAAAAATATAATCACCTTATCAATTTCTCACTTGGTGCTGTATGAGGTTGTGCATAGGCGCACCAAGCCACGGTATCCTTTGTCGAGCCACAGGTTCAACCGCTGCGCCAAGCAACCGTAAACTTTGTCAAACCATAGGTTCAACCACTTCTCTACTTCCCGCTGAAAACACACTTAGACTCATAACTTTACACTTCCTAACACAGCTTCTGATCTGCACCCACTGAGAGGTGGCACAGACGACTTGCTTGTTCAGACACCTGTGGCCCAGTGTCCCTCTTCTTCCGGCGACCGACGCACCCTTTGTCTCTTTTGGCGGGCGAAATTCCATCGGCCAATTAGTTGTCTAAGCCGCTGGTCAACCCCCACCGTTCGCCATGAAAAGAAAGAACACACCTCAATATTCTGTCAATAGGTGGCATACCCTGTCTCATCCAGCCACTCTTGCCATTCACAACAAAAACTATGGAGTGACCCTGATCACTACAGTATATAAAGTAAGTTACGTCTTTCTATAACAACTTGCCCCTTTCAGTGGCCAATAAATAACATCAACTGGTGTGGCAATTAGGTTGTTGGAATCACCAGCATTACAAAATAATTGGATAACATAAAAGATTCATATTCCTGTGAATTAACAAGTAACGTTATTAAATATCTGAATAACTCCAACATTGGTAATCAGAACATTGAAAAATGTGGTGAAAATCAAAACTTATGAACATTAAAACTTCATATAATCTCAACAATAAACGTTAATTTAAAACTTGTTTCCTTTCTACAGGTATAAAGCCAAATTTCGGATAGAAAAATCTGATTCTTTACATCCAGCTCAAATTTAAGGAAGCAATACTTTTTCCTTTCAAACCATGACGAATATTGTTATTGTTATCATCACTTCTGTTGCTACTTATGTCATATCCTAGTTATATAAATATATGAACTTGTTCTATAATTCTGTCATTAATTAAAACCCTGGAATGCTTGGTTCGTCTCCCTTGAATTTAGTTTCATATTTTACTGTATTACAGTTTACGAATAAACTGTAACGTAACACTTTTTTTTAAACAACTTACCTTCTAATAATTATTAAAATGTTTGCTATCCACAAGGCACGTAAGTGACGGGTACGAAAAAAATCACCATCAGATAGGTATACAACCATCACCATCAATAACGTTATGAGGGCTATCAACTGAGTTGCTTAAATTACACGGCTAAGGAAGTCTGCTTGAAATCATCCCTCCCGAGACACCGTGGGGGAACATCACGCCGATGTTGCCTGTTGATGTAGATAGTTGTCCACGAACCAACCACCGCGAAATGCGATACCACGCCTCAAACAATATCCCGACCGGCAGCCGTATTGACTATCGACATCCGATCCCCATCGCGCTATCCGCCCTTTGTAACAGCGCGAGCAAATTACGTCGATTCCTGCGGCGGAAGGGTGGCTTGGGAGGGGGTGAAGCCTGCTGTTGTCGGTACAGTCGACTCGACGCCCCTGATGTGGTGGTAGTTAGTCCCATACCCGAACAGAACGAGTATCTCACCGCTGAATCAGAAACGGCTGATATGAAACTTAATTTTGCTATTAACACATTTTCATGGAAATGAATATCCAAAAACCCTTGGCTTAATCCTAATACATGTTATCATAAATATGAATTGGTGATAAATGATTATTTACAACGAAACTGAATTTTTCGTTCGTTTATTTGTTTACTATCGTTACTTACTACTTTCAGGTAACAATCTTTAGTAATTTTCCGTGTTAAATGTGTGTACGTGTCTTTTTGACGTTATGAAACTTCATTTTGTACTTCATAGTTATGGTATAAATTATGATTCACTTGTATTTTTGTTGATTTATGTTTACGTTGGTTTATATCTACCATTACTCCCAGATCAAAGATTTTAGCTTGATTCTCGAATAGCAGACAATTTTCTGCATTTTATATATTTATCTTAAAAATTCCCATTACTCTGCGCTGCTTAGTTTTCCAACAGCCGGTGTACTTTATATACCCTTAGAATGCGTAACGCTCTTTGGGTTCTGCCTCTTTTATGTTTGTTTCCTTTGCGATGTGTATGTGTGTTTTTTAATGTTTGTGTTTATGTTAGTTTGATGCTTGTGACCCATTTAAAAATGTCTTATCTTTGTTCATAACGGTATTTATTATATTTTTTGAGTAGATGGAAATGTAAGTAGACCATAATTAATACCACAACTTTGATTTTAAATGTAATACCATAACTGTATTTTATTTCGACTTCTAAAATACCGGGATGGAAGGATACATTCTAATTTTTATAAGAATCAAGTAGCTATCATCAAAATAATAAAAGTAGATAATCATGAGAGACGTGCGTCAGTTAAAAAGGTATGAGGCATAAGTTTTCAAGGAGAAAAAATCAGTATGCTACGATTTGCTGACGACATTGTGTTGTTTGAAGAACAAGCTGAAGATATTGAGAATTTAATGACCATCATGAACAAAGTACTGAAGGAAGATTTTGGACAAAATATAAACCTAAGCGAGGCAAAGGTGATGAAACGTACCAGAAGTGATACCACCCCATAGTAGATTAAATATAAAAATAGGTTCGGATGCGACAGGAGAAGTTAGTGAATTTGTTACTTATGAAGTAAAATTACAACCGATGGCCAAGCAGGAATGAAGCAGTAGCGAAAAGAGCCTTCATGAAAAACATAAATCTTTTAGTTTAAAATATTAATCTAGTACTCAGCAAGAACTTTTTAAAACTCTATGTGTGGGGCACAGCACTCTATGGCAGCGAAGCACGTATTTTAGGAATACCAGAAATAAGAAAAATTGAAGCATTTGAAATGGTGTGCCTTAGAAGGAGGTTTAAAAATAATATGAAGTACGAAATGAACGTGGATGAGAAAAGAAGTTTGTGGAAGAGTCTTACGGAAAGAAGAGACAGCATGGTAGGTCACGTTTTGAGTCATGCAGGATTGGTTAACTTAACAGTCGAAGATAAGAACTGTTGAGGAAGGCAGAGATTAGGATATATGATGCAAATAACTGAGGACGTGGGTTGTAAGGGGCACGTTGAGATGAAAACAGACCAGTCGAAAGACTGATGCAGCAAAAAAAAAAAAATGACATGTACAAACATTTAACAGGAAAAACCATATTTTCAAAACTAATCTCTGTAGAAAAGGATTACTTAGTGAGGTCAAAAATTTCTTGATACTACTTACCATTCTTGAGCGCTGTGGTGGTGGAGGAGCGCAGCATATTAACGTTGAAGTTGAAGCTTCCTTCATGAAAGTGGTTTTTTCAAGATCACAAAGCGTCCGTGCAGAATTATAAATTATCTCAAAATTTACTATCGAAAACTAATTACTGTAAACTTTCTGGAAAATATGGTTTAACTTTTAAAATAAAAAGCTTCGATTTTTATGATTTAAATATGTAGTCAGTAATTTTAAAATACAAAAGAAATAACAATCTTCCAGGAATCATAGGAATAAAATTATTCATTTTTTTACCCAGCCAATGGTATACACAATAAAATTGTAAAAATAAACAGAAGAAGCTGTGATAATACATAAACATTAAAATATTTATATCATAATGCATTTTATCTACTAAACACTAGAGCGTGCTGTGTGAAAATAATACGCTGTTAAATATGTAATGTTGCTCCAGACTAACTTCTCTTCTCGTTGCGGCGAGAATTTTGAAATAAAATTTACTTCTCACATATATTTTAAATTTATTTTCGGAAGACTTAGCGCCTGGCGGGTACTTTCGACACTAATAGCTTTTACTGATCGCAAAACTAAACATTTGAAATAATTCCATCAGGTATTGTATTTTGCACAATGATTTTCATAAGGAAAAAACTTGCATGAAGCATTTAGAGGCATTGATATACCACAAACATATACCACACAATGAAACATCAGTCGGACTCTTACGTAGTATTCTAGAAGAATGTTGCGCCGAAAATTTTCGTCAGACTATTCAAAACTACAACTCTGCGTTTCCGTTTTTCGGCTTTCTGTATATCACTCAACTTTCTACCAGAGCTAAGATACTGGTGAACATCGTGGGATTATTGTAGGCCAACAGTTGATACAGGAAAGGTGAAAGAAAGTTTATGACACTGAACAGAATAATTTTGTCACGATGGCTATAATTTGATGTACTTCCAGATACTCAGCATCATCGCATAGTATCACGATGATGGACTAAATACGGACGGTTCACAGAAACCATATTTGGAGGCCTCTTTTAGTTGTGCCGTCTGTTGTTTTTGAGCAATCTAATATAGTTTAGATATGGCTAAAACACCGTCATGTTCTCCTACAGGCATTAGTCATTTGATGGTTTGACAAATTCACTACTTTATTCACCAGTCAGGCTGCCCGTTGGTCTCAGGTTCATAAATTCTTAATCACTTTTAGAATTAATAAGAAATGTTCTCAGAAGATGTTCGACGATGAATACAGCATTATTTTCGTTGACGACAGATTTTTTAAAATTATTTGCATCGTAGAACTGTTATGTAACACGATTGGTAAGATACTAGACGTGATATGCCGCAACCGTCTCTTCCATCTCTAGCAGCCCGATAGACAACATTATTAATGGAAAGCATAACACAGCGTTGCTGATTCCACTGCTGAACCGTGCTACTTTGGTGAAGTAAAACTGTTCTGAGAATTGTTCCGACGGTAATTTAAACCGAAAGTGTGTCATCCTGCTTTATTATTTCTAAAGTCGTAGAATATGATTTCTGTCTTTTGGTAAAGTCAGTGTGGCAATAATGAACGACATTTAGGTATGAATGAGTGTAATTAAATAAAAGGAATAACTATTTTTTTCGTTCCAGCTTGACTATCTATACAATACTCAAAAATTGCAGTTATAACAAAGTCAATTTATATTAAAAATATAATTTGAATTCACGACATGTTGAAAGGTATAAATGAGAAAATTTGTAGTACAATGAGATACGCTAAAACACGAACCGTATGTAATAGGTTATACAGCGTGCTATAATTTTTTTGATTAGTATGAGTGAAAAGAACCAAAGGTTTCAACGTTAGTCATTTTAAGAATTCTTAAAGTAATGTAATTGAATCTGCTTAGAAATAACTGAAAGTCTGAAAGACTATGCCGTGAAAGATGATTGTGAGACATTAGCTTCTATAAATGGATAAAATTTCCAGGTATCGTGGAGAAAACGACAACAGAAATACCGTATTCTCTATTTCCGAAAAAATCTAAATCATAGTATACGTACGTGATGTATTTTTAAAATGACGCCAGTCCATCTAAATGGAGCGATCTTATAAAGAAAGGTTAAGGTATATAAATTATTATTTTATGTAATGTTTGAATAAATAGTAAATTAAAATTTCAGATGACTTCAAATATAAATGCAATATAACAAAATTATGTCCACACGGCTTCGACATGTGAACGTGTCTAGTTGCTGCCAGCAATTTTTCGGGGAAAATCAGCGGAATTCCAAACATTATTTGCAGAGACTAACTGCCTTGCATTCTTGGAATAAGTGACGCGGAGTAGCCTACCCAAGGATGGGAGATGGCTTGCAGCAGCCACAGCACAAAAAATTTGACGAATTACTAGTTATTTGTTTAGTGATTAATGGAGTACCCGCATACAATTTACCAGCTTATTTCGCCGTATGCCTTAATAGGCCTGGGAGGACAATTATTTTCCTGAATTACTGTTCATTTCTGATTGAGGTAAGCATCTGAGCGGATATTTCCAGTGTTTCCGGGTGACACCTGTTGGCTTCATGGAGAAGGACATCACGGGCAGACTCAAGGGTCCTTGTCATCAGCGGACAAGGGCTTTGAAACCGGACACTATTGTAGTGGCAGCCTGTATACTAGGCTTCCTGTGTGTGGGTACTTATATAAGGATACGTCAGTAAATAATCCATATATATTTAAAAGGTTAATACACACGAAACTGAAGAAAAAATTAGCTTCTTTGCAATCTAAATTTCCATACACTACACTAGATGTCAACTTGATGAAGAGATGCTTTAATTTACTGTTGGTATGGCACCCATTCTTTTCAGATATACATAAAATGATGCCACTTCGTGGTCTCGGTGGATAAAGCAAGCAAATTATATCTCCCAATCCGAATAGACAGCGCATTATTTCTTACAACTTTACATGATTTCATCATGACAGGGTGTTTAATTGTTTGGATTCGTGAAAATAAATAACGTTCTTTCTAACGGCTATATCTGCATCTATTATTGTTAAACATATCCATATCACATAAATAGCTAATTTGTTGCACACGTTTATAGACAAGTTTAGATTTTTAAATTTTACCATGAAAATAGCTTTTGATCTAATGAAAGAAATTGGTAGATAATTTCGAAATAGTACCTGTGAAAATTCTACAAGATTGTTTGATATTTAGGTACTATAATGCGTGTGAATTCCATAAGTTTCGTTAAAGTTAGAAAAAAAAGGGATAAAACGTTTATGGTATTACTTTATTCTTACATTAAGCTTTTCATAAAGATAATTTATACTGAATAGTGGGACGTCCTATGGCTGCTAAACAAAATCTTTATATTTAAAGGTTATTTTTTAACTTTTAGTTCACATTGCTACAAAAGCGTGTTTTTTTTTTTTTTTTTTTTTTTTTTTTTTTTTTTTTTTAAAAAACAGAAAAGTGGATTTTCTGTTTTGTTTTTTTGCACATCTTTTTGCACTTACGCACTTGACGATACCTTCATACAAGCAGCTACGATATTGTCTGCAATTTCTTAATAGTGAGTATTCGGAACACTATTTTGAATTAGTTCGTACTGTTATAGAAGAGTAGTCTTCCACATTTACCCTGCTATTAGATCTCTGGCTGGGTTGACCATTTAACTGTCCGCTCGTTGCAAAGATTGATGGGCGAAGAAAAAGCAAACAGTAAGAAAGATACTTTTGTGTCACTCTGAACTAAAAAGTTAAAAACAAATTGTAGTTTAAAAAAATTAAAAACACGCCTTTGTAGCTATGTGAACTAAAAGATAACCTTTAAATATAAAGATCTTGTTTAACAGTGATAGGACGTCTCGCAGTTCAGTATTAATTATTTTTTTAATAAGCTTAAAGTAAGAATGAAGTCGCAGATTATAAAATTAAATTTAATGTAAAAAAGCGTAGGGTGCTCTCTATATACTTTTCACAATAACTCTATCTTTACAAAACAGCTAGCGACAAAAAATATCAGACAACTGATATCTAGCACCCCACGCTTTTTTACATTAAATTTGATTTTTTTATCAGTTACTTTAAGCTTATTCGTAAAGATAATTTATACTGAGTTGTGGGACTTCCTATCGCTGTTAAACAAAATCTTTATAATTAAAGATTATTTTTAACCTTTTAGTTCACATTACTACGAAAGCGTGTTTTTAGTTCTTTAAACTACAATTTTATTTTCAACCTTCTAGTTCAGATTGTTTCAAAAGTATGTATCTTACTCTTGGCTTTTCTACGCCAATCTCTCTTTTTCTTTGTGTTGTAGTTTCATTTTTAATTATTATTCCCACGTGTAACGTACAATTAAATGGTCAACTCCACCAGAGGCCCAATAGCAGGGTATATGTGGAAGACTACTCTTCTATAATAGCACGAAGTAATTGTGTTTCGAATACTCACTATTTCACATCACATTAAGCGACTGCAGACACTATCGTAGCAGCTTGTATCAAAGTGTGATCAATTCCGCATGTGCAAAAGGTTGCGCAACAAAACCATTTTTCTGTTGTTACTGACAAAGTAATGAGAATACCAGGTTACATCTGTGAAATTATTGTGTTCTTAAAATTAAGATGTCTGGAAGTTGGTAATTAAATTAAATACATATGGCGATATTGGCCGGGAAATCTCCGAAGGATCCGGCCGCAAAATGACGAAGGTTTCTGGAATTGCCGCGCTAGCACACTTATATTGCAGCTGCATTTGACTAACTCGGCAATCCCATCAGATAGAGGGTACCTGCAGCTTAATGTGAAATCCGAACCGTGGGTTACACTAATCTTTGACACTTATAATACCTGTAAAAATTCCAACAGAAACCGGTATTGGAGCAAGTAACGTCTGTTCACCAGTCACGCGCCTTAACCAACTGAGCCACCAAAGGTGATGCGGAAAGTGGGTGAAAATGAGCCACATCTGTCATAAGACGGTTAAATCACTTCATTGTTCTTACTGTCAAAGTAATGAGATTACTAGGATATAGATATTAAATTACTGGATTGTCATACGTGAACAAAATTTCAGACCATTCGGACTTTCTGAAGTGGGTGAAAATTGAACTGAAATTTCCATTACATTCAACCACTTTTAAGTTGTTACTGACAACGTGGTGAGAGTAAAATTATTGAATTTTTATCGGTTCTTAATAAGTGTGCAAAATTTCAAACGATTCGGACGTCAGCAAGTAGGTGAACACTGAAATGAAAGATTCCATTGCAACCATTTTTCTATTGATACTGTCAGAGTAATGGGAATAGCAGGAAGTTGCTAAGAGACTACTGTATTGTCAACGGTTCCTAAGAGCCAAATTTATCTATTGTTACTGTCAAATTAATGAAAATATCAAGAAATAGGTATGAAATTATTTTAATCAATTATTAATACATGAGCAAAATTTCAAACAATTCGGACATCTGGAATTGGGTTAAAATTAAATTACAAAATTCCACGTCATTCAACCAGTTTTCTGTTGTTACTGTCAAAGTAATGAGAATATGTGTGTGAAATTTCAAACAGCCCAGACATCTGCAAGTGGGTCAAAATGGAGTTTTAAAAATCCGTTACGTACATTCATACATACGTACATACAGGTGAAGATAATATAAAGAGAGTGTAATATATTAAGTCACCTCAAATATCACCACAAAATATATTCTAAACAAACATTTGTTGGCAACATTACATTATATGATTTTCTTACTAAATTGTGTTTTATGGGTACTACATTCTCTGCTATCTCTGGCTTTTCGTTTCTCAGGGTGCGGTCAGTAAAATGGCAATAATTTCAGACACGTCTATCATTCAGTCTGATCACGACAAGTGTCATATCAGGGATTGAAACACGACACTGGCGATTCAGAGCGAGCGGAATAATTACTGCGGTCACTCGGTGTGCAGGCAACTGATCCGATCTGCGCGGTCCCCACCGCAACAGCCTCAAATAATCGGAAAAAAAAATAATTTCACGCTAGGACCATTAAAAACAGCGTCAAATAATTACCGTCACCCAAAAAGAACTACGACTGAAAATGTTTCACGATGTGCAGCAATAGACTGTAAGTTCTACGCTGGGGTATTACAAGGTCTAATCTCTACAATACCCGGAGCGTGCTTGGTGAGTGGCTAACGCTCTGGCCTCGCATTCGGGAGCACATGGGTTCGAATCACTTCCGGGTTTTCCATTGTTTTCCCAAATCACTCCAAACGAATGCCGGAATGCTTCCTACAAAAGGTCATGGATGAATTCCTTCCCGTTCCTTGTCCCCTATGCTTTCCTGCCTCTGATTATCTCAACGTCGACGAGGCGTAAAGCCATAATAATAAAAAAAACTCTACAGTGTGTTAAAAAAGTATAAAATACTTTAGAAGGTATGCATTAAAATAAGACAAAATGTCTAATAAACAAAAATATTTTGATGCATAATATCACCTCCTAAAATGTTTTACACTATTTTTTACACCTTTTATAATTATTAAATAAGGTATTTCAATGAAAAAAATGCTGAAAATTTAATGAACTATATCTGCTTTAGTGATTAGCGCTTCCTGTTAATTGCTTTTAATTTTTAAAGATTTCGGAGAAGCAATTGCTTGGGCAACTTTTATCTTGATAAACGTGTATCCTACTTCATTGCAACTAATACAGAACTACGTAGTTACCAAGACCAACAGTTTATGAAAGTCAGGCCATATAAAAATAAAAGACTGAGGAAAAACATCGTCACAACGCCCTCTGGTGTCGGAGACTGTAAAGCACTCAACGCGTAAAGTTAAGTGCTTCCTGGTGGCGAGAGGCTCTAAGAAAACTGAATTGCCGGCTCCCGCCGCCTACTCCATTCCGACTCGGCAACCCGCAGTACCGTTCAGGATTATCACCCCGCCAGGGCTGACCGCTTACTGCCGAGTCGACTTGTGTGCTGTTAATATTTCGATCTTTCACACAGACATAAAATTCTTCGAAGGGGGTCTCCAGTTGTTAATTATCCACTTAAATTTATAACATTCACATGATGTGAATGCTATTTGAAACCTCGACAGTTTTTAAGTACTAACTGCTTATCTATTGTTTGCTCACCGATCACAAACACGTAACAGACCAGATCGGGATATACAGACAGGCAGACAAATCACTGACCTAAAGACAAGGTTGAGGAGTATTTCAATGTAGTATCTTGGTCTCCTTTCATAATTTTTATTTTATTTTTCCCCAGACTGCTTCTACATTGTTAAATCGAATAGGTATGATCGGCACAACGTGTTTCGTACTACGTCATCAATTTCTTAGTCAAATTCCTCTTTTTGTGGCGTAATTGGCACGTTGATCTTTCTGGAGGTAACTATTCATTCTAGCTTCAACACTTTCCTGCAATATCGCGTTTGGAAATCTGTTCTTCCTATTTGAAACATGCTTCAGTTCAAGCACTGTTACTGAAATCAGATTTACAATCAAATTCCTAACATTCGAATTTTTTTTTTAATTCATATTATTTCTCAGTTCCTGACTTAATGCATTCAGAAACGCCTAACATAAATAAAAAAAGAGTTCTCTAGATGAAGATTCCTCCAATTTATTTTATGTCTGCAGACGCACCATAGTTTTGTCTAACTGCAGGAATTTTTAGAAAAGGTATTGTTTACTCTAAACACAACAGTCATGCAACAAAAATGTTTAAATCCTACAGCAAAAGCTGATCAATTGTTAAATAATTTTTTATTCTCGAGAGTTGGTAATATGTTCTTTTGCCAGAACTGCTTTAAGCTGGATGGTCAACTGTAGGCTCCTCGGTTTTATGGCGTTTCCACCTGTTTCCCAGAGCGACTGTGATTTATTATTCACTTACGGGAGTTGGAGCAGCACTATTGCGGCCGCTATAATAAATTTGAAGCAGAAAACGAGCAACTAGTTCTTTTAGGAACCTGCATGTCCTAAGCCATAACTAGGCGCACCAAGTAATGATGATTTTCACTTTCGCATCATTAGCAAAATTCAATAACAATATCTAATGTCGTTCCAAAAATTCAGAACAGAACGGATATCTGCTAAATATCGAGTCGTAATTATTATGTTGAAAGCAGGTAGTAAATAAATTTTTCAGATTTTTTGCACGTGGCTTTCTTAACAGTGTCTCGTTCGCCAGAGCGAATAAAAGGGTGAAGGAAAGCAACATTTAGATGACGACATGAATAAGGGGATTTTCTTTTTATGAGGAAAATGGACTCTTGGTATCCAATCAACCATATCCAAACAAACACCTTTATGATGTTTACCATGTTGGAGTAATGGGAAGGCCAGGACCGAAATTAAGCAACCTATGAATCAACACAGAGATACACAACAAATTTCAGGAACTAGTAATGTGGATTAATTAGAATCACTAAAATCTCATGAAGGATGTGTAGTTGGTGAGTCACCATGACTGCTTACATGACAAATTATTGATCCTATTTTAATATTTGGAGGTAAGTGTTACCATTTTTATGTAAAACGTGTAACTTGTTTTCTGTATATTTAGCTTGCTTATTTTTGATGATGACAGGTGTAATTTTTGAGGCGAAAATATTGTACCGTCTCAGCATTCGCTTAGATTATTGCGAGCAACCGCCTAAAATTAGAAGTAAGGCAGCACTGTACCTCAACGCTCCACTGTTTCTGCGCGGATAGTGACAGAAGTAGTTATATTTTAGTAATCCAAGAAAATACTGGTTTATTCCCCATCGTAATTACATATTTCTAAAAACAGAATAAGACAACTGAGCTCAGATACTGTATTTGGAAGGTACAACCATGCCAATATACTGTAGTTTATGAAACACAAATTCAGTAGTCCGGTCATCGATGATCACACGTTCTGTAGAAAATTTGATAGTTACCGAGATTTTATTTGGCTTCAGAAGTGAAATATTGTAATAATATTCTTTAATGGCCTTTTCTTATTCTGAGATATATATTATTAGCAATGTTTTCTGAATTTCAATATAAGGAATATTTTACTCCTCCTATTCTTTTTCGCATATCTATCAAGTAATGAAACGGGGTGCCATATACTGGCTCGGAAAAGGGAAACAAGAAATTGGGAGCAGAAATTGTAGGCAGCGAGGCAACATCGGAGATGCACATTCGGAAGCTCCTATTGGCGTAATAGCAACAAGAATGGAACAACAGGTCGAAGAACATATGTTTCCATCCGTAGAGGAGAGGTTTAAGTTGAAGTACCTTCAACTCCCGCCCGGATTGGTATACTACATTACAGGTTACGGGCCGTACAATAGCTGGCTCCGAAATCGAAATATTTTGGAATCAAGCAGGTGAGAATGTAGTGAAGAGAGTATGCCGGAGCACGTGGTATAGGAATATGAAATAATAGCCACTTGGAGAGAACGCTATTCGATATACTACGCGACGAAAGTTTGTGGCTTTTGCTGGACGAGGCAGCTGATCTAGCCTCAAAATTTTGGTATGAAAAATTTATAGAAAGGAAAAATGCCGAGCGAAATCAAAGGCCACAGATAGCAGAAGAGGATAACAGAATTACAACTCGTGGAATAGTGGAAGCTAATTCCAGAAACAACTGCAGAGGGAACAATGATGCAGGAAGTCTGTCTTTCACAACACCGGATTTACGGAAGATATCCTACGACAATCGTCGGAGCAACAGCAGTGTGCTCCAGAGAGGCCGTCTTTTGAGCGACAGCTGGGACCGTCTTGGAATTCTAGGACAACTCTTGATGGCCTTGGCGGCTAACTTTGCTGCCGGTTCCGGAGGACCCTACCTTTGGAGCGCTATCAACAACAACAAGAAAAAATGAACTTTTGTGGAACCGAAGTGCGGCTGTGATAATTGGTGGTGGTAATAGTAGTATTAGTAGCAATAGTGGTATTAGTAGTAGCTTAATAGTAATGTTAGTAGTATTGTTAGTAACAATAACAGTAGTAGTAGATGTAGTAGTGGTGATAGTACCAACTCTGTTTAATAACAGTAGAAGTAATAGAGATATTGGAACTTGAATCAAAATTTTCTTGCCTTCATTGTTTATAAAGTGAATACGTTAGATATATAAAACATAAGTATATATACACGTAAAATAATGGAAATAAGAGCCGAAATTAGATACTGGGTGCTGGGCTATGTTTTATATGGGAAAATAAATAAATAAAATATATCTATCAATGTATATTATTTTCACTGTAAAGAAACGTTTAAAGGGGGATATTGTTTAGATATACAAAGGCGTCAACAAAAATAACGAATCAGTATTATAGACTTCAAACAATCATCATATTATTCAATTAGTGTTACGATGTAAAAGACGGCATAGTATCGCTCTTCTGGTTAGTTTCTTTTGGTCAACTAGTCTTGGGATAGCCCATCTTCATAAAAGTTTATCATCTCTTAGATCAATAACTGAAAGTCCACAAAGGAATAGTTCTGAACACTATTATGCTTGGACTTCTTGTACTGCAAAATACTAGTGTAGGTATGGTGCGTACCGGACGTAATTAATAATGACATCGTGTGTGAAGAGATCAAAGAGAGCCGCAGCAGCTATGCGCACCACGTCTGGATCCCATCCCTTTTGACTAAAGTTGATGTCGCTCCTGCCGACTACAGACAATATTCACGCAACTACAGACAAGTGGGTATTTCAGAAAGCACACAGAATATTAACTTCCTGACGGCGATGAAGCTGAGGTGGCGTAGACACTCGGAATAATGATTTTTTTTTTTTTGGCACGTTAAAAAAAAAAGTCTCGTTTCTGAACTATTTAAAATTTACATATTTCTTACGAACTCTTGCTTTGTTGACACACATTGCTTTGGAACTAATTTTCGAATGTTTTATTTGTCCAGATTTCCCAATGTATAAGGGAACTATGTGTCGTGGGTAGCAAGTATCGAAATAGCCTAACTAGTAAAATTTCTTAAAAATTCATTAAAATCTATTCACGATTTGCGAAGATATCGCTGAACACACACACACACACACACACACACATATATATATATATATACATATATATATATATATACAATCGAAATGGGAACCTTCTCCTCGTTTAATAAATAAAAGTGATCATTGTTTCTCATCAGTCTTTAGACACAACTACTTAAAACTAACTTCCAAAGTTTAAGAAAGCAGAAGATACTTGTAAACAGCAAATAAAATGGAATACATCAGCGTGAAATGTATATTTTACTGCAATACAAATAAAATAAATAAATCGCAAGTGGCCTTATGAGTACGTATTAGTTCAACAATGCAACGTAAACCGCTACTGTCAAGGAGTACTGTGGTCAGACCATTGCTCGAATATGGTAGTGTAGTATGGGACCCTCATTTTACGTATCAAATACAGGAGTTGGAGAGGGTGCAAAGAAGGGCTGCTAGATTTGTTTCTGGAAATTATCGCAGAATGCAATCAGTGACGGATATGATAAAGGATGTAGTGGTACGAAAAAAAGTGAGGGGGGGGATTTTATAAATTATAATTTTACTAATTAAAATTAATAATTGGTTAGCAAGAATCATTCAGCTGCCAGGTCACCAAGACAACTGACATAAATAATTTATTGACTTCATATGGCTTCTACACCGCTAGGCATATTTAACTTTATCGTTAATAATGTGAATCACTTGGATATCAATGCCTTAGCGTTACAATTGGCCGTTCTTATTCAAGTTAACTAACGTAAATATGCTACAACAAGAATATTCAGTACAATAACATGAATACATGAAAATAACAGGGGTCTCGGGCGCCGTTAAAACACAAAGAAATGAAATGTAACTCGCGATATGCAAGGCTCTCATAAAGTTCATCAAAAGTCGGCTAGCTCAGGGTCAAATTAGCATCAAGAACATAAGTCTCTCTCTCAAAGGCGCTTACGGGTCATTCGCAGTCTCAATAAGAACTCAACGAAGCAAGACCTGGCGTTTAACACTTTACCATAGCAGCAGCACTGATGTCTGTGGCACTCTCCGTCCCAGCGCAATATACGATCACGGCCTGTGATCGTAGGCAAGTCGCTGTATAGACCAGATCAACTGTGCTGGACCTGCGATAAGTACGCTCGACCACTCTGGACCGTGGCCCAGTAAGAAGTCAGCTAGACTGTCCCAGACCGTGGTCTGGCGAGAAGTAAAATCGACTGCCCTGGACCGTGGCCCAGCAAGAAGTAACGTTCCTCCTCTTCGGAAGGCGATGGCGTACTCCTCCCGCGTAGGAACATGGCGGGCAGAAAGAATACACCCTGTCTTAACATATGAAGACCCCTATCGATGATTTCATAGGCAGGTTTGAAATCACGTGATACAGTCCATCGTTCAGATTCGCGGCATTTTGCCTGCGTTCCCTTTGCGATGTCTCTGGCGGGGCGGGGGGAGGCAAGCTGTGAGGTGGCCGTCCACTTGACCTTGGTCAGGCGACACCAAGTCGGGCCATTGTCCGGCGGGAGGGAAATAACTGTACGCTTCCGCCCCAGCTCAAGACGATGGACCCCAATCTTCAACACATATCTTACACTCGCATACATTTGCCGAGCTCCCACAAATAAAATGCCCTTGCACATTGATTTTAAATAAATAAAATTCTGGGCTGCCAGAGATTAATTTACAAATGTAATCTGAATAAAATTAAATAAAAAGATTAATTTTAATAATAAAAATAATTGTAGCGTGACGTGATAACGTCCCGTAACAAGGAGCTGGAATGGGATTCATTGCAAGACAGGAGGAGGATGAGGAGGGTCATGGGAGTGTACAGGGCATATACTGGCGATGAGGCATGGAAAGATATTGCAATAGGTATGTAGTGCATGGGAAAAGATGACCATGACCACAAGCTGGCACTCGATTTCAGGCACAAGGGTGTGGGAAGATTCTCTTTTTTAGGTAAGGGTGTCAGGGATTGGAATGAGTTACCAAGAGAAATGATTAATAATTTACCGAAAACTTTGATGGAATTTAAAAATAAAATTTGTAGAGGGCAAATGTAGGTAGGTGCAGGATAGGGGGAAGATGGGTGTGTAGGGAAATTGCTCCATTGCAATTAAATTAAATTAAAAATAAATTAAAAAATTAAATTCCATAATCCTAGTGAATAAAAGTGAAATTTGAACAACACTGAGGCGTAGCACGATTTACGTCAACAAAGCGTACCACTGGTAGACTTGGGAAGGCCTACAAGTTTACGTAAAAAATGCTGTCGAGGTGACATTTGAACTAGGAACGCTATAATATGAGAGCCTCCAGGTGCAAAAGTTATTTCTAACCTGAATAATACTAAATGTGATACCTGATTGCTTTGACTCAGCAGTTATTTTCAAGATTCAGGTGGTAAAGTGTACCTTTACGTTTCATGACTATTATCGTTTTGTATCCGAAAATCAAATGCAGAAAAACTGCAATTGAAGCGACAGTGAAGTGTTTTTTCATGTATTGATCATAATAATGATTTGAACCGCGAAACTAAGCGTTTTGAAATTTCTAAAACTGAATACAACAAACAGTCTCTAAGACTGTAGGAATGAAGATTTTCGTGGCGTTGTAAATAAATAAATTCTCGGACGCCCGTGAAGGGGCACTTCGAGGGCGTAAATATCTGCCTTCATGCCTTTGGTTGAATATGAGGGCATTAATAGACGCCTTTGAAACGTCGCATACCTGTGATATCCAGTGTCATCAAACAGAGGCTGTGATTGAAGTACAAGAAAGAAAATATGGAAAACTTTGTTTGAAGCGACGAACAAAACACTTACAAGAGGGACCCTAAAACTCTTAAATTAAAATAGTGGAATGTGCTAAATATTTGTAAACTTGAAACGTGCCTTCTTGACTATCCAACTGCATTTCTCACAGTGAACAATAGCTGCCACTAAATACCGCGACGAAGTCACCTTATAAATAACATTTTTTTTTCTAGTTAGAGTTACTTATCCTGTGAGGGGTCCGGTTGTGGCTGTGAGTAATACCTGTTGATCACGAACCTGGGCGGGCGTGCTGCCAGGTTTAAAATATGACCAACCTCTGTTGCAGTACCCCCTAGAGAGAGGGAGATAGGTACCACGCGAGGCTCTGCTGAATAACCCACATAGATGAAATTATATACACGCTGAAAACTGCAATACGACAGTTTCAACTGGAACGTGTTTCCGAGAAGTACAGTATAATATCCTGAGAAAAATGGATCGAAAGCTGCAATGAGCTACCCAGTTAAACCATCACATTGCTAGAATATCTTTTCAAAGTTCCTTCAGTGAACAAGCGATGAAATCCTTCAAGATAAACTTCCTTATTTGGAAAATTAATAATGATGTAATTTAACGTGAAACATGATCAAGGATTGCAGGATAATAAGACAAAGACTAACCCTAATTATGTATATTGTTGAAGAAAGATATGAAATTTTATAGCTGCTTAAAAGAAAACAGCCTTCACACAAGACACAAGACAGAACACATGGTTTTACAGTTTCCTATAAAAAATATTTTACAGCAATATACCAGAAGACATGATACAAAATCGAATCTTAATACGTAATAATTAAATACATTGCAAACATTCGTATTTTCTCAAATATTGAAAAATGTTACCAAAAAAGCAAAAAATTGCGCGTCGGTCTGCCAGAATAGTTTCATTGGTTGATATTAAACTTTTTGAAGATTACCAACACGTTTCTAAAAAGTTTTGCACCGTTAGAAGATAAATATTATGTTTAAATTTTTAATAAAATTTTATGGAAAAATTATAAGAACAGCAACCTATCAATTTACCGTAACGAATAACGAAATAATAACCTTAATCGTAATACCCTTTTAGGGGAATATGTAAGAGATGGGCAAAAGGCGATTTTAATACCATTACCATGCCATGGATAAGACTTTTGAGATTTCCTCTGCCAATTTTACTTTGAGGAGGTCAAGTGCAGGAACAACAGCAATAATTTATCATATTTTATCAATCCCAACAAAAAATATACAGTTCTGATAAAGGTGCTATAAACTGTTTTAATTAAAGCTGAAGTAATTAGTAGATATGTTTTTTTAGTTGACATGTGTTAACTCTTCTCACTGCGTGATACCAGAGGTCAGCATATGTCACTGAGTGGAAAACATTGCAATACAGAATCAATGTAAAGATCAGGATTTTACTTTCTGTACATAGCAAATGAAATGTTCCCATTCTCATAGCACTCTTATTTGGTAGCAAAAAATTCAAAAAAGCTTATCCATTTTTTGTTTCACGCGTAGAAATGAAATTTCAGTTAGTCGTCAACGACGTATAAGCCCAGGTAATAAGACAAGTCATTTGGCGAACCTTCTCTACTGTACAGAATATCCAACGTCCTGTTTGTTCACAGGGCAACGTATATTTGAACCTCGCGGTATGTTTATATACACAGCGCCATGAAAACGTTTCACTACATTTGAATCGCGATTTTAATCTCAGCTTCCACGTATTCTATTAAGGTTTCACCCACCTGCGCAACAATTTCACGAAATTCCATTTCAGGAAATATTCACCTATCTGCCATCACCAGAGAGCTGAACTTGTCACACAATGCGCTCTCAGATAGAAAGGATTTTAATTCCGACAGTCAGAAGAACAAAAAAGTTTTGTTATCTCGTGGCAGAAATGCGAGCAGGTTATCTCGTGACGTTGTTTTGCCCTGTAGCGGAATTCTCTTCATCGCGTTACTCCACTCTCTTTTCATTCACCAACTCTCGCCTACCAGCACAGAGTAACGGCGAGGAACAGATGGTTGAAACGAATCCATCCAGCAGAAGACTCAAATTCACATTTGGAGATGAATTTCGGGAACGGATTAACTTACACAACAACATTCGCATGTCGTTGTACTTACGCACCATGCAGCAATTTGAGCGGTCATTTACGTTAGTGCCTGACGCGGTGACAGCGAAACTGATACCTCACATATCATCGCTGCATTTTAGAGAATGTACTAGATGCACAGAAATACTGACTCTAACTCCTGAAATTTCATTTACCGCTTTGTGTACGCTGTCCTTCAAACATATGCAAAATAAACCAAAATTCTTCCATTTTCAAAAAAGTTCCCCATTTTGCACGTTGTAATAGCGTTCATATGGCACAAAATGATCCACTGACAAAGTGATATTGAAAACATCTCTATATTTAGTTAGTTGACAAAGTTTCACCTTGCACATACGTTTTAGATATATTGGTAAATTTAGGTTTATTCCCGATATTTTTTACCATTTTTTACCATTTGCAATTTAAGACTCTATGAGCTGCTTTCACAAAGCAGAAATGAATCAATACCGTTCCCACCTCAACATAATTTTCTACGATCCCTTTAATCCACCCTGTTATTCTAAGAACGTATTTACGCGTGAAATACATAGACAGCTTAACTTCAATTCTGGGTAAGATCAAGTCATTTGGATGGCCTTCAATTTCTTTTGACCGAATGAAGGGTGTGAGATGCCTCGATATCGAATAAATATGGTCAATGTATATACCATAGGTATAACGTCTACTTAACAGTAAGAGCATAATGTTTGCATCCATATTTGTAGCAGGTTACCCGTTTCATTACAAATTCGGCAACGGTAACGTACCGGTCTCGTATTCAGGAGGGCGAGTGTTCGAATCCCCTCTAGCCATTCAGATCCGAGTTTCCTTTGGTTTTCCCAAATCATTAACGCTGCGATAGTTCCTTCAAACAGCCATGGCTGAAGTCCTTCCAGTTCCTTGCCCTAGTCCCTTTTCACCTCTATTGACCTCGGAAAAAAACCGATTTCGGCTTTGTACTATATGAAATAGAATACTTATCTTTCCAAGATTTGATAGTTTGCCTCCTTGATCCCTCAATATTTATTTAGCCTGCATTTAACAATAAGCAGCGAATCTAATATTCCGTTGTACAAACTTCAAAACACAACGTAAAAACTTCCACATAACCCACTTCACAATATAAACATAGCAATATTAATCACCATTTTACTATACACACCTCTTCATCTGTGGTATCTTGTAGTCTCTTGCTTATTTAGTTCAGTCTCTCACAACAGGAAAACTACTCTATCATCCATTTTGTCTTGTCTTGATTCTGCTTATTTCTTTATTTCTTGAAATCGACCGAACCATATTTCTCTCGGTATTACATTGGTTATACCTTGTCTGAAATATCTTTATATTAATAACTGTTATTATTAATTTTGTTATATTTCGTTAAATGTATTATCAGTATAGCCTTATTTTATACATCATTTATTTTGTTTATTTATTTTAATCACTTCTAGCCTCACATTTCACAAAAAGTTTCTATTGGTGTGTACAATAGCATTTTCAACCAATTATTAGCTTAACAATATTCATTATAATGCCACAAATAAAATCCTTATTGACTGACCTACAACCAGTCATGCATGAAAATTAATCATTATTCCATCAATTGAAACAAGTACGCATACAGGTATCCATCATGAAAAATAGTAGTGCTTTTGGAAGACGGGAAACGTTTATTTTAATACTTATTATAGCTATTTGTTGATTATAGTGTTTGGTGATTACAAATTCTCAATATTGCAAACGGAGAAAAGCGGCTCGTAAAGCGAAGTCCTCGCTGTCAGGCGTTCGAGGATGACAATGCACTAATCAATGAGCCAAACGCATAACAACTCGCAATTGTGCGAGAGAAACGCACATTGTTGTTGTCTTACGGCTTTCAAAATCATCCCCTTCTCCCACGCCACAGTGGAACATTAACATTCCGTTTCTCTCGTCGAGTTCTGAGACAGTCGCGTGCTATTTACCACTGCCTAGAAGCCATCTCGGAGTGTGGAACCAAGTATCAATCCAGGGGGAAACCGCTACAGTTAACCGGAGTTACTCACTAGTTCAATGAAATGCATATTTATCCTTTCTTATAAATTAAGCTATTAACATCGTGTTGGTCTGCCTGCATAAGCTTCGTTGCTTGCCCAGTTAATTAGCGTGTACACTTTTTTTTTTTTTTTTTTTTTTTTTTTTTTTTTTTTTTTTTAATGGCTTTCGGCGACTAAGCCATTCAGCCAGCTCAATGTGTTTTACGATATCTCTTCATGTGAATTAATTTTTCCAGTGCGTTTTTTATGATTTCTAAGTATAGACACCACAGGACGGACAGGACATTCACACAGACACACAGACACACAACACTTAACATCCATGCCCGCGGCCGGATTCGAACCGGCGACCTTCGGCACGTGGAGCTAGCACGCTAGCCCCTACGCTACCGAGGCCGGCGCGTGTACACTTGCAGGGAAGTTATGTGTGTTCACGGACTTAAGGATCTGCTTTTATTGTCATTTTACCATCAGACTTCGGATAGCATTGCAAACATGCAATTAAAATATAATCTTTTGGAGCTATGACAGTCATGGAACCGAGAATTATATAACTGTCAGGGGAATGGTAGCTCAGAGGTTAGGGCGGCTTACTGGAGATCAAGGCCCCGGTTCGAATCTCAGTTTCGACTGGGATTTTCAAAGGCACTTGACCTGATCTTCACTTCTGGCACAGATTGCTGTGGAATGTGAAGTACGACAGAACGCTTCGGATTCCCCGTTAAGTCGTATGCTCCCCAGCTCATTGCGCGTAAGTCGAATACTTTATCACTTGGTGGCTGAATATTCCTTCGGGCCAACAAAGTAACTCGATCTTTTTATTTTTGCAGTCAATTAATAGTTCCCTGTATAGGTGTCTTCTGCAAAAATTAACTGGTAGAGTCTCCAGCCAAAAAAATATATTTAATTTAAAATAGTTATGCTGTTATAGTTAATTCCTTCCCATCTAACTTTCCGATAATTACAGCCTGGTTTAGTAAAATTAGTCTATTCGTATTTCTCGTGTAGGACCGTGGATGGTTTTTGACATTGTATTAAATATGCAGTAAAGTACACAATTCCATTAACTTCCGAAAGAAAATGACAAACTTGTGAGTGTCATCGAAAGCAAGTGATCGTGGTATGGTCAAGCAGTCTTTAAAAAATCGCGGGATGACTATTGCATCTATTACTAAAGATTTAACCCGTCAGTGTGTGTGCACGTGGTAAGGCGCCATCACAGGTACAATGTATCTGGGTTGAAATTCCTGGCTTGCTTTATTGGCTATCCTGATTGCGAGTTTTAGGCTGTTTTCCAAATTCACCTATGTAAACGTTGGGAACCCCCAATCTCCACCTGATGAACTGCACCTTTTACAAACCAAAATGCCGATGGCATCACACACGCTCCACCACTAGAATAAGTTCCTCCGACGTAGGAAAGCATTGTTTTTTTTACAACTGGATGGATAGGGTAAATAAAAATCGATGTTAATCTATCTCAATAATAGGCTGTGAATCATAACCATAATATTCAGAATATACTTCCGCCATTCCACGATTGGGTATTGAGACTAAATTACGTCATGGCAAATGCAACAGCTTATCTGTCACCTCACCTCAAACCGATAATACTGAAAGTCACATATTAGAAAACATTTTCATTTAACTATGTTCGTAATTTAATACATGTGACACGTCTAATATCTTCAGTTCTAGAAAGAGAACAATATAATCACTTTGAGAAGTTGCCTCATCATTATTTCTCTTTGAATTTTTTATATATATATCCTGTATCACAAAAATATTCGAAGTTGCAGCATTTACGAGTCCACGGACTAAAACTGTGAAGAAATTTATCGCTAGAAGGAGCAGTTCGTAATATTTTGTTTCTCAACTTGACAAATGTCATGAATGAATAATTTCTTAGTTATACTAAAGTATATTTCAACATACTCTAAATACCATCACCAAATATACCAGCGCTGGAATTATTTGTCATATTTACTCCCCTTGTGGCGTATGTGTAATTATAAATAATACTCACTTATGAGTAAATGTAGTTACAGAGTCAATGAGTTTCTGTCAAACAGATTGTTTAGGTCAATGGTCATGTACGAAAAATCTTCATGTCTTATTCGTAGTATATGAATGACTGTGGGTAATAAAAAAAAGGAGTGAGCCAAATAATGAGTGACACATTTTCACTTGCTAACATTAACGAGAGACTGGAAAGTAAACGTGCTGTTGAACGTGTAGTATATACCCCAAAATTTGTTTTAAAAAGCTTCGAAGAGTGCACATAAAACCTATTACCATTTAGTAGCAAAAAGCAGGTAATCGTCTGTTATCGTTATTTAGAGTACATGACGTTTGGTAACCAGAGGAAACAAATTATTGCCTGCATTACTATCCCATATCCAGTTGGACGTATGAGTCTGACCACTCTCGTGTAGATCGTGCGAGACCATATGGGACCCATGCAGAGCGCAGTCAGGCAGTCGACCGCAATCGGGTTTTCCGCGGTCGCTCTCGTAATGCAGCCAATCGGCTTCGACCTGATTGGCCGGTGGTTTGCGCTGCAGTTATTAACGATCAACGTGCGCTTAACGTCCACTCTGGCATTTCGGTTAGTTACGGTGCTACTAGTAAGAGGGTATCGGTTACATCCACCCAATAGCGCAGCTCGCACGCTAAACCCGATGAAAGCTACACTCGTCAACTGAAGTTAATCCTTTAATTATTTTTATCGATACATTGAATTTAACCTTATTATAGCTGAATGTATGTCATTCATATGCTGCCACATATTGGCAGATCAAAACGATAAAATATAATAACAAGGTCGTTCCGATACACTTAGATGAACCTGAAATAGTCGTACGAACCTGTTTTGAATTTGTAAAGCATCTAATTTCATTTGTTAAAAGGAATTTTGGTAGTGTATAATTCTTAGAAATACTCTTAACTGCATTGTTAGATACCTAGGAATCCGTAAAGGACAATTACCAGAGCATTACGTTTGCCCGTAACTATCCAGAAAATTGTATAGAATTTTTGCTTCTCTGTCAGTGGGTTAATATGTTTTTTATTTCAGTCTTAAGTAAATTAACTTGTCCAAGATTTAAGTAGACTACGGTTGCTGTTTTTTAAGTATCCAGATACGTTAAAAAGTAATAATTTCATCTATGAACCACTGCGTGAATTCATACGATGGAAAAACAATAATTTCTGCCTCCTGGTAAATCGGTAGAAAGTAATTTTATTTTGAAAGTCTGCATTTTACATTCACAAAATTGTATTTACTTTCTCGCTACAGCCTACATACTGATTAAACTTACATTATTCAGAATCATACTTATTAAAATAAAAATTCTTCAATATGAACATCAAAAACGATCAGAATTAATTTATTATTGCTTCTCTTACTGGATATATAATGATATATCAAATGATATTAATGATTTCTTCACATCCCCGAACAATGGTGCTGGCAGTATAAATTTGTCCAGACTGTAAAATTAATTTTAGACTTAACTCAAATATTCGATTATTATAACCAACGGATATTTCACCAGAAAAATTGAGGCCTTAATTACTTCAATTTTTCTATGCCTTTTTTCTGACATAGCGAAAGTATTTTTATGCAATGTGACAGAATACACTGGTGTCATGTGTGAGAAAAAGTAATCCTTCGTCACTAAAAGGAGCTGAATTCAAGAACATGTATAGCGTACTTATTTGAAGAACGGAGAATTTCCTGGCGTATGATTGCAATGAAATCTTCACGGATGATTCGTCAGATGGTGGTGTGAATTCACGGTATCTCTACGATTAGCTCCAGCAAAGGAAGATGACGGATCTAGTTCTTAAAAATACCGTTTTCACGACACAATTCGATGCTACATCACTAAAGACTTCATTACTTACTCATTGATTACTATTTTAATGTAGTAGATCTATGGTATTTAAATTGTTTGTAATACGTGCATATCAATGTGAATATCAAGACCTTTAGGTCGGTAAGTTAACGGAGAATGTAACAAAAGAAGTAAAATGTAAGATAAAGATTTTTACTTATTCGTTTTTGATGGATGGGTTGTAGTAGTAATGATGATCAGCAATTCTCATCGTAGCCTCAGGATCATCCAAACGCATGCTATTCTCTTGTATGCTGTGACGTGAAAGATTAAGTGCTGAAACCTCCTCACCACCAAATCTACCAGAACTAGCTGTCATCAACAGTGCTTTAGACAAAATTGATGGGGACATACAGCACCGAAAATGGCAAGAGCTTGATTATAGACTTGATATCTTCAGAATCAGTAAGTGAATACATACAGAACACTTGCAATAATAAAAACAAAAAAATTGTCGGCACAAAATTTTGTGACAGTTTGGCAAATAACACATCAAAATTGTGTAATCGCTTAAATCATTTATAACAACCATGTACTAACTAGAAGTTCAGTTCTAACCACTCAAATGACGTTTGGAAATTGAACCTAAGTAGGGAGGGGATAAGAGTTCAAGCCAGAAACCGGGAAAACCCATGAGTCACGAGGTGGTGGGGGGGCACCTCCCTCCCCTCCCTCTCCGGCGGGCTTTTGAATAAGCCAATCAGCGGACCGTTAGTTCATTTGGTGGCCGCTAGGGGGGCAGCACCGGCCGCGTTTGCGCAAACGATAGTTCCTTGACCGCCCGCCCAGATGGAAGCACAAACCTCAATCTGCGCAGACATTCCATGGCTCGCGTAACCTGAATCTATCTGAGCTTAGTCGGGCGCATACCCCCGCAGGCGACAACGGTTGTTTCTATTCCCAGCGCGCGCCACACATGACGCGTCGGGTACCGTTATACGCTATTCCTGGAGTGCGTAGTTTCCTAGCGCAGCGATATTTCCGGGTGACGCGTTGGCTCCCGTTAGCCGCTATTCCTGGAGTGTGTGTGTACTGGGACCTACTTTCCGCAACACAATTTACCGTTCGTGACAGGGTATAAATTCTGTGCCAAACTTCTTCTCAGCCTCATTGATCACCAGTATCTTACAGAGTGAACATCATGGATCGAGTACTGACTGCGGAAGACATCGAACAGTATTTAGCAAATGGTGAGTGAATTTTCTATTATTAATTATTATTATAATTATTATTATAAATAAGTAAGTTTTATTTTAATTTTATTTTATAGGTCTTCCAGCCATCTCGCAACTAATCAGTGACGAATTTGTAGATTCACGATCGGTAACAATGGACAACCTTGAGGTGCGGTACAATCTTGCAGGTGGTAAGTGATTAACATTGTAAATTATTTTTTATTTTGTTGCAGATGAAATGAATGCTGTTGGTCGTACCAGTAAGTAGCTAATACTTTAAATAATTTTTCATATGAATGCTTAAAGCATATGCTTGACATTATTTATTTTGTTGCAGATGTGAGTGGAGGTCCTTTGCCTGTGATTAACAATCAGGAATTGATGGATTGTTTTACTACTGGCAAGTGTTTAATACGTTAAATAATTTTTTATGTGAATACTTAGTGCATGTGTGACTGACATTATTCATTCTGTTGTAGATGTGAGTGAATGTGCTTTGCCTATGATTACCACTCAGGAAATTATGGATTGTTTTACTAATGGCAAGTGTTTAATACTTTAAATAATTTTTAGAGTGAATACTTAGTGCATGTGTGACTGTCATTATTTATTTTGTTGCAGATGTGAGTGGAGGTCCTTTGCCTGTGATTAACACTCAGGAAATTATGGATTGTTTTACTACAGGCAAGTGTTTAATACTTTAAATAATTTTTTGTGTGAATACTTAGTGCATGCGTGACATTATTTATTTTGTTGCTGATGTGAGTGAATGTGCGTTTCCTGTGATTATCAATCAGGAATTGATGGATTGTTTTACTACTGGCAAGTGTTTAATACTTTAAATAATTTTTCGTTTGAATACTTAGTGCATGTGTGACTGACATTATTTATTATGTTGCAGATCATGTGAATGCTGCTGATTTTACTAGTATGCAACCCACACACAAACGGATGGCAACCCATGATGATGGGAGTGGAGGTGCTTTGCCTGTGATTAACACTCAGGAATTGATGGATTGTTTTACTACTGGCAAGTGTTTAATACTTTAAATAATTTTTCGTGTGAATACTTAGTGCATGCGTGACATTATTTATTTTGTTGTAGATGTGAGTGGAGGTGCTATGCATGTGATTAGAACTCATGAATTGTTTTGCTACTGGCAATCGTTTGGTACTTAAATTATTTTTCATGTTAATACTTAACGCATATATGACAGACATTATTTATTATGTTGCAGATGATGTGAATACTGTTGGCCTTACCAGTGTGCAACCTACACACAAACGGAAGGCAACCCATGATGACGGTCCATCAAAAAGCATTAAAATGTCAGGTAATGTATTCATTTTATAGACTGCTTTGTTTTCCATACTTGTAACTATGAATCTAATTTTTTGTATCTATTTTCAGATGTTTATATGTCACCACCAGACCTTGCAGCACTATGGGGTATTCCAATAGTGGACATAAACCAACCCAGCACCAGCGTGGACATATCCCATCCCAGCACCAGTGCGTGGGAAGATCCAAACGATCTGTTAGCCACTCTGTCGCCACTCTGGGCTGCAGACGAACCATCGTCCCAGTGGCTGCACAATACACCAGCAACCGTTAATGAGGGTGGGGAAAAAGGTAAGCCAGATGCTACGCGCTTGAAGCCAACTATCAGGGCAAGTGCTTACGGGAATAGGTTACTTCACATCACTGTTGTAAATACTGAAAATTTTAAAGATCCAGGCAATTTTATTAGAGCATGTTATGGAATTTTTAAAGACCAAATTTCCGTGATTATTAACAATCCTTCAACACCGGCTGCAAAATGCCAGGTGGGGCTGGATTGTCTTTTCCAAATCCAGAAGAACAATATCACTAACATCAGCCGTATTTGTTTTATGCCAAAGATGCGAGAAATAACATTAAGCACTCACCTGGAAGAATGGTATGAAGTCTATGTGTTTCAAGATATCAAGAAGAGATTTAGTGAATTCCAGGACCGGGATAGTGGCAAATGCCTCGATCAAATTAACTCCCTCGACATCCATGTAGCTAAATTCGAACCGTTGTTTCGGGGCTCTTCATTTATAGCACTGCCATCCGATATCCAAGCAAAGAAGGCAATTATCAATGTTAAAAACAAAGATGATCGTTGTTTTCTTTGGACGATCCTGGCTTTTCGCGAACAGGTGCACCACAACGCTCAAGAAATTAGTCATTATATTAAAGTACGTTCCAAGTACAACTTAGATTTTGCGGGCATAGAATTCCCTGTAAAATTGTCAGACATTTCTAAATTTGAGAGGCAAAACCCTGAATATTCGATCAATGTCTACGGCTTGGAACCAGACGGTAGAAAACATAGAGTTGTAGGCCCCCTCCATCATGCTGCAGTCAAATGTAAGTTCCATATCAACATGTTGTTGATTACAGAGGGTGAGATAAGTCTCACTACTGCTGGATCAAGAACTTATCGCGGTTAGTTAGTTCATCAATATCAAATTATAATGGACAAATTTTCATATGTGATAGATGTCTGCAGCATTTCAGTCGCAAAGATCTCTTGGAACGCCATGAGACTGATTGCGCAAGGGTAGGCGCTGTAAAGAGTGGACCTACCCGGCGACGAAGACAAAACCTTAAAGTTTAAGGATTTTGTGTACCAACAGCGTGCACCATTCGTCGTTTACGCGGATTTTGAATGCTTGTTGAAGCCCATTCATACGTGCAGACCCGGCCCTAATGCCTCTTACTCCACAGGAGTCCAGGAACACATCCCTTTTGCCGCGGCATACCAGCTCGTTTGCGCATACGAGCCTCAGCTGAACAGATTTCGACTCATTCTTGGGAGAAAACCCTGAGACGTGGCTAGTGGATCAACTTGTGAAACTGGCCCATGACGTTGATAAAATCTACAAGGCGGTCACACCTCTTGTAATGTCAGCTGATGACGAGGCAAAATTTTACTAGTGCTACGGTATGCCACATTTGTGGTGACGGCTTTGCACCGGGGACCGTTAAGGTTCGTGATCATTGCCACATCACAGGTGCATTCAGAGGGGCTGCACACAATAACTGTAATTTACAGTACAAAATCAACGTTGCATACCATCTTCTTCCATAATTTGTCTGGGTATGATGCGCACTTCATTGTTAGGGCCTTAGCACACCTCGATGAAGATGAGTTATGTGTGGTGATGAATGGAACTGCGTGAATGCTTTGACATGTGTGTCTTTCTAATGATTTTTGGTCAGTCATGGGTGTTCTGTTCCACTTTTTCGTTGCCACGATTGGGCTAGTTGTTGAGTCGAGATCGCTATAGGCATGGAAATGTACGTGTGTATGCGTCTCTATCTCTGGTGTTTTTTTTTTTTGCGTAAATATGGAGATACCTTCCTTTATCTCGTTTGTCCTGCACACTGTCTTCTGACATCATTACAGCCATGGACAAGTTTGGGAGAACTTCAACGACACAGAATAAGAGGGTGTTTGTGTACCCACCACAGACATACTTCTTACGAATGATGGTAATTTGGATTGCCAGGGTAAAGTACTCAAACGTGTAGCCAAGCCCGTCAGAGACGATGATGTTGCAAATAAAGGATACGTTCAAGCCATGCACCGGGATGCCATTGATAAATCCTTGCGTATGGTTGTCGATATGGAGAAGAAACTTTCATACTCAGATGAAAAATTTCGCATAAACCAGGATTTATTTTCCTTACTGAATGAATTAAAATCAGCAAGTGCATCCATCGTGGTACCTATTAACCCCACAGGTGAAGTGATCGATGAGGCGTATGTATTAGAAGGAGGGTACAATTATTATGAAATTCCGACTGATGGAACAATCGTTTCCATGACTGTACCAAAAGGCATACTCGTTAAACATAACTCACGTGAATATAATAAAGATGTTCCACTCAATGTAAAACAACACGATAAACTTAGTTTCCATGTTAAAACGTCCGACTCCCATGTATTAGCCGAACTGAGAAAGCCGCACCCTGTCAATCTGAATGTGAATGTATTTTTCAAATATAAAATAGTACAGTAAACACACACAAGCTTCATTCGGTGTGTAAACATGGATACGACAACAACTAAACGCGGTATCATAAAGGCCCGCAATGCAATTCGACGCAAGTTACTCGAGCTGAAGACGGGCCAAATTGACTCTGAGAGATTCTTCAAGGATTCATTAAGACCTGTGACAGATACTATGGAAAGAGTTTTCTTACCTCAGCGACATATACAGCAGCAGCAGTCTCCTCTCTTGATCAAAGATATCTTGA